>JANZLX010000213.1:7437916-7469410 GCA_025531955.1 Erythroxylum orinocense | reverse complement strand
GGAGTAGACTTTCTGCACACAGGGAAAAGTTAGAGGTTGGGATCAGTTCGCGTCTGCATTAGGATATTTCTTATTTTTGTATAAAGTATATTCCACGAATTATGTACAGTATGTATTTGATTAATTCAGTATGTAATAAGTGATGATGTATGGGAATTTTTGTAATGGGATTGCTTACAATGTGGATATGGCTGTTTATATTAATTGGTGCCAATTGGAAATGATTGTATGTGTTTTGTGTATTGAAATGGGCTCCAATGGCCCAAAGTGGATTGTTTTGTAATTGAAAAAGGGTTATAAATGAAATTGGGCCCTAATTGATTATTGAAACTGTATTGATTGTAATGGATTGAAAACAAATTTTCTATTGCGACTGTTAAACATATTTTGGCCCACATTGGAAATGGACCTCTGATATGAGAGTGTTTTTTTAAAAAAAAAATTTAGACCGACTTATGATTGATTGAGTGCCCTAGCATACTACCTTCGCAGACACGGACCCGGATATCACCATCGATGTCGGGTTCGGGTCTTGCGAGAGTGGGATGCTACACAATTTGCTACATAAAGAGCATGGGTCAAATAAGGACTCTAGTGCCATAGTATGTCCTAAAAATGAACTCATATTTATGAACTTGATACATGTTTTCATCAAGTTTTCCCTTAAATACATAAAAAAGTAGCTATTAGCCCAACATTGTCTAAATAAATCATTGTGTTCTATATCTTTTTTGACAGTGATTTGTTATGAAAAATTTTAGAAAGAGGCATTAATTAAAAGACATAATAGACTAACACAAACCTGTTTTGGTCTTATGTTGTTGTTAGACTTTATGAAAATTCTAGGATTTTGTGCTATAAAATGATAAAGAGGGCTAACAGTCAAGGGGCAAAAAGAAGAGCTAAATTAAAGTGTTATGGAAAAATAAAGGGAGAACTTTAGAGAGAGTTCAAGATTCTATCAAGATTCAACAAAGAATATCAAAATTTCAAGCTCCATGAGAATTTTTTTATTTATTATTAATTTCCTTTATTCTAGTATGAACCAAATCCTTAGTTAGGGTTTGTATAACTTATATGGAATGTATAATTAGTTATTTCTTAGGTTGAATTTATTTTCTATAATCTTGATCATTGAATATATGATTAGCTATTATAGATTCAATTTTAAGGATTGTATGAAGGACTTAAGTAGAATTATAATTCGTGTACTAGTATAATAAACACTTTAGATCTAGTGAAAGAGATATCCTGGACTATTGTAATAACTAATAGATTAACTATTCTTAATGAATTTGATTAGGTTAACTTTCCATTAAGAGTTAGTGGTTGTTTAATTAGATATACATGTGTGACCTTGAGAGAGAGTATAGATATCTTAGGATAATCGTTATTCATCCTTGATAAGTACTCTTCTTAATAATTAGAACTTCTTATAAATGAATCCTAAAACTCGTGTTTTCTTATATTGATTTCTTCTTAATAGTTAATCACCTTTAGTTAGTTAAGTAATTTAATTACCTTTTGTAAAATCTTAGTTAATTTAACTTTATTTCTTATATAGGATTAGAATTGACATTTTTTTTAAGTCCAGCCCGTCCTGGCCCGATTTGACCATGCTTTAAACCGAACTTGGGCTCAGACATACCAACCCATCCTGATCCAAAACCTAAACCATCTTATTTATGTATAGGTGAAATGTCAACATTTTACGCGACGTTTTTTTATGTTAGATAAAATGACTTCATTTTAATATATATAATCACACAAAATCGGCTCATCTTCCTTATCCAGCTTCACTATAGCTTAATTGAAATTAAATTCCTGCTCTCATCCTTCTCACCTTAGCTCCTTACTCCTTACTAGACAACATTTTTTATCCTCTAATCTATTCCTTTACTCCTTTGTTTAATTGCTTTATTTCTTTGGCCCTTTACAGATATTGCATCTGCCATAGTCACTACTCCTCTACTCCCACAATCCTGCCTGACTCTTCTCACCTTTGCATCAAGTAATTGATGTTTTTATACTATATATGTAGATATTATATTAGACAATAACTTCTATTATGATTCAATGCACAAATGTTCGGCAGATTCAACCGTAGATTAAAAAAAGTAGTTTCTTATTTTTATTCTATGCATTTTATTAGTTCTGTATGAAGCTTGATTGTCTTGAGCCTTCACTTTCCCCAAGTAGTGAACATCAGTTATTTATGTTGTTCCTTCTGTCTTCAATAAAGATGCTCATTTCTTATTATGCTCTTTTACATATATTTTATTTTTTTATTTTTCTCTTCTTAACTGAATAATCATATGAATATGTCAATGTTGATAGTCATCTCAATAGCTAAAATTATTTCACATTGGCTTTTAAATGTCCTTATAATAAATGTTATAAAATTATTATCTATTGATTAGTTGATTTACTTTAAGAGGAATTTGGAATATAAGCTTTATATCTAGCTACGATATAAGTCATTCATCACTAACAAATAATCGAGAAAGAAATTTTATTTTTATTGGTTTATGAAAAGAGAAGCATGAGATGATTATCTTCTCCGAAAATTTATATTTTCTATGTTTGCCATTTCTTTCCATTGACATGTAATAGAATACTTATACGAAGTTTCACATATTTCTTATATCTTCGTGAGTTGTAACTTCCATCTCTAATTACCCTATCAGTTAACAAGTTGTAGTGATGTTATAAGTGCTCACCATATGTTTTTTTTTTCATTTTTACCATATATAGCTATCATGTGAATGCATACTTTGTTTTTGCAATTTTTAATATTATTTTTATCCTCTCTCGGTTTGGGCTACTTTTAAATGAAGTAATGTTAAGGATTAGCTTTGGACAAAACATTGCTAAAGGAGTATTCTTAATCAAATATAAGGCCAATTCTTTACTACTTTTATTAGAACTTTGAATATAAAGTGGCAAAGAGATGTTGTCATGGTACATATTCTCATTTTCCAGCCCTCTAGACATGTAATCTACTTCTAATGTTTTTGTCGTAACATTGAATTCAATTGGAGTTTCTTCTGTCTTTTGTCCATATAGTTTATATGTATAAGAATGGGATCAACTCTACCAATAGCCTTAATTAGGCATCTTACTCAACTTTTTGTTTGCTAAGCTAAGACTTGGTTTATCATATATGTATACAAATTACAATATTGCCTTTTCCAAAAAGAAAGAAGACAAAGCATTGATAAATTATATATCTATAGTACTTATTCTTTATTTTCTTTTCTTTTTTTATTAGAAGATAGTTATTTAAATTAGTTTAAAAGACCATTACTTAAACTCATAATATTTAACACATATACTCCACCTTCATCATAATCATGCATTTCTTAATTAATAAATCAAGTCTTGTGCTTTAGCTTCTCTTTCCTCTATTAACACTTTCTTATAAAACCATGCCTAAGATCCCAAGGGATCAAAGAAGCATCTATCTTACTTATATGCAACTATTGAAATAAAATATCTTTTTAGATTTTTGCACAATCATTAGTGCATTTTAAATTAAGTGATAATGGTGAAAGCTGGTAAATAATACCAAATGTATTAATGGAAAGGAAATAGCTAAAGGAGGATGATACTTATCTAGCTATCCCACTCCCACCAATGAAAGAAAGGTTGATGAAGAGTCTTAGAAAAGCAGTATCTGTCGTATAAAGTGAAACATAGGGAGTTACATATAAGGATTGTTCAAAGTTAACCTATTTTCTCATATATGTGATAATATAAATCAAGCCTGAACATGGTGAGAACTACTCTTTTGACTCATGTACTCCTATGTATGATAATCTTAACATAAATAATAGTTGTTTATTACACTTTTGTTATCTTACTTTATGTTAAATGTTTATTAAAGTGTATGCATATATGTACTTGTCCGTGAATAACTTATATGCTCATATATGTTGATTGTTTTGGATAGATGAAAATCTAGTACCATAAGCTTAAGGAACATGTTCATAAGAAGTAACGTTTACAATCACTTCAATAAGATTATATCAATAGAGTGAGTAAAAAAGGTTGATGTAAGTATTGTCACAAGATGTTGACCAGGAGTTCTAAAGGTGGGACATTTAAAAGAGACATGGAATCGTGTAACATGAAAAAGATGATAACATGAAGTCAAACATTTTTCACCCTAGCCTAACGAGATGGAATAATGAAATGAATACCAAAAATTATAACAACAATAAATCAAAGTTTTTGATAGTTAAGATGATCGTTGATGATGAGTAACTTCTCTCTATTATCAATAACGAAAACTTTAGGATGTTGCTTACCATACTCTAACTGAACTTCAAGATTCCAACTCAGAATTTTGTGAAGAAAGATAATCTCAAGATTATTAACAACAGAAAAATATTAAACATGTTGTCAAGTATTTACATATGGATACCCATCGTAACATATAAATGAAAGGTTGAAAACTAAAAGAATGAGTATATGGTGGTGATGGCACACTATATTAACAATGAGTAGACTCTATGAAATCAACAACTAAGGTAAATTATATTATTTAATATTGTTATCATTTATTTATTAATCATATTATAATTTAATATTTGTTCATATTTTTAAATGGTAAGTTTAATTATATGTCAATGTTTCATATAAGTGAAAGGTTGATTGTGGATTTCTTAATAGGTTAGAACATCAATACCAAGCTTTCAACCATAAATTTTGATAAATGTAGCACAAATGATGCTATGATAGAAAAATTGAAGAAAAAGTTGAGAGTTGGGAGCTTATTGAGTGGTGGAAGGTTATTATGTATGTGTTATTTTGTACATATCATGAATTTGGCTGTGAAGGATGGTTTGGAGGTGATAAAGGAATCGATAAAGTCAATCTAGAATAGCTTAGTGTATTATAGTACAACACCTAAAAGAATGAAAAATTTTAAAGAAACATCACAATAACTACACATTTCGTTCGCAAAGAAGTTATTTTTAGATTATCCTACTAGATAGAATTTAACATTTACGATGTTGGAGTTGGTAACCAAGTATGCTCAGGTGTTTAGTAGGCTACAACAAAGAGATTCTTAGCATGCTTCTTTGTTGATAAAGGAGTAATAGGAGTTGGCTAAAGCAATTTGTGCAACGTTGGAGATATTTTATAATGCTATTGAGTTATTCTCAGAAACAAAATATCTAACTTCTCACATTTGCTTTAGCAACATATATGAGATCAAACGAGATTTATCTAGTTGGATATTTTATTATAATAAGGTAAGCCGGGTTATGGTAGAACATATGATGGAGAAACTTGATTATGATTGGTATATAATCGAACCAACTATGATATTCATTTTTGTGTTAAACCCGATATATAAGATGGAGCGGTTATATTTTTATTGTCAAATTTTATAAGGTAATTAGACTGAAGAACATATTGATATCATTAAACAATTTTTGTATGATTTTTTAATGATTATTAACAAAGATTAGACAAAGATCAGGATCACATTAGTTCAGTATCAGCTTTGGCTTCAGCTTCATTTAGTGTTCATAATACTATTGTGTGTCCCAAATTTTCACAATTCACCAAATAACAGAGGCTATGGCTTCTTTAGAGTTGGATAACTATTTAAAGGTAGGTGTTGTGACCGAAGTTGAAAATGTACAGTACAATATATTGATATGGTGGAAGACACATGAAAGTGATTTTTAATCATGCAACCAATAATGTTAGACCTCTTAGCAATTCTAATATCTGTTATTGCTTTGTAGTTTGCTTTTATTATTAGCAGTCAGCTAGTTATTTGTCATCGTACTCGATTTCATCCTAATATTGTGAAAGTCCTTATGTTTGCATAAAGATGGTTAAATGCTCAGGGTAAACTCTATTCTTTATGGTATAAATCTTTATTTAGTTTACCTTAATAATTTTAACAATCATATATTATATTATCTTATATTGTCTTTTTATATTGATATAGGTACAGAGACCAATCTTCCAACGAAAAAATTCTTCAAACAAATATTGATTAATGAAAGTATATTTAATTGTTAATTATCAAATGTTGAATATTCATTTAATGTAATTATTACATAATTGAGTATAATTTACATAATAATGTTTCTACATGTAGATAAAATGGTGCGAACTATGATGATCCTGATTATATGATTAGCTAGTCGCTTTTCTCTGTAGTGGGTTTGTTTTCTTTAATCTTTCCTTCTTAATTGATTATTATTTTTCATTTGATTGCTTTAGATTTTTTACAATTGAAGTTATAAATCTTTATTTATGTTGTTTTATACAGGTTAACAAAGAAAACTTTATACATATGCCTTTTCCTATTAACTGAACTTTAGTTTCTATGTCTGTTCCTATTAGCTCAATTTTAGTTTCTATGTCTTTTCCCATTAGCTCAACTTTAGTTTCTAACTATAATTGACAATTCCCTTTTATATCTTGTTTTCATTTGGATAATAATATCACTATGATACTCTATTGTTTTAAAAATACCATGATTTTCATAATAGTATCGTGATATTTATTGCATAGGCAAACTCATAAATTGATATTATTCTTTTAAGTTTTGAATGGACCAAGCACCATTTTACTATTAGACTTAGATAAGCAAATAGTAATTACTAACAAAAAAAGTGATAATAATTTAAAGTGACATTAATTTAAAAAATTAAGCAAATAGCTTTTAATTAGTTTTTTTGTCAAATGAAAGAAAGAAATTAACAATATTAATTTAATAAAATAAATTGAATATGGATTCCTTATTATAGTTGAGATAATTTGACACAAATGTGCAATTTAGAAGATTCAAAACTATATTTAAAATTTAAAATTAAGGCCTAGACCATTTGGCTTCACTAAGAAATGAATGAGTTACATAACACTTTTTTACATATAAAATGACACAGACTAGTCTTTTATCTTATGAAAATGAGTTTTAGGATAATAAAGTACGCTATACAAATTTTAGACAATTCTTTTTCTTTTGACAAACATATTTGCTACTCCCTTCGATTCATAATAAGTGTCGTTTTAGAGGAATGCACATTTATTAAGAAAGTTAATGAAATATCTGATATGCCCTTATTAATTACATGTTAAAGTACCTTGAAAATATAATCTGTGTAATCTGTGTAATTAAGATGTGAGAGAAATTAAAGGGTAATTTTGGAAGTAAAGTTATAAATATGCATAAAAAGTCACAAACGACACTTATTTTGAATAATTAAAATCCATCTAAAACGACACTTATTATGAATCAGAGGGAGTAATTGATACGATATATTTTTATTGTATATTTGAAATTTACATGTAGAAGTTCATTAATATATCCAAAATAATTAGTGATAATGTCTATATTATTTACAAATTGTTTAAAAATATATTAATATTTGTGCTACATATTACCTACAGGTTCAATTATTTGAAATTTAGTTGAAATCAATTATTAAAGTTATTTAATTTTCAAATTAAATAAAATAATATAACAATAAAATAGAAAAAAGGTGTGGCACGAGCACTTGCCTATGAGGCCCAAACCTGCCATATGTTTTGGGCCTAAACTCAGTTAACAATTTTTAGGTCGAGCCCAGGCCCCCCAACCCATTGCTAATCATGGCTAGGATTAATAAGCTTAGTAATTAATTAGTTTTTGTGGGTATGATAACCTAGGAGATCTAGATGTTTTAACTTAGATGATCTACTTCTTATTAACCCTGGAAATTAAGTGGACGTGCAAATAAAACAATTCAAGAAGGAGAAGAGAAAGGGATGCAAATTGGATCAATGATGGAAACATTGACAATGATGGTGGAAATAATGTTATTGTTGGAGTTAGGGAGTAGCATCCACCTAAAATTCACTTGGAGAATATTTAAATGCCTGTTATTAGTGCTAGTTTCTCATGTATTGGGTTTATTCAGATGGAACGGAATTATAAGATAAAACAAGTCCATCTTTACTTATTGTTGACTTTTAGTGGATTACTTAGGGAAGACATTGTCACCTTCATTAAGGAGTTTTACATTTATGATATAGACACTTTTTTGTATTGTTTCTATAGAAGATAAGCTACATATGAGATATTTTCCTTACTATATGAAAGTGAAAGATCAAGCAAGGACTTTTTTTAAAAAAGAAAAAATGGTATTAATTAATAGATTGAGAAGGTAGTACAAAATCGACATAGATGTGAGTAGATTACCCTACTACAATCCTTAAAGAATCATGTAAGGAGGAAGGACAAAAAGGAGAGATATTAGACTAGTGGATCAACCATGAATCATAAATAATTTCAGATGTTCAGGGATGAGAGAATGTTGGTAGTGCAGTGGAGATGCAACTTCTTCACTAGTATTAGCTCTTAGATCTGTCAGAATATGTCTAATTATAGGGTCTCTAGTGAAGAAATTCAGTTTGCAAAACGTCTGAATTTCTTTCACTCCATAGTATATATATGCAAAATCCCAAAGCTAGAATATGCATGAATGTATCATGTTGCGGGCCAACAGACTGAGCTGATAATTAATGAACCATGTCGTAAAGATAGTGCATTTGATAAGTCCATAGACATTTTCTTCGAATGTTTTGCTATATAATATTATTGAAGGAGCATGTAAAGAAGAGATAATCTCTTGTTTCTACTTAAACTTGACACATAGGACAATGTTTATCCATGTGCAAATATGGTAGTCGATCAGTTGTCATAAGATTTTTCTAAATCGCTGGCCAAAGTATAAAAGAGATTCATAGAATTAGCACTTTGCTCTAGATGATTCTATGCCAAGCGGCAACGGGATGTCTTCTTCTCAACAGTTCTTTGGTTGTCTTGTTGGTGAGATGATCGATCATTTGGCCTTTCTAATAAAAAATATTAGAAGAGTTCGGGTTTAGTAGGTATGTAAGTTACAGATGCATCAAATAAAGTGGGAGCTGTCAGGAGTTATCACGAATGACTGATGTCATTCGAACATTAAGAGAAAGGGATGAAGATAGGTTCCTAGTTGGGATAAGTGAATCGTTCCTTGGCCAGTTATCATACCATAAAGAAATGAGTTTGCCATTACCAACTTTGCTTGTGACATTAGGTTAAACCATGTCTCTCAATGTTAATAATTGATTTAGGAAATTTGAATGAGAGGTGCTTTTATTTATTTACCAGATGTATCTTCCTTGCAGGAAATAGGAGTGAAGCCACCTAACCCATAATGATTGCTTGTCAAGCAAAATCCACCAGAATCGTTTGAAAATTAAGGCCTAATTCATAGTTTAAATGGATGAGATGTTTAATCCACATTCTTTTTTAGGAAGGCATAGTTCAGTCCATTTAACCTTAAGAGTTCCTTTAAATCAATTTGAATGACTCCATAAGAAGTCTTTAAGTAGTCTTTCAATAGCTTTGATGATGTTTTGAGAGAGAAAGATATAGGAACTCCAGTATATATGTAAAGAGTCAAGTATTGATTAGATAAGTTATAACTTACCCACATAGGAAAGAGTTTTGATTACCCATAAGTCAATGCATTTCTATATTTTTTGCAAAAAGGGGTAAACACTCCAATTAGTTAAAGCGCCTTATTGTCATAGGAAGTCCCAAGTACATGAGTAAGGGGTTTATAAAATGCATACCCGTATGTTGTGTTATGGATTGTTTAAGATCAGAAGCCCTTTTGGAGATGAGAAAGTTACTTTTGGTGAAGTTAATATGCAGCCCTAAATAGTTGGTGAAGGTGGCAAAGGCCTTCATGAAAGGGTTGACAGAATCCAGATGAGCTTTACAAACTAAAAGAAGATCATCTACAAAACCAAGGTTAGTTAAGCCTATTTTTTTTGCATTTTGAATGATTTAAATTTGAGATTGTGCTTTACTTCTTGTTGGATGATAGAATTTAGAATTTCCATGCAAAGGATGAATAGATAAGGGGATAAAGGATCCAGCTGAGGATATGCATTCTTTCAACTAGTTGATAAAAGTGTGGGAAAATCCGAAAGCCTAAAGCATTGTTTATAGAAAATCCTAACTAATGCTATCAAAAGCCTTGTGAAAGTCTATTTTAATTGTGTAGTTGGGAGAGTAATTCAATCTCGAGTAGCCACTGATTAGCTCTTGAACTATGAGAACATTATCACCAATATGACGATCATTCATGTTAGCACCCTGATTCTCACTGATCAGAGGAGTTATAGCATATTTCAATTGGTTAGCAAGGATTTTTGAGATATTTTTATAACGAAACTTGGTGCATATTATGGGTCTGAATTCTCCAAAAGTGTAAGGGTAAGTTTTGGGTATTAAGCATAGGAAGGTGCAGTTAATTTCTTTAAGGAGCACTCCAGAATTCCTGGACTGCATTCTTCACAAAAGGTCCAATAATATTCCACGATTGAGAGAAATAACCATTGAAACCATCAGGCCTTGGGGCCTTGTTTCCATCCATATCGAATACAACTTTCTAGATCTCATTGTCATCAACAAGTTTGGTTAAAAAGTCTAGATCCTGAGGAGATATTTGCTTTAGAGAAAGGGAGTTTAAAGTAGTGAATGAAACACCCGAAGTTCCAGCTGTACCAAGAAGAGAGCTAAAATAACTTATGGCTTCATCTTGTATATCATGGAAATTCTGGAGTGGCGAACCAATTGTGGAATTGATGGAGTGGATTTGGTTATGATTTTTCCTTGCTAAGATGGAATTGAAGAAGAAACTAATGCTTTGGTCTTCATTAGTTAGCCAATTAATTCTAGCTTATTGTTAGAGCAATGAGTTATGATTGTTAAAGGCATACATGTAATTAGAAAGGGCAATCTTTTCAGAATTCAGTAGCATCGTGTCAGTGAGCATCAAGGTAAGTTTTAATTGAATATTTTCAAGAACTGATTTGGTGGCTTAAATAGCTTTCATGGCAGAACCTTTCACAGCTTGTAATAACTTAAGTTCATGTATAATGAAATTAAGCTTCTGCATGTAACAATATTGTTTTGTTCCAGTATATGGCTGGCTTGCTCCTCTTCTAAAAGCTTCATAAAATGCAGGATCATGAACTAGGTAATTGTCAAAATGAAAGGGATAATGTATGATATGTTTCTGGAATAGGTTGCTAATAATAATTAGGATATGACCAAAAATAGAGGGTCTTTGAAGTTGGCAAAGCTGTTGGGGAATGTATTTAACCAAATATCATTGACAAGTGCACGATCGAGTTTCTTTTAAATATTCCAAGTAGAAATTTCGTTATTAGATCAAGTGAAGGATTGTCCAATAAATTTTAGATCAATCATTTTGAGTTCATTAACACAGTCTTTAAAGTCAGTCGAACAATTCTTCAAGTTGCAGTGGCCATAACTTCAATAGGATAAAGAACTGAGTTGAAATCCCCACATTTCAACCATGGTTTGTCTATGTTTCCCCCAATAGTTTGGAGGTTATTCCATAAATATCTTCTTTGAAAGTCATAGTTTCTAGCATAGATGAAGGATGAAGCAATAGTCATATTGGTCTGCAGAAAAAGTAAATGCAGATGTATAACTTAGTCATTGATGTCCTCCATATTAACCTTTATCTCATCCTTCTTGTAATAAAGAATAATTCTTCCAAAAGTATGTAACTATGGTTTGAAAGCACATCCCATTGGGGACTAGTATCTGCAGCTTGTTCTTGTTTTCATATTTGATTTTAGTTTCAAGCAGAACTACAAGCAATGGTTTTTCATGAAAGACAAAGTCCCTTAAAGTCAAAAGTTTTGAGGGACAATTTATTCCTTTTATATTCCAAGTGATAGTTGGAAAGGCTAGTGAGGCATTTATGTTTGCCCCTTTTGGATCGCCTTCGATTCACTGTACTAAGTGATTCACCATAACCTGGTTCTTAGATGTAGAAATCCTTAATTGATAAGCTAACGGTTGGAATTCAAAAGGTGTAGTGTGGTGTGGAGTGTCAGTTGACTTTCTGGATTCAAGGTTGTGGCTTTTAGTGAGTGCCACAGGTGAGCAAGCATAGACGATTAGTTCAAGCCTGTGTTCATTCTCATGGCAATAACTATGCATAAACGAAGAGTACCCTTCGTAGTTTGTTGTGGGAGTTTCCACGATTTGAACATCATCCATTAAGCATGTAGCTAATCTCAAAGCTTGTGGGGTATCTCTTCCATGGGCAGAAACAAGGACAAGATCAGGATTGATATCCAACATGACAGTATGTTCCTGAGGTTAAGCAGTTTGTTCCTGGATAGAGTCATCAAGTTCCATTAGATCTTGGTAGTTGCTTGTTTAGAAAATCTTTTTTGTGGCTTTCCAAACCTTACTCTAAGATTTAGAAGGGGGTTTCCAATTATAAGATATAGCAATAGTGTCTTCCCATAATATATTATCACCTAATCGTATGACAGGTATTTCATTTAGAAGTTCCTGACACATATTCAGGCATAACCTATTCTCTTCTTCCTTATTGTGTTCTCATCCATACACAATGATTTCCCAATATAACTTTCTAACTAGCTCAACCCCTGGGTAGTCTAATACTCTAGGGGAACATTATGGAAATGGACTAAAAAAGGGACAGTATGCACTTTTATGGATTCAAGCTGTAAACTAGGCTGCCATTATTATAAGAAGATAGGCCAGTTGCCTAAGTTCCATGGAACTTCTTCAAGTAGTTTGTGTGCTTCTGAGATAGAGGAGAAGGTAAAAAGGATAAGCTTGTCATCTGAGAGTATAACATTAGTGAGACATATGTGCTTCCATAATTTGTTGGCCCAGTATTGGATAAGGGGAAAGGCTAGTCGGTGGTTAAAAAACCCAACAATTGTTGATTCCTAACTCTTGGCGCCTTTTTAGAGTGTTGCAATCTATAGAAAAACCATAAGTTTACCATCCAGCTCCTATAGTGGATAGTAGGTAAGAGTGGAGGTAAGTTGGTCCCTAACAACTTGCTTCCATGTTTTCTGGTTATGAGGTGTCGATGGGATAGGAGAAGAAGGTCAGTGTGAGGGGGAAGGGTCAGAGTTGAAGGGAAAAGGTGGGAAATAAGTTGGTATGAGGCTGGTTATATTGTCTAAAAGGGAAGGGGGCAGGTTGACAGTAGGGCGTCGCCGACAAGACAGTTGAAAGAAAATGGTAAAAAATGTGAGGTGAGAAAAGAGGTGTGAATGAGAAGTACCAAAAATTCCCTAGTAGAAGAAGTCAGGGACAAGCCAAGATGAGTTAGAGGGCAAAGAAATCTGGTGGGGAGAGGAAGAAAATGATTGAAGGAGGATAGATTGAACAAGGCGGAGCAAACAAACTAGAGGAAGTGTTAAAGAGGCTCTCTCTCTAACCCATCTTTCGTTTAGAAGTTGTTATTCAAACAAGGACTTGGTTACTTCTAATTAAGATTTTTTTAGGAGTGGAATAAGTATATAATGCGATCCTTTACTCCATATAGTGCATTACTTAGCCAATATCCTCATAATCAATATTCTTTGAAATTGTTTATGTAATTTTTCTATGAATGTCTTATTCTTATATGTCAAAATTTGATTGACATTATTGTAAGAGGTACGATATTTATTAGCTCAATAAAATCTTTTGCATGCCTCCTTATAAATGTTTTAAATAAAAAAATTAAGATTGATTTTCCTCTACATATTTATGGTTTATATTAAGGTGTAACTAAAACTTTTAAGGAGTTATACATTTGTGACATGATATGACCATTCATTATTTCTTGAAGCTTAGTCTCCCAAAAAATTGCTGAAAATCATTGAAACCTTAGCTAATAACTTGTCAAATAAATTTTTAAAAAGAAAATTAAAAGCTTCTTTTTATAAGGTTCAAGCATCTTTATACTTAACATAACAAATAATGGATATTTCTAAATAGGAAGATGTTGTTGAATCAAGCATGGGCAATAGGGAGGCACGTTATAATTGCTATATGTATTGGCATCCTTCCCAAGCGTGTATGAATATGGAACATACCTCAAATTATTATAATGTAAACTATATGGCTGCCTATAGAGGAATAATTGTCAAGGATGATCTTTTCTCTAATATTTAAAATCTAGGTTGGAGAAGTCACCCAAACTTTTCTTGCAAGGAGTAATGAGTTGGAGTAGACAGACCTATTGGACTATTTGGGTTCTAATAAAGACCTCAGAGGACAAGGTGGTGGAAGAGATGCTTAAGTAATATATGCCTTCAATTGATTTTAAATTAGATAACTTGGGGAGATTGGACTATCATATGGGTCAATTTGATAAGGTTCTGCTATCAAATTCTACATTTATTCATAAATTGGAGATGCTAGCAAACCAATTAGCTAAGATAGTGAGTGAAAAAGGTCAAGGCAAACTTCTTAATAATATAAAGGTAAATCTAAAAAAGATAGCATTAGACCTTATACTGAGGAGTGGCAAAGCATTTGATATTGTAGCCACTAAGAAAAAGGAAATGCAAAAGATAGATAAGCCTAAACATGAGGATGATATGATTGAAGTTTAAGGCTGAACTTGGTGAATAGTATAACACAGGCTCCTCAAACCTCTGTCAAACCCTATATACTACCCATTTTACACCCTCAGAGGTTTAAAAAGAGTAAGGATGAGGAAAATTTAGTAAATTCATAGATATTTTTAATAAGTCACATATTAACATCTCATTTAATGAAGTATTAGCTTAAATGCCATCATATATAAAGTTTTTGAAGCAAATCGTCTCCTAAAAAAAAACTTGAGGAGTATGCTAAGATACCTTTAATTAAGGAGAGTAGTGTAATTTTGCAAAAAAAAACTTCCTCAAAAGTTAAAGGATCCAAGGAGTTTTATTATTACATGTCATTTTGGAACTTCTAATATTTATAATCATTATGTGATTTATGTGCAACTATTAATTTTATTCTTTTATCTCTTTCAGGAAGTTTAGTACAAGAGAACTCAAGCCTATAACTATATCACTCTAACTAGTTAATATGTCCACCAGATACCTACAGAGGGTAGTGGAACATCTATTTGTTAAAGTAAAAAAAACAATTTTTTTTGCAAATTTTTTTATAATAAACATGGAGTATAACATTGAGGTTCGCATCTTCTTAAGGAGACCATTTATGGCTATTAGAGGGGCACTAATTCATGTGTCAAAGGATAAGATGACATTTAGAGTGGATACTAAAAAGGCAGAGTTCAAAATTTTCAAGGCTTTGAAAGGCCCTGCCTTTGATTGCATTTATTATAAGATGGACGTTATTGATTCTATTGTGCATGATGACCTAATTAAAGTTACTTATATTAACCCTTTGAAAATATGTTTAGCTTTATATATAATGAAGAAGAGGAGCATCCTAACCTAGTTAAGTGTGCTTTTAAGTTAAAATGAGAGAACTATAAACTTTAACGTTCTAGTGTTTTTGAGAATTTAAGAGAAGAAAAGTCTAAACCCTACCAATTACTAAAGAAGCACCTAATTTTGATATAATACAATTGCCTTCTTACTTACATCATGGATATATAGGAAAATAATACTTATCATGATATTATCTCTTCTTCTATAAGTTATGTATAAGAAGATAAGGTACTTATGAAAGCTAACAAACCCTTGACTAGGAAAAAAATATTACAGATTCGTTAGGGTAAAGGACTTAGTGACCATGTCAAGATAAAGGATTCATAAAGAAGCGCTTGTTGAGAAGCATCACAATAATTATATGCTTTTGTTTTAATTTGGTAGTTTTACGATCTTTAGCAATTTTTTTTTTCATGATATGAAAGTTTATTGCATGTACTTTCAGTTTGGAACAATTCTAAAGTCATGGATATTAGATTATGATTCTTTTATTTGAGATTGGATGTGATAGAATTTTTTAATTTTATATTTCACTAATCCGTGATAGATCGTGATGGTATTAGATAAGGTGGACAATTCTTATATTATTAGGGGAGTATTAGTTATCCTAATTCCTAATTTCCCTTATTTTCTATGTTTTTTATTACTCTTTCATATATATACATTAAGAATAATGTGCAAATTAAGTGTAAGGGAGGGAATTAACAGTTGTGTTTATTATTTTTATTATAACTAGCTTAATAAGGAACAATTCTAGAAAATTTTAATTTTAAAAGAATATTCTTCAAGATAATTTATTACGAGTTTGGTTGTTATTATTACTTGATTTGCTAAGGCAAATAGTCATGAGTATTTATGATTAATTTAATTTTCATAAACTTAACTTATTTTATGATACCTCTTGTATAGTTTGGTAATCTAATTGAGTTGGACATGAATTCTTTTCAAGCATTTTAACCATTCCACTGAACATATGAGATAAAATGAATTCACTTAACTGCCTTTAAACTAAGTAAAAAAATATGAAGTGTGATATGGTGCTAATAGCCATTTAAAATAATGACATAATTGAATAATTAGAATTATTCATGACAAAGTGTTTACTCTTAAATTAAAAGGTTATATGACTTTTAAAAAAAAATTCTAAATTGCTTTTGTGTTCATTTAAAATTAATATTTTATTTTCTTCATTTAATAACGGTTATGAAAATATTGGAAAGTTTAAGCATCTTTCTCATATATGTTCACTTTATGCATTAGGTTAAAATTTGTGAGTTAAGTTAAAGTTTGAAGGATTATGAAGTTAAGTTTAATATATTTATGACTATATGCAAGTAGTTAAATGCCTAACAATTTGATTAACTTTATAATTAAATTAATAATAGAAAATCTTAATTAATGTGATTGATTGGTTAAATTCATTTCTGGAGTTGCAACTTATGTTTGGTTAAGAGTAATGAAATTTGATAAATTCTATTAACATAATTTTGAAAGTATTTTTACTTGTATTTGGATAATTTTTATGGGATTTGGTGCCTAAAATGCCTTATATTTTATTTTTAAACCTTAGTCTAGCTCTCTAATATAGAAGGAATGAATTAGGGCAAGTTGGACTTAAGTTGGAGAAGTATTTTAATAATTTTATAAGCATATGGCACCAACATAGGCCAGTGTCCAGTAACAGGAAAACAACATGATATCATGTCCATCTTATGTTCTACTCCGATACATTACATTCCTTTGACAATTTTTCACATAAAGAACATGGGCCAAATAGGCACCCATGTTCCCTAACACGACCTTAATACAAACTCATGTTTATGGACATCATACCTATTTTCACCAAATGTTCCCTTAGATACACAATTAAGGAACTAATAACTAAATATGATTTAAATACAACAACATATTCTAGACTAATGTTGGTAATGATTTGTTACAAAAACTTCTAGATAGGGGTGCACCATTTAAATATAACACGTGTTAGCAATGATTATTATAAAAATTCTAGATAGGAGTGTTAATGTACAGTGGGCTAACATACACCTATGTTAGTCCCATATTAGCATTAAACTTTAGAAAAAATTTAGGATTTTATACTAGAAAAGAATAAAGAGGGTTCAGAATTGATGGGGAAGAAGATGAGCCAAATTAAAGAGTCTTAGAACAATAAAGGGCGAACCTTGGAGAAAAGTTCAAGATTCCATTAAGATTTAACAAAGAACATTAAGATTCATGATAATGAGTTCATGTGTTTTGTTTTCTTTCTTGTTTTCTATTGATCTCCTTTATTGTAGTATGAACTAATTCCCTAGTTAGAGTTAGGGATGTAACTTATATGGGATATTTCAATTATTAATGTATGACTAGTTATTCCTTATATTAAATTTATTCACTTTAATCTTGATCCTTAAATGTATGCCTAGTCATTATAGATTCAATCTTAGAGATTGTGTAAAAGAATTAAAAAGAATTATGATATGTATATATAATGATTATAAATTCAATCTTAGAGATTGTATAAAGGAATTAAAGAAGTATAATATGTATATTAGAAGAATAAACAATCTAGATCTAGTGAAAGAGATATCTTAGACTATTTACTAACTAATATATTAAATATTATTAATAAAATTAATTAGTTTAGTTGTACATCGAGAGTTGGTAATTGATTAATTAGATATAAATGTATAACCTCAAGAAAGGGTATAGATATCTTAGGTTAATTGTTATTTAAACCTTAATAACTAATCTTTCTTGATAATTGGAATTCCTTATAAATGAATTCTAAAGCCTTGACATTTTATTATATTGCTTTCTTCTTGAGAGTTAATCACCTTGCTTTAGTTCATTAAGTAATTTAATTAACTTTCATAAAATCTTGTTTAAATTAACTTACTACTTTACTAGGATTAACAAACATAAAATTAATTAGTCTTCATATTAATGTTGACCTGTAATGCTCCATATCTAAAACTTGCTAAATTCGATTCTATGCACTTACATATTTGACTTATCAGGAAAAAAAAAACTAAAATTTTGAGTAGGCATAGCCTGGGACATGTCCATGGGGAAACTTGTGTTGGTTATGATTTTTTTAATGCCAATAGGTATGGTCTAAGACAAGCTCATATATAAGACTGTGGATCTCTCTATAACTTTGTCAAGTTAGACATAGTCTTTAATATGCTGGTACTTGAGACCATGGATGCTTTTATAACTCTTTCAAAATTGAACACAATGTGGGACATGCCCCTGCATGAGCACATATTGATTAATACTTTTCCTCTAAACTTTCTCTAATTCTAGCTTTTATAATTGGACCAATCCTATATTCAATGGACCTCACTTTTTGACTATTTGTGCTCACACCATACCCCCATTCTTTAAAAGGATTTATCCTTAAATGGCAACCTACATCAAAAGTAAAAATAAGTGTTTTTTTGTAAAAAGGTAAAATTATGGGCTAATTAGTATAAAGAAAACTCTTGATATTACTCTCTTTTTCACCTTTTTACTTTTATTTTGTTCATTCTCTCTTTGTAATCTTAATTGGACGTTATAGACTTGCTTCGGTATTAAAAGTAAAAAAGTAATAGGTTTTCATCATTCATGAATGTTTATTAATTCTTGAAGTGTTCATGCACAATCTTTCTATCATATTGCCTCAAAGTTTCCTTATAACATGTGACCAGCTTACATAAATATGACATCACATAGTACCTGATCTTAATACCTTTTAATAAAGTAAATCCGTATCTACTTATTAACTTTGATCTTTTAACATTCATTAATCCATTGAAACTTGTATGACTTTAGATGCTTTCTAAAGTCTTTATAGTAGGCAAACCTAACTTTTTCACATAAGTAATGATAACCACATCAGTGAAATTTTCTTCGTCAATAATCATACTACATACCTTGTCATAAACATGGCATCTAGTAGAAAAGATGCTCTTCCTCTCCAACACTACTTTCTTTCCTTTTTCTAACAACTATGTGAAAAGTTAGTATAAAGACACAAAACAAAGGAATTGAACAAATACAAAAGCTTAACATGATAAGAAATATAGATAAACCTTAAAATAAGATGGTAACATTATTTGGTTTTTTAACTAAAACTTTAGAAACAAGAATATGAAGTTTTAGAACAAAAATGAATTACAAAGAATATGATTTTTTTTTAAACAAAGGAATATGTTGAGATTTGAGTGATATGAAAATAAAGATGAAATGATAACCACACCTAGTTTATAGTCAAGCTCTAATACCAATTGATGTGAACCCATTTTGGAATTTACACTAGAGAAGTCACGAACAAATTTAAATCACACCCAAGAAAACTAAAATAGATGTATAAAAAAATTGACCTATTAAGTATAAAGGATTAAAAAACCAATTTTATTAAGTATTTGAATGCCACAAAAAAGAATTATATGATAAGTTTGAAGTTCAATTAAAAAAAAAAAGAGAAAAGAAGCATTCAGTACTATTAAATAACAAAGATATCAAAATTTGTCTTCAATTGGAAAGAAGCATGCCTTAATTACAAAATTGAAAAAACTAGGTTTTTAAGTAGCATGACCTAAGGTACGACTATTCTCTTCTGAATATTCTCGAACAAACTCATATCTGAAACTTTAGATCTCTTTGTAACTTTACAAAATTAGATATGGCTTGATACACCTATGCTTGAGATCAGGGATCTTTCTGTAGCTTTATGAAATTAGACATAACATGGAACATGCCCATTTGTGATCCCATATTCATCCAAAGATGAATGTTTTGCCTTCTCTGAATTTAGTTGCTTGAGCCTGGCCCAGCTTAAAACTCGATGGGTAACGTAAAACAAAGTCGTTTTGCATTTAAAAAAAAACAAAATTCGGAGCCGACCCTACCTATTATCGTCCCTACTTTTATAATTGACTTAAACGTTCATACAATGGATCCTCTTTTTTTTCTAACTAGTTGTGCTTACATAAAAATCTCTTCTTAACTCAAACTATTTTGTTTACAAAAGTAACAACAACTAAAATTGATTAAATTTTGTAAACCAAATGCACTAGAAGATGCACACCAAAAGGCTTTAGAAGAGAAAAATTTAATAAATTCATATATATGACTGCACAATTCAGTTTAGACCGTATTCACAAACTATATCAACAAGTAGTAATGTTAAATCTCAAAGTTTACATTTTATATCATTTTGGTGATGAAGATGATCTTACTGCAGGATTTTATGAGAATGACTGTACTAGTGTAGTTAGATGCATGTTGTCTACTAATGCGGATAATAACAATTGGAAGTGCACTAGTATTTTTCACACTTTCATTAAGAGTAAGGATATGAAGTGTAAGCTACTGATAGATGGAGGTAGCTCAATGAATGTCGATTTTAAAAGTGTAGTTAATTTATTAAACTGGAAACTAAAGTTAATTTATTAAACTTGAAACTAAAACGCATCCATATCCATTTAAGGAAGTGTGGGAGACTGAACCACCTTACCTATGTCTAACAAATTTCTAGCTTCTGTTCTGATGGGAGATTATAAAGATGACATATATTGTGATGTTTTTCCTACGTATATTGCTCATATTATTTTAGGATGCCTTTAATATCACTAAATTTAGTAGAGAAAATACTTATCCATTTAAGCATAAGAGAAAGAGCGTTATTTTGAGGCTTGTTAAGCCCAAAAAATAAAGGTAAACCTAACATTTGTAAAAAAAAAAGTTAAAGTAATTTGCTTATCTTGAGACTTATTAAGTCTAAAAAAAGGTTCTAAACTTGATAAAAAGTTTGCACAATGTATCTATGACTTACATATAAGGATGACAAAATCGACCCAACTTGACTTTAGCCCAGTTTGAATAGGTCACGCGCCCGTGGCTCGATTATTCCTTCAAAAATGACGTTGTTTCTGACTTTTTTCGTAAATAAATATATGACGAGTTGGGTTTGCCCGGTCAACCTGTGCTTGGGCCGGGCCATGGGTGGACCGATCTCGACCCATCAGGCTGTGGGCCACATGGGTTGGGTTCAGGCTAGGTCTGGCCATGAGTAGCCTGGGCTCGACTCGGCCTATTGACATCTCTACTTGCATATTGAGATTAGGCTAAATATTGTATTAAGTGATGAAAAGGATATATTTGTTGTTGATATGCATCATAGGTTCGCGAAATTTCATGTTGATGACCTTATCATGGTTCACATTCATCGAACAAAGATTTCAAAATATTTTCTAAAGAAACTTGACTAGTCCTCACACTATCATCCATAAACTTAGATTTAATGCATATTTTTTGGATTTGTCAAATGAAATGGATATTAGTTTGGCAAAGGTATGCCTTTAATATCTTCACTATAACACCTGGAAGAAGTGGTATATATTTGTTGTTGATATGCATCATAGGTTTGCGAAATTTCATGTGGATGACCTTATCATGGTTCACATTCATCGAACAAAGATTTCAAAATATTTTCTAAAGAAACTGGACTAATCCTCACACTATCATCCATAAACTTAGATTTAATGCATATTTTTTGGATTTGTCAAATGAAATGGATATTAGTTTTGTTTTTACCATAGAGCATTGCCTTTTAGTATCTTTGCATATGGAGTTGGCAAAGGTATGCCTTTAATATCTTCACTGTAACACCTTGAAGAAGTGGATGAGACTATTCTTCGTGATGAGTTTCTGACTTTAAAAGAAGGTAGTTTCATTGTTTTTTTGTCAAATAAAATGGTCATTCTAATTTTGATGCTAATTGGATTAAAGAGAAAGAATTTTGCCATTTAAATTCGTTGTTATTAGATTTGTATCTTTTATCTCTTTTTTCAGAATCAAATATTTTTAGTCCAAGAAGAATGACATGGAGAATGGAAAATTTTCACTTCACATCCTGTATGGAACATCAAACTCAAGTTCAAATAGTATCTAATATTATTGTGTTAATTTCACGCGGGCTACTCCTGGTAAGAAGATTTGAGGAATACCAAATCACGTGCTTCACGTACTGTTCTGTAATTGTAGCTTTGAGACCATACTATTCCACTCTAAAATTTTAGATGATTTCTTCTACTTTAAGACAGTACGTGGAAAGGATATTTCTTATACTTCTAATGACCAAGCTGTTTTTTTGGCTACATATAAAGTTGATTTGGTTCAGATCATAAAATTTCAAACTTTAATCATTCCAGAACATACAGTGGCATATAACATCAAACTAATATGGAACTTAATTACAAAGACAGCAACCCCACTACGTTCTATGATGTCTTTGGTTCTCACGCAACCCCCAAGACTTGCAATGAAGAAACTTTATCTAGTGCTTTGTTCGAATGTGTAACAACCTTATATCATGCTTCCAGATTTCTCTCTCTTATCATCATTGTGAATGCATTGAAATGCGCTACGTAGTACTTGCATAATACATAATAAGAAGATTTCCTTGCAATAATCGGAAATAGGAAAGCAGCAGAGACCCACTTAAGCGTGTAGCTAGGTGCCATCTTGTTTGAACAATGATAAAAAGAGACCTCAGTGATTGCTTTGGCCTCTCTAGTCTAGTCTCCTCAGGGAAAACAATGAGAAGGGCTCTCAATCTTTGACCACTTCCTGAATCTTTCTACACATATTGTCCTCTCTTTTGGTTCGTAGTTTCATGTGGGAATCAAAGTTTTGGATTATAGAAGTCACTCTAGATAATTATGGATGCCTCTCCACATATGACATTTGTCTTCACGATGATGAAAATTGACACGGTCAAAACACAATGACACAAATTGAGCAGTCTTTTCTTCCACAAATTTATCTTTTAGTCCATTGTTGATCGTTTCCAATATGGGAAATGAATAATTGTTTGTGGACCGGGATGGATCGATTTTTAAGGTTATAGAACAAAGTATTGGCAAATTCAAGTAGTGAATATCATATAAACACGAATATAGACAAGTCTACTCTCAGATAATAGTGCATAGAACAAAGCGAGTCATTTAGTAAAAATCAAAATTTAAGGTTATAGAACAAAGTATTGGCAAATCCAAGTAGCGAATATCATATAAACACATGAATATAGACAAGTCTACTCTCAGATAATAGTGCATAGAACAAAGCGAGTTATTTAGTGAAAACTTGCAAGAGGTGCTTGAGAATCACGTGGTGCATCTGTTTCTTTTATTGTCTATTGGTACAAAAGACCATCCTTTTATACCATACATTATCAAGGCAAATTAGACCTAGAAAGCTTGATGTAGTTATTAATCATCTGAATTCGGGCTCGTTATAGTAAAGGTCTTTTTGGCATAATGAATCAAGTACCTCGCCAACCACACCATTGGCAAAAGCATGCTTAGACACAGAATAAACTAAGAAAAAAAAATTAAACCTTTTGTTTGGATGCTCAAAGATGAAAATCCATCTAAGGTTCCTTCCTTTTCCTTCTTTCCTTTCGGCTATTTTCCCAATACTCCAGCGACCAACACTTGATAGTAAGTGGCCGAAGTTGCTTAGTGTGACAGCAATATTCGCATTATCCCTTATTTGAGCCACAGCAATTACTTCTGCTCAAGAAAAAGAATTAATATTTTGGTGCACAATTGGAACTTTCATGATGGGATTAAGCTAATGTAACATTAAACAACACATGGAGTTTTACAATTATTTCGACTAAGTGGAAGAGCATTGATTGATTGGCCGAGAATTTCGGCCTTTTATGTGCCTAACTGTGACAACGAGATGAAAGAATTGTGTCAGATTCTTTGATAGGAAAACCATTTGCTGCTCTTAAAATAGCTATTATATTCCTTTCTGGATAGATCTCCAATCACCATCTTAAGCCTGATAAGAAGACAAAAAAAGATGGCAATTTACTTGTTTCCTTCAAGAACTACATCACCTTTTACTTTCCTGAAGGAAAAATAGTAAACAAATTTGATATCAAGTAGAGACCATGTCTACACTAGACTTTAGATACATGTATCTATAACATGAATTATAAACACTACTAGTTTGTTCAATTCATTATTTCGTTAATACAACACCACCTTGGGTTAAGAGGGTGAGGAGGGACAGGGAAAAGCAAAGAAACGAAAAGAACAGGTAAGTCGAGAAGGGTATGCTCTTGTGACTTTGTTCACTTCCACACAGACACATATTTCGTAGACATACTTTCTTGTGCCACTAAAACTAACTTTTTCCTACACATGGAAGACAATTCTGTATGTCATTGGCAGTAGCGGCTTGTTGTGGCAGTGATTAAATCTTCTTCTAACAAGCCTCTTATATCTAAGTATAATTAGTTGATTACAGGTCAAGATAACGTACAACTCAGCTCGAAGAATCTAACTTTCGTTTTCAAAATCTTCCATGTAATGAAAACAAAAGCGCCTAAATAACTTTGATAAGGAAAAACAATGCCTAAACTAACATAGCAATTGCTATACAACAATCAAATAGCCATTAGGGGGGTCAGCATTCCTTTGAAACATCTCTGCAATTGTACGTCCATAAGCTCCTATTGACCAAATTGTTACTCGATCGTAAGAAAACCAAATTAGTGTTTTGAAAGAACCATAAATCAATATAAAACAGAGAACAAAGAAGCTAAAAGGAAAGAGGCACGTTGTATTCCTTTTGGAGGTGAATAGTGGTCACCTACTCATTAATTTAGAGCAATTATGTAACCGTGTGCCACACATTGCCTTTGACTTTTGATTTTACTCCCCTATTTCCCTCTTCTGTAACTCATGACAACTATGTTAGAAGAAACTGGTCCCCCAGGGACCATGACCTAACAAGGAGTTCAAAAATCAAAAAGATCATGAGCATGCAGCAGGACAACTACTTTGCACTTTCTATAGCAGCCATGTTCTTGTAACGCATATGGACTTCTTTAATTGGTTTGAAGGAGGGTCTCAATACAATATAAGCAGAACATTCAATTGAGGCAGTTCTGTAATAAATATTCAGTTGTCTAGGCATGGAGTTGTAGCAATCTTTAGGGCGCGTTATAAGTGAAAGTAACAAGCGATTATCAGTATCAAACTTCAAACAACTCAAGAAGGGTTAAATTTGAGAAATGCTTTTCGTATTCAGACATGAACACTATATCTGGCTCTTAATAGATTATCGTCCAGGTATCTAAGATCAAAGTTTCGTTAGTTCAACTTCGAACTTACAAGGTTGTTTTAATGATGAAAGAAGTTAAAATTATGATAAGAACAAAATGAGTTTATGATGATGCCTTGGAGTTGGATGGTTATTTCATAGTGATTAACGAATTTTGTTGAAACAATCAATAGGCTTAATGTTAGACCCCTAAGTCCGAGATGGTAGAATTGTAGGATTCTGAATAACTTTGTGAAATTGACTTGCATGAATTACGATATGTACACGAAAATATATACCGAAGGATTACAGAGGTTGTTGAAACTAACTAAATAAAGAAGTATCTAAGAGGATTACATATCTAAGAGGATATACATGAATCAGATAATATCTGTGAAGATATACAATGAAGAGATTCACTAACTATTTCCTATTATTGGCGAGCCTTGATCAATGTTTGAAATGCGGAACAACGAAACAAGATTAAGACTTGCAAGGAGGCAGGAAGAAAAAGACGCAATGTCAAGTGTTGGCATGCATTGGTGCACAATGGTAGAAATCTTTGACGAGATTTAAAATTTGGATGTAAGATTAAAAAAAAGGCTTGAGATGGACATCAGGTGAAAGATTAGTTGGATCGCACTCATGACGGTGACATGTGAAAGCTCCAAGGTGACTTAACAAGTTAGATCAAGCTTAGTGCGAGTTTTGGTAGAGTTTTAGATCTTGTACAAGTTGACTTGACTAAGGCTAGGTTCTTAATGGACTAAAGACTTAGTACGTGCTCAAATGGACAGACTATGACTAATAGAATTGGCATGGGAAAGCATCGGACCAATATACTATTGGCTTAGATTACTCATCATCAACGAATAGAGATGAGGAGATCTTGGATGATGTGGCAGATAAGATCACAGTGGTGATAAAAGCAAACAAACGCAAGATGGGGGTGAATTGCGTGTGTAAATTTTTTTGCAAGTTCTTTCAATTCGTATAATAAACAGATCCTAGTTAAAACAGTAAGAGTTTGTCATACGATAAAACCTTTTTAAATGACAGGAGCTTATTAGTCAATATAAGCCTTTTGTGGGATAGGATCCAGCTTAAACGAAATGAGCCTACTAAATGATAAATTTTGTTAAAACAATTAAAAAAACAAAAGACTCTTGTTAAAACTGAAAGGAACCTCTTGCAAGATGAAAACAGAAGGAACCTTTTACAAATGTGAAGGAGCCTCTTGAAAACAACACACACATAATATAATGTGGAAATTTAAAAGTTAAAGAGAGAGAAGAAAGGTGTAGTTGATTTATACTAGTTCAATTTACAACCCAAGCCTACGTCTAGTCTCCAAGTATCGAACTTAAGTGTTTCACTATAAAAATTGAGTATTAAATTTAACGAGTCTCTCTAAGCTCACAAGTATATAATTTTCAAGGTTCTTCATCCTTTTCACACTCGAAGTGTATAACAAGCTTCTAAAAAGCTCACAGAAAACAAAATAACAATTTCACTCTTGATAGAGTGGTTTCACTTTCTAAAGCACAATAATAATGATATGATTCTCAAGAATATAGATGTTTCTCAAAATATTTCAACAGTCTGAATATCTTCGTTCTGCTTTATAAGTGTTGTTGCTTTTCCTTGAATAGTCAATTTCTTCAACTAGTTATTGCTTCACTAGCATCTTTAGTCAACTGAATGGATTTAATGTTAAATAACTTCGATGTCATTTTTGCCAAAAATCTTTCAGTAATCATGGAACTAATATATGACCTTCATAATTAATAGGATTCTTTTGAATAAACCATTTTTAATAAGGTAAGTTCATAAAGAAGGTTCATGTAAGAAAAAAGCGCATTACTTATGATTTTATTTCCTTTTTTAGAAATAGACCATTAATTTTACAAGGAAATAAATGCAATTTGAATTTTGAAATATTATATAGTTATCATCACAATCGTTAAATATAAACCTTGAGCTAACAATCCCCCTCTTTTTGATGATGACAAGCAATAATAGATATATTTTTCAAAATTGAAAGAGATAATAAACGATTTCGAAAATTACTCTTGACTTTTATATGTTTTAATTAGCAAGAGCCTATATTTTTAGAAAGGAACCTATCGTTTATATATCACAGATTTTCATAATTTCAACAGCATAATCAATCACATATATATTCGAGCAACATTGAAAAATATGCATTTAGAAATATATCATCATATATGCAAAAAATAAAATATGTAAAAATATATCATATAGACTATCCCCTTTTGTCATTATAAAAAATAAAGGAGTTAGGGAGGAAATAGAATAGAATGAAATAGAGGAAAAGAGTAAATGCTGCATCAAACAAAACAATCAGTATAAATAAGCCAAGCAGAAAGCAAGTATCAATAGAGTTATTAAAGAGATTCAAGGATTCTTCTGAGCAAAATCTGCATGTCCAGAAGTTGATTCTGCATGCTGTCCATTTGTTCTCGCATTTGATCTTGATTGGCTTGAATGTTCTTTAACTGTTGTTGGAGATTTGCACTATTTTCATCTTGAGGAAGAACATTAGCTTGTTGTTCTGGAGAAGAACTTATGATTTTCACTTCTCTTTTAGATTTCTTTTCTACCCAAACATTGTTTTGCAATTTGTATCTAAACTGGTAAGGAATGGAAGGCTAAAACTTAGTCGGTGCATACCAACTCAGATTTGCAAAAGGTACTTCATAATGGTTGAAAATCTTGGTGAGCAACATTCCATGAGGTAGACAACTAGATGTGTTCTTGTGATTCCCTTTATCCACCATAAACCTTAAGATCATTGTTGGGAGATTCATTATGTTTCCTTTCAGCAAATTATACACTATATAAGTATCTAGCAAACTGCACCTTTCAATAGAACTACTCTTGGGGAAAATAGAAGTAGTTGATAACGATGCAAAGCATTGTGGTAGTAAGTCAAATTGCCTGCTCCAAGGTCTCCCATCTTAGGTATTTTCAGCATTAAGGTATATGGATTTAACAACTTCTCCCTAATCCAGATCATCAACATTCCATTTATGACAAGGAAAATTTGTTCTCCCTATAGATGCTATGTCCAATATATCTCTTAAAATCTCTTCAGAAATTAGAATATTGCTTTCATATACCTATGAAACAATGGCTAGCTTTCCATCAATTACTTCCTTTCTCATGTGTGTAGAATGCCCTGACTAGCTCATCACACACTGTCTCATCTAATTTCAGGAAATTTTCCTAACCAATTGCAACATAGTAAGGAGAGATAGGTATACTTATGTTATCAAACATTATGGAAGGTAAGAATCTCCCAACAACCACCTTTCTTGTATTGCATTTTATAACGAATTTCAATTTTCTTTTATTGAAACATTTTTGGTGGTATCGATATCTTTCCTTTTTGTGAAGTTATTTTTATCTTCTTTGCTCTGTTTTCTTTAGGAATCATCTTTTTATGAAACAACTCATTTCTATTAATGGAGTCCTTGATAGTTTCTTTAGTCATAGGTGCTTTTCCTTTCTTTATTTCTTCCTTTTTCTTTTTCTAGATAGTTATTCATCTTTCTTTTCAGCATCGGTGGTTTCTTTATGTTTAGAAAATTTCTCAGCTTGCTTTGCAAGACTTCCTCTGGTTTGTGGTTATCTGATCAACTGAGAAGGTTCTTCATCTGAATCATCATCGTTTATAACCCAATGTACTTCTTATGCTTGGGGTTCAGTAACATGTGCCTCACCATAACTATTAGTAGAAGTTAGAGTTTTCTTTTGTCCTTATGATCTTTTAAGTACATGAGTAATCTTGTTCTATTAAACTGGGAGCAGCCTTATAAAACAAAGGGGCCTACTAAACTAAGAGAAAGTTTCTAAGGGATTACAATAAAAGGATCTTGCTAAACAAAATGCAAAGACAAGTAGCAGAGAATATTCATGCAGAAATAATATCAGAGAGTTTGCACATTCCAAGATCTTTTCTTAACACACAAATCTATCTTCAGAGAGTGGCTTGGTGAAGATGTTAGCTACTTGATTTTTATTACTAACATGTAAAAGATTAACGGTTCCTTTTAAAATATGATATCTAAAAAACTGACGTTTAATTTCTATATGCTTAGTCCTAGAACGATGCAAAAGGTTTCTAGAAAGAATTATAGCACTCGTATTATCACATAATATGGGAATATGATAAAAGTTTAGATAAAAATCCTATAGTTGATACTTCATCCATCAGATTTGAGCACAACAGCTGGCAGCTACTATGTATTCCACTTTAGTCATTGAAAGCGCTATGCAATTTTGTTTCTTGCAGGACCAAGATACTAGACATCCTCCAAGAAATTGACAATGATCACTTGTGCTTTTTTGATCAACTTTATCACCTGTATAATCTGCACCATAATAGCCCACTATGTCAAATGAATCAGTTTTTGGATACCATAATCTAAAGTTCATAATTCCTTGGAGATATCGAGACATTCTTTTGGCTACTTGAAGATGGATTTCTTTTAGATTTGAATGGAAGCGTGCACAAAGACACACATTAAGCATAATGTTTGGTCTTGAGCTCGTAAGATATAATAGTGATTCAACCATTCCTCTATACTTTATCTCATCCGTAGCTTTGCCTTCTTCGTGTTTGTCAAGTTTAGTTCCAGTGTACATAGGATTACCCATCAGTTTGATGTTTTCAAAATAATATTTTTTGATAAGTTCCTTTGTGTATTTGTCTTAGCTAATGAAGATTCCTTTTTCTGTTTGTCTGATTTGTAATCTGAGAAAGAATAATTCTCCCATCATGCTCATTTCAAACTCCCCCTACATTAATGCTGAGAATTCTTCACAAAAGGATGGCTTAGTAGTACTAAATATTATGTCATCAATATATATTTACACTATGAGTAAATCATTCCCCTTTCTTTTAAGAAATAAGGTTTTATCGACCTTTCCTCTTTCAAAGTTATTCTCAAGCAAAAAGTTATTTAACCTCTCATACTATGCTCGAGGAGCCTGCTTTAGACCATCCAGAGCTTTGGATAACTTCATCATGTAGTCAGGATTATTTTCATCTTCAAAACCTAGGGGTTGCTTAACAAATACTTCTTCGTTAATGTAACCATTTAAGAATGCACTTTTAACATTCATTTGGAATAACTTGAAGTTTCTATAACATGCAAAGGCAAATAAGATTGTAATCAATTCCAATCTAGCAATAGGTGTATAAATTTCATCAAAATCAATTCTTTCTTATTAATTGTAACCTTAAGCTACAAGTCTAGCTTTATTTCTTACCACTTTACCATTTTGTGAAGTTTGTTTCGAAATACCCACTGAGTCTTAATGATTGACTTGTTTTGAGGATGAGATACAAAATTCTAAACTTTGTTTTTGTCAAACTGATTTAATTCATCTTTCATAACTGATACCTAATTTTCTTCAGTAAGGGCTTCCTCAACGATCTTTAGTTCTACTTGTGAGATGAGAGTTACAAAGCTATTCATAAACGATGATGTTGTTCTTAAACTTTCAGAGGGATCTCTAAGAATATATTGATATGTATCAAGACCTCTCCATTCTCTCGGTATTTTTCGTTGCACAGGTTACTGCTGAGATGAATGAGCTTGCTCTATTCTAGCTTCAGATGGCGGCTCTTTTGATTTTGTAATTATGATGGTATTATTGCTGTAGTTTGATTCATGTAATACCCGGTATCTAGTTTAACCGGTACATCGAAATAAAACAGTATTTACCATTGATGTCATTAAAAATTTCAGAACAGTGAATAATAATTTTAGTGACATCGAATTAAAGATATATGACATTTTTCGGTAGTCACAAGAAATTGTTCGAACAGATGTTTAAAAAACTAGAACAAGAGTAGCGTTTTTGTAAATAAGTGGACTTTGAATCATATATAAGGAGCTAAGTTGGGAATAAGACAAAGGATGGTCTTCTTCTTCTCTCTAACCCACCGAAAACCTCCATTGAAGTTCCCTCCAAGCTTCTTCAACTCTTGTAGCAAGGTTTGGAAGGTGAATCAAGCATTTCTACCTACATAAA
>JANZLX010000213.1:7415476-7435937 GCA_025531955.1 Erythroxylum orinocense | reverse complement strand
ACATAATTGCTTGAACACTTTAATATGTGAAGTGACTAAGGTTTAATGAATTATTGCATTAAAATTCTTAGATCCTAAGAAGGACAATCGACTAAATTGAATATAATATCATTTTCATATGTTATTTAGTTTCAATGATCTTTCTCATTTTTAAAGTTTCTACTAAATAAAACCTTTAGTGCTTAAATATTTAGGGTTAATTTGATTACTTATTTTCTAATTAATATGACTAAGGAGAGATAAGAAAATAGTTCAAATTATGAATATAAGTTTTAATTTATTTATAATTGTATAGGTGATTGGTATAAAAATCCAATGGTGGATATGTACATAAACCAAGTTTTTTTAAATGAATTTTCTTATATTTCAATTTCAATTTTTCGATAATATATTTTTATAATTATTATGTCAAAATTAAACTTCCCTTAAATTTTATTAATAAAACATAAAACTAACGTAGGTAATTTCTGTAGGAACATTAATCCTTACTCATACTAATTTATATAATTTTAGGTGTATAAGCTTTTATTTTGATGTGCTAATGATAGCAATCTTTTTGAGCAGTGATTGCAAATAAGTGTGTGTGTGTGTGTATATATATATATATATGATTTATGATCTATGATTTATCTTTGTCTTCCTTATTTTGTATATTTGTTATTTGATCTTTTAATCAAGTTTATTTGCAATTTGATTATACCATAGAAAGAACTTTATATATGTGAAGGAAGGAAGCTAGATAAAAATCATAACAAAATAACTTAGCTTTTAGTTTGTTACTAGGTAGAAATTCTTATTTGGAAGATTAAAAAGCCATGGTTGAAAATTGAAATTTGAAGGAGCTTGTTGGCCTAATTTGAACCAATATACGCTTAACCATTCCCTAATTTTTATGGTAATCCTACTTTTAAATTAAAATTTGGAATATTAAATCTGTTGCATAATATTCATTTTTTTCAATTTAGTACCTTTATAAGCATTTGAAAGAATTTCATATGATTTACATAAGTTTGAAACTGAAAGGGTAACAAAAGAATAAATTATGTTAAGAGCCTTTTTTTTTGTTTTTATTGAAAGATATATCAAAGGATTTTAAGAGATTATAAGAAGGTAGAATAAGGATGGATAGATAGGGGATAGTTAGAGGACGTAGATTATTTCACAAGAATTGAAAATAAAAGGTAGTGTAGCTTTTTAAAGGGAATGTGCCGATAAGATGTAAACAAACATATAAGAGGTTGTTAGTAGTAACAGAAAAAGAAGAAAAAATTTTAAGGCTTAACTAATAGCAAAAGGGTACATATAGAAAACATGGATTAATTGTGGTGAAATATTTTCTTTAATTGTTCATCATACTTCTATCAAGATTTTTATGCAATTACTTGGATGAATAAATTAACGTATAGCAACTCAAAGTTTTTAGTCAACTTAGAAAGGAACATTTGATATGTAAATTAAAGAATTCATTTTTTGTGTTAAAACAATCTATATGGTAATGATATAAAAGGTTTAACTACTATATGATCTGAATTGGATATAGAAGATGTGAGTATGATTGTTGTGTGTATGTTAAAAAGGTTGATGATAGATCTTTTATTTGTTTCCTTATTACATATGGATAATTTGGTAATTGCGTTTAAAAGTGTAGTTCTAATTTTTCGTACTTTATGACATATTCTTTTTCCATGTGTGAGGAGGAGATAGTTGGAGGAGCCATTGGAAAACAAGAACCAGGTATGCTAACCTTAGTGATGACTTAATAAGTATGACATAAATATCATTATTAGCTTGATAATAAAAGAATGAAATAAATATCAGTAAATATATGAAGCAATACATAGTAATTAAAACAAAGTTTGATAGTCAAAGAATGTTTCATACCTGTGAAGATTGTTGAGTAGGTTAAGTTAAGCCCTTATTCTTATATTTTTTGACATTGTGGCCATAACTGCCACATTTCCTACATTTTTGTACTATAACCTTTTAAGTCAATTTGTTTAGATTTTTCAACTTCTTATGCTCATTTACTCCTCTCCATCAAGTTGTTTTAGTTTTTTTACATAAATCTTTTGGGTGGGGGTTTATAAAAATTGCACCTTTAATATATTGTAACACATGGTCATACAATGCTAAAAATTTGGACTTCTTAAACCAATCATCTACAAATACCTTTGTTAGTTACTTAGAATAGTGAAAAACATTTATAACATGATTGTAAGGATATCCATAAGACTCTCATACCCGGAAACTACATGATTGGTATTTTCCAATCCTTACAATATGTTTGTCATCACTCTTAGACACTTCATATGGTCCATCACTATTCCAGACTATTCTTCACTACATTGCACCTTTCTTATTCTTCTCCAATTTCTTCATAATCCTCAATGCAGCATCTAAATTTCAACCAGAAACAAATTCTTTATTATCTGTATATCTCTTTATCACCATGATTCTAATAGTTTTAAGAATGCTAATAATTGAATCTCTTACTGGTAAGATCTACCCATTAAAAGTTTCACTCATATTATTTTTGTCAACCAAACATTTTGATTCAAAAGATTGGTAGCATTTTGCCTACCTCTCCTTAGGATATTCAAACAATTCTAAAGTATATCTATGTTTTATTTTATTGTCTTTCAGCTGCTTGCTAAAATTTTCAACGTAAGTTGACTATGCGCAATTCCAAAACTGCTTCCGCAAATCATTTTCCTTCTAATTCATATTCCAATTATAGTATATATGTCTATTACACATCCAGTGAGTAGCATATGGTAATGTCCCTTCTATAACCCTAATCAATCCTTATAACAACAAAACATATTGTCAGTTTGAGTTAAATAAAAAATTTATATAACAATAAACTGTAAATATATGAAGAATAAAATACATTTACATATATGATATAATTGTAAATCCTTCACCACTATCCTATTCTAAGTCAGAAGGCAGTAGATTCTTAAACCATGTCCAAGAATTAGTATTATATTCCTCTATAATAGCCTAAACCAATGGATACATCCCTCCATCACCATCCCTTCTAACTGTACTTAGTAGTTAGCCTTGGAATTGTGTCTTTAGAAAGCAGCCATTAATACTAAAAATTGGCTTCAAATGCCTCCATCCTCTTTTCATGGCATCAAAAAAAGTGTAAAAATTTTTAAACTACATAAAAGTGATAAAGAAGTATGAATAAATGAATAAGTATAGTTGTTGTTGATGTGTATAAATATATTATGATACTTTTACATGTAACATAAAAGTTTCTTCATTCCTTGCTAGCTATAACACTACTGTTATTCCTAGATTACTAATCCTTAACTTATGTTGTAGCTTGACATATTCATTCATATAATCAGTTGCCCTCTATTTTCTCAATCTCCTCTTTGATCTACACATACTTGAGTTAACAAATTTATTAAATTTTTTTGTGGATTCTTCAACCATCTTTGCCTTCGGGATATTAGGCTTCTCAAGTATTCTTCCTTAAAATTTCTCATAAGTAACTTAGCTTCAACTAATTTAGGTTTGCTGGTAGAAAAATAACTATGCTCATGATTGTATGTCTTCACTTTGAAACACTGTTCATTTTTGTCATAACTAACATACAACTCTTATGGGCATCCTTTGATACATCAAACTATAATCCGACGACTTTCAGTTTTTTTAAAATTTGAAATTGTATCATATTCGTACTGCATAATCCACAACAGAATCTTTAAATTCTTTCGTTGATTCGAAATTCATCCCTAATCTCTAATGTGCAACCACTTTAGGTGAATTATACCTAATACTAGTACTAGGTCCCCATAATGGTTCACTAGGCTCTTCTTTGCTTGGATATTTATCACTATCAATTAAAATATCGCAATCAATTAAGTCAATTTCAGTTGTTGGTTGTCATCAGGAATGTTAACTTTTATAAAACTCTTGTCTTGGTCTCTTTCATAATCATACCACTCTTTAACAAATCCTACATTAACTCCTTCACCAACTCCCATACCACATCATTCTTCAACTTCTTCGTTAACTCTTTCACTAATTCCTTCACCAACTCCGCTAACTTCTTCACCAGCTTCTTCAACATATGCATCATCAAGATAGTCTACCTTCATACCACAACTTCCCTCCTTACCCTTACTATCTCCATCTTCTCTTCCGGTTATAGGCAATATCTCAGGTACAAGGATTTGGGTGTCTAATAAATGAGCTACATAAACATTAATCATTTGGTAATTTTCACAAGGTTAATAAGCCTTAGAAAACTTTGATTTGATTCAATCAATCTCAACGAATCACTAAATTTAAAACCGAGTACACTGTAATAGGCCTTATGCATTTGAAGATATCCTAACTCCTTTCCCATCTTATGTATTTACCACGAGCTAACATAGTCAAGGTCTACTTTATCAAAAACACTTGTTTGCCCGTCAACATAATTTAACTCCAGTTCTATTACAAACTTTCTACCATAAAACAACCTTATACTTTCAAACTAGGCCATCATACACTATTCACAAGCAAGGGGAAAGAATTATAGCCAAATTAAAAGGAATATTCACTTGAAAATAGATAAATCATTAACACCTTAGATTAAACTTAAAAGAAAGTAGATTACTTAGTTTTTATCAACCTTAAAAGAAAGTAGATTACTTAGTTTTTATCAACTTTTTATAATTCATGCATTTAAAATTATACCCAAACATAAACATGTTAAGTTATATACAAATGCACTAATCAAGGTCATGTTGAATGATTAAATAAACTTCTCATTAGATCCAATAGGTTAAAAAAAAAAAGCTCATAATTGAACCTCTTGTTCTAAAGATATTAGATAAAATACTCATAATTAAACCTCTCATCAAGGATTGAATTCATGAGATAGGTAAGTTCAATTAATGCATATTACTATAAGACATCCAAAATAGGTCCTTTACGAGAGGATTAAGAGTCCGAATGAAATATAACTTTTGGTTATAAAATTCACAAAAGATAAAGGCAGGAATTGGAAGCTTTATTCTAAGTTATTAATTTACTGGACTTTAGGTTTAGGGAATGGGATTTTTGTAGCATTTTGTAACACGCTTAAAAACTTTCAACAATTATAAATATAAATTTATCCTAAAATTTGTCAACTAAACATCCATTTACAAGTAACGTACTTCATAAAAGCAAATAAAGTCTTTTACAAATTGAGTCCAATGTCGCAATGCATTGAAAAGAATACATAAGCAAGCAACTTATAACTTTTATAGTAAAGATTATAGTTTTTGTTATTTTCTTGAATAAGGACAACTTCGTAGTACAAGTTTGTTCTATAGAAAATTAAAAATTTTCATACTAATGTTAAGGTTATGTTTTAACTTGGTGTCCTTGTAAAGAATATGTATATGTAACTAACATAAAAGATATTTTGACAATGACATTCTAAAATTTAACAGGTTGTAAGTGGAGGTGTGATTTTACTACATAAAGATCAATACCACAAAAGTATTAAAGAGAGATAAATAAATTGATTTCTCCCTATGTAGTGAAATCTTAAATGCTATGAAATTATTGTAAGATATCCAACATGCAACAATATTGAATGTTTACAATCATAATTAACTTTGCAACTTAGTGTTTAATATTTAGTTAGTTCGTTCTTAATTTACTGATCAAAGGAAATTCAATAAATTCAATCTCTTATGACTCTGTTACTTTTATCTTTGTCAACTCATTCACTGCCAACAAGAAATCCTCACAACAAAATCATAGAATAGAGGATTACAACAAATATGAAATAACTTAATAAGCATTTTGGGCTTAGGTTGAAAATAGGGGACACAACATTCAATGAACATAAACAAAAACTAGGTGAAAGAATCATAGAATCCATAAGAAATAGGGACTACAACGTATAATAAACATAAACTAAAAGTTAGACAAAACAATGGACCTACCATGATTGGGCCTGCTACTGTTGCAATTAAACAAGCCGAAAAAGCGTGCAGGATTCTCCAAACGTTTGAACGAAGTAAGATAGTCAGGGATTTTGTGATTTATGGATTGTAAAGGTTGTAAATTAGGGATTTTAAGAAAGATTAAATGGTGAGCATTAAAGAGATTTTATGAAGGATAAAATCGCAAAATTGAAATTTTAAAGCTCACTTTTATTTAAATAAAAGAATGTCACGTAAATAATTGTTGAGTCTCACTAATGTACAAATTTTTTTTTATAAAAAATGTCACATCGTATATATCATAACATCTAATTAATAAAGGATAACCCTACTTAGATTTTGATACTTATATGATCTATTTCGAACATTTTGTAAATGTTGAACGTTATAAAACTTTAAGGTTAAACTTATATGATGTAAATAATAGGATTTAAAATAAACTTTTGGCTTACATTTTCATGGCAACCTTGCTTCAATATGCCTGTTTTCAGGTTTAATTATTGCAAGCTTTTTAAATAACAAAATTCCAATCGAACAAAAGTAGAAACACAGCGAAGCACGCCGTCACAACATTTACAGTACTTCAATGTCCACTGGCAAATAAAACTCATATAGGAAGCATGATTAATCTTCTAAAGAAGTCCCATCGTCATCCTCGTAAGAAAACGCCTTCAGGATTGGTGACAAAGGTTTTCAAACCCCATATACTCTCGATTCTCCAGCTTCTCGACCATGTTGGCTATTCCTACTCCACCTGCAGGTGGTATGATATGAACACGTAAAACCAGATTAAGAAGAAACAAGAGGACCTTTTCCTAGTGAACAGTAATGAAGTTCCAGGGATAAGTAGACTCTTACCTAAGCTAATAGCACTCACGAAGATTGTCAAAGCCAATATGAATATGATTATCGATGCCCTCCCAAGTACCGCAACTATCTTTCTCACCACATGCTGACCAGCCAAGGCAGCAAACGTTGCCACCAAAACGAAGTATCCAGCTGCAGCAATGAAAGAAAAGGTATTAATGGGTTGATATATCTTTAGCTACTTAGCTTTAGTCGATGATCATATTGCGGAACTCGCATTTCCGGTCTAGTTGGAAGAATCTTTTATCATCGAGCCTTGCGACTCAGTAGTAGAGGAAGTTTAGAACTTACTTCATTCGTCAGGTTCAATTCTTGATGAAAACTTTGCACTTGGCAAAGTAAACAGAAAAATTTTAGAAAGTATTTCATGGTTACTACCACATACCATATGGGATTGGGAAACGGTTGAGAAGGTAATACTCGACAACAGACATAGAAGACGAGAACGCCATGGAGAAAGTTGATGTTGCACTTGCTACCTGAAAATTGAAACAGTACAAATGCGTTATGCAAATGGTCGGATGATCACGATTCAATCTTGCAGAAGATAGGCCATGGCACCTGAGGAGGAATTCCCAGTTCGAGAAAAAGAGGTCCCAAAATGAAGCCACCTCCTAGGCCAAGTAGTCCACCTACCATGCCTGCTATTATTCCACATGAACAGTAGAGCATGATCTGATACAACTTCCAATTTGTAATCTCCTTTCCTTTGGATGCTATCACTCTTTTCCCTTTGCACAGGCATATGGCTTCGAAAAATGTAACAGAGACAGCTATTGGTACCTACAGAACATTAAACCATTTGATTGGAAGATGGCCTATTTCATACTTGTCATGCTCAGTTGCACTTGGAATAGTGTTATTATACTGAGTGCTTTTTATGCTACTATGAAATATTCAATAATCCATTCTGTGCTTATAATATCTTAGCATCCAAGTATACTTTTCCAGTTCAGAATCCACACATTCGGTCTCCTGTGTAGCCTAACAACACTTGCAACATATTTTGTCTAGTTGAGCAGATTTACGACAATAGCTTTCTGCTAGGATTTTTGTAGCAAGTGTTGTCAAAACTTAGATTTCCTTGTCTGTTTGCTCGAGCAGATTGTCAAAAGATGGTCATTTTTTGTAAAGCATTTCTTGTATATCAAGAAACATAGAAGCTCTACTAGGATTTGAACCACCGTGGAGAATGTACTTAATCTATTCTAAATGAACAACGAGCCTATATAGAGTTCACCTGCAAAGAGTTCAGTATCCAGTAGACAACAGAGCAGGCTGTGACATGTTCCTGCATAAGGATTCAGGTGAAACAGGTTTATAATAGATACGTAGCGAATTAAATGTTAATTCATGGACAACTAAGAAATTAAAAAAAAAAGGAAATTTGACTGATTCCTAACTTAATTTATTTGTTTTGATTTTTTCTATTGGATAAATTTCATCTTAGATTCTTTATCTGATTAGAACAGCTTACCTTAGCAATTTGAACAGCAAGAAAGCTTAGCCACACATAAATAAGCAGGCTTAACTCTTTCCAGTGAATGTTGTGCAATATGGGTACCTGAAAGGAAGTGATGTTGATATCATTTTCAGAATTATATACAACTGGGGCAATGGTATTACTGTTCAACTCACCTCTTCTTCTCGGAGAGCAGCTGGACCACTTGGAAGTGGTTTGTAATCTTGTTCAGAATCATCTGCAAAGTTTTAATTTTTCTTGAATGATTAGCCAAACCGAAATCTTAAAACTTTGTTTAACATTTGTGAGAAACTTGTGGGGGTATCCATCGCTGAGCCTTAATCTGATATTCGTAAATTTTTTCAGATATGCATGAAACCGTTGGGAACTCACCTGTTGGCTTGGACCCTGGTTCCAATTGCTTTGCAGCTTCCTAAATGTCAATCAGAGATTAATGAGCCAACAACAGGAGCCACTAAAAGTTAAAATTTGCTAGTTAAAGCGTTACCTTCTTCATCATTGTCTCTTTCTTCCAGGTATCTATTCCTTTGAAAAGAGCTTTAGTAGACGTACCTACAAGATTTTCCCTATTAATACCATTCTACTTGGGGATTATGCATACGAATTCGGATGCATTCTTTTTCTCTGCTTAGCAAAACCATTTTGACTCTTAAAAAGTGACATGGAACAAATGTAGCAACGAATTTACCTAGGAAGAGGATTATGAGGAGCACCGTGACCATCCAATCCGCGAACATGACATTAAAAGCAACTCCGATGCTAATTCCAAGCATGAGCATGGGCTGAAAGAGGAGTGCTAGATCGTAGTCAATTAGGGGCATGTCTAATGTTGGGTGTCGAAGTCTCAGGTTGTAGTAGACTGTTGATCCTGCTGCACCCATGATCATGCCTGCAGTCAAATTTAACAATGAGATATGACAAGCGAGAGTTGGCTCCAGCCATTTAGTGATTAAGGTTAAATTTGAATGTCTTTTGGCAATCACTTACACTTAGAAATTGCTGTGGAACTCTTGGGATCGAAACCGACAATCAATGTAAGCATTGGTACAAAGATTCCACCACCTCCGACCCCTCCAACGCTGCCCAATGCTGCTCCAAAGAATCCAACTATGCTTCCTACCACAATCTTCCAACCAAACTCCATCTCCTGCTTAGCCAACAAAATTGACAATTCAAAACAAAAAATGACAAGCAATGAAAGTAGAAGAATAATTTAATACAGATTCGTGGAGTCTATAATAACTATCAAGATTTGCAGCCAACTAATACGAAGATAAATGAGGTCTCACCGGCCAGACAGGCACATAAGAAGACTTGCCACTTTGCCAAAGGAACTGAGTCAGTCTTTCTATAAAACCTGGCCTCATTTCAGTAGCGACCAAGGTTTCTGGTCTCTTGTCTTTCAATGGTCTCTCCGTGTTGATCCTGCTACTCATCATGGCTAGACACAAGAACATTAACATTGGTAGAGCTCTCTGGATATGCACAATTTTAGCCATTTAGATAGCTCCAGAATGTGGAAGAAAACAAAGCAAGTGTTCAACAACAAGGTAACTTATTGTATGGTATTTTCTTCTGAACTTAGTTGGCTTGATCAGTTCGTTGGCTATCTGCTATAAGCATTAGCAAGGAAGTTCTGAATGGGGGAAATAGTCATGGAAGAAAAGAGAGAGAAGTGCACTCAAAGTACCTCGATGTCTAAATATATAACCGTTATTCTTTTTCCTACGTTTCAGTTGCTACAGTTTATGTCCTATAAATAAATCAATCCAATTGGTTTCATATTTGTGTGTTTTTTATTAATAAATATTTAATAATTAATATTATGATAAAATCATGTCATCAATGTTGTATAATTAAATAATTATATTATTATTTATAAATTGTTATTCGTTGTTATTCAATCAAGAAAAGATATTGAAAATTATTGAAATTCAATTTTAATTTATTATCTTAAATTATACTTAATTGAAAATTTTAAAATTTAATGAATCAAATCATGATTATTAATTAACAACATAATTTAAATTTATCACGAATATAAAATGTAATTATTTAAATTTACTAAAATTATAATTTAATTAAAAAATTAATTTTTTTTTTTAAAAATGGAGATTTGTAAATGTAGTTTCTATGTAAAAAAGTGACACCAACACGTGGATATTATATGATTTGTTTCATCAAACAAGAATAGAAGAACTCCTAATTAGATTTGCCTTTAATCTTAATTTTCTTGATAATTATTTCAAATTGTGTATTGAAGTGATTTGATTTTAAAATTATAAACATGATTCTATTGCGCAATAGTTAAATTAGGGTTGATTTTGCAACACTAATCATATGGGTTCTGATCCTCTCTATCTTGCAAACTTTTGTCCTGTTTCTGATAGTAAGCTGGATGGCTTTGTCTTGCCAAGCTTGTTCATGTGTGGTGTGCCGTCGTTGGAGTAAAATCCTACCGTTAGAAATACCAGGAAGGAAAACTTCTCGTTTGCCAATGTTCATAACTTGGTTACTTGTTTCACAAGGTTCTATCTCCATGCATGTCACTTGTTTTCCTGATTTCATTCCACGTAATTCTGCAGTTTCCGACATTTGGAGTACAACTGCCAACTGGAAAGGTGAAAAAAGTTTGATACGAATTACTTAGCTTTTACTCTTTATCCATATTCGATCCTATGTTGGAAGCTTCGTAGCTTCTTCAAGAACTCCTAACAACGGTAACATTTAAGGATGTCGTTTAAATGCTAGTCCATTGCTCTAAATGCTTCTCCAACAAGCTATTTTTGTCCATGTTCAACCTAATGTCGCCCATTTTGTACTTTAAATTACTGTCAACGAAACAACCGATCTACAAAACAAGAAGCTGAATCAAACAAGCCAATTAGAAAGCTAAGAAAATTCGAAGAAGCAGCAGTAATCTTCCAACAAGAGAGTACGGCCTTTTATTTCCCCACTTGCTTTCTCCAAGGCTTTGCAGTAATAGTGCAAACTTGGCAATCATTATTGAGCATATACCATCGCTGTCCCTGCTTTATGTCATCGGATACCCTCTTCCAACTAGAAATAGAAAAACCAAACTAGTCAGCCTTAAAAGTCTGTATAGTTGTGTGTATATATAGGTATATATAAGGTTGAGATTTGCATATGTTATATAAGGTTACTGAATTATAGTTAAACAATAACTGCATTCATTATTGTATTAATTGTAATTTTACTATTTGTAAAAAATACAGTTTATTTCAAAAGAAATTAACAAAAACTAACTTTTTTCATAATTCTATAAAAATCAAAATTTCTAAAATTATTAACTTTTTTTCACAAATCAAGATTTGTTTAACTTTTTTTAAAAGGTACTTTTATTAAATAAATTTATGTTCATAAAAATTATTGAAGTCATAATCTGGAGTATTACAGAATTAATGCTAACATGCATGAGAGTTTTGATTGTAAGAATCGATAATTTTTTTACTTTAAAAATTAATTAAAAAATTTTAAACGTATAATTATAATATTATACTTTTGCTGCCTCATAAATTTGCAATTCTTTGTTTTGGATTCTTAATTTGTTCCGTTGTGAACATTTACACGAGGGTTCTTGATTTTGGATTTGGTTGGGTCGGCTGTGCTAGGCCCAAAACCCATCTTCAAACGATCACGGCCCATCTGGCCCATCAGGTGTTAGACTCCCATGCAAACACGATGATCTACGTAAAGACCTAAACCTAATGGTAATCCCGGGTATATAAGGTACAATTCTACCGTAATACAGGTACGAGATTACAACCCTAGCTCCCTCTTTGTTCTTAGCAATCAAATCTCTCTCACAATACTAACTTGAGCGTCGGAAGGGGCCTTTCAGGAACCAACAACGAGCCATAATCTGTTTTGCAGGTGTTTATCAGCTAAAGCCATATAGAATTATGGATCCAAATCACGATGTTTCGCCCCAGCAAAATTCGACTGAACCAGATTAGTTACTAAATCCGCCGGTAGATACCCTGATCTAGACAAAAAAAAAGACAGTTTATAGCGGTAACAAGAATACTAATGTTTGAGCTTTAGCCAAAATTAACTAAGTGCTGGTTTAGCTGTTATTCGAAAAACCCTCTATTAATTAAGAGATTTTACTATTGTACCGTGTCTTGTGACAAATATTTAATACTTATAAAGATATTACATGTCATGTTTTAAACTAATGCCATAATTATGTCAATTTATATTTTATTTGTCTTATGCTGCAAATTGATATTTTCTTTTATTTATAAAATTAACACAATCAAGTTATACAAATAAAATCATCATATTTCACACTTACACTTCCTTTTTTTTTCTTTACACTCAAATATGAAACTGATGCATTAACATAATATTCATTTTTTAATTATATTTAAAATATTAAGTTGAAATATATTTCATATGCATGATAAAAAAAATTATCTTCACATATATTTAAGACCATCCCTTTCTACAATAAAATAGAACCAAAATTTTTATCAAATCTTGTTTGTCGTGTTAAATTTGCTAAAGATCATGCAAACTCATCTTCATTTACAGATACTTTCTCTCTTACATGCACCAACTTCCCTCCTTCCTCTTTATTGTCTTTTAAATAACCTTTTTTTCATTATTGCCCAAAATTTGTTATCAGTCCTTATTTATATTTAATTCCTTCTCCTTTAAAGTTCGCAACGCAAGTTGCTACTTTTGTAGATTTAGCTCACCCAACTTTCAATATAGGCTTTTCTCTTCCCCTATTCCTCTTATAACTTCTTCCAAGGCTCCTACTTTTGCTGCTTTGTTCATTCTCTTAATTTCTGCTTCTTCCATACCTTGTTTCTCTGGCTCTTGCCTACTAATCCATAAATTGCTCAGATAGTGTCCTCCTTTTTAGGGGCCATCACAAACTCAGCTGCTACTTGCTTTCTAAACCAATAAACGTGTAAACGAATTTTGTGTCAAATGGTTGATGATGCTTCACCATTTGAAAAAATTTCTTATTTTCGTCCAACAAATGGAAGTGTTCAAGTTGTAATCCATCTAATTGAATTTCTTTGAATAGGGGCATAAAAATGGTCAAATACACTGGTATGCAACTTCCTAGGCACGAAATTTACTTTTCTTCGAATGCAAGTGAGGGCACATAACAACTGGAAAAAGATGGGGCTAGAGAAAATTATAATTAATAAGGATGTTATGCTCCTTTTTTAAATCAATTATAGAGCTAATTTGATGAAAATATTAAAAGTTGGTCTATGGCATATTAATGAAAAGCCCCTCATACTTTAGAAATGGAGGTTAGGTATAGTTTTAGAGCGTCAAAAGATAAATAAGGTCCTATATAGGTAAATTTCCACAACTTACAATTTAAACAGTAGTCTATAATTGGACTTAACTAGTTCACCTAGCAAACCGATTTGTTTAAACAGGAGTACAACTGCTATAAGAAGACTAAGTTATGTTAGGATTCGTATTGAAGTCAAATTGGAGGTGAAGCCCTGAAAATAATAAAGTTAGATGAGGATGGAAAAGTAGTTAAAGGTGAAATAGATACTTGTCATTAATAGAGGCATTTGAAGCCTCAACCTCCTAAAGCATCAAAGCCTATTAGAAATGTAACACCCGCATACCCCTTAGGAGGACATGCAAGTGTCACGCAAAACAGAACTGAAACAATCCAAATCATACTGAACATTCCTTACATGCATTTCCAGAAACTCAAGCAAACATACATTTCATATCAATAGATGTTATTGTAAACAAACCATAATATACATCACATATAATGAACTTATTAAAATACATGCCTTAAACGTAATTCATCCTGTAATAAGGTTATTACAAACCATTAAACCAAATACAAATTGTCTCATATTATCATAAACAACTCAAGAACTCAAATATACATTTTTCATAACAAAACAACTTCCAAAACAGAACACGTTCTTCTTGACCTCTGCGGTTGTCTTTGTCCCAGTCTCAAACCTTCTTATCAGAATCTACACGGAGGCAAAACCACCATGCTAAGCATATAGCTTAGTAGGGAATAACTAAACATAATGCATAATGGTGACTGTTTCTAACAATCGTCTAACATTCATATATATACAGTGTTGGCCCCTAATTTTTTTTATTTGATGATTTTGAGCTCTTGATAGACTTATGTATGTTGGGAATTAATTGACATGTTAATGTTAATGAGATTATGTGTCATAAGAGATTAAATTGAAGTGTTAGAAGTGATAGGTTATATTAAGGGCCAATTGGGCATGTCACTTAAGGATGTAAGAACCTAGGCTAATAAGTAAGGGTAAATTGGACATTTTAGCATTAATAAGGGTATAAAAGAGAGGAGAAAAGGTTGTCTTTCATTTGAAGGAAGCAAAGAAACGAACTTTGAAAGAAGAGAAAGAGGGATAGTGTCGTTGGTGGAGAGGAAAGGAGAGAAAAAGAAGAAAAGCTAGGGTTCCTATTTTCTTGGTGTTCAAGAGGGTGTTTGGGGTTAAATTTAGAAGGAAAAAGTTAGAGAAAGGTTCAAGCTTCCATTAGAGCCAAGAAAATCCTTTGTTGGGTGAAGATTTAAGGTAAGTGATTTTTAATATTTTATATGTTTGGAGTGTTTGTGGTTCAAAGAGCTTAGGAAATGTATGGTTTTAGGTATTCTAGGATCAATTTCATGTATTAGGTTCTTTAGGTTTTCTAATTTGGATTTCTATTGATTGGGATTTTTGTGTTAATGTTGAAGAGAACCAAGAGAGGCAAGAGGAGCAAAAGGAGAGGCACATTTGAGCAACCTTTCAAGCAAGGAAATCAAGGTGGGTGACTTTTTTATAATTGAGTTAATAAGCTACTAAAATTTCTTCAATAAATGAAATTAATGATTTTTCAACTACCTTATAAAATTGCAGTTATTGATCTCTATATGCTTAAGAAGGAGCTACATGCTTTTTGTATATGAGTTTTGTGAATGAATTTTAATGATGTGGGAATGCTTTACAATTGAACTACAATTGTTGTATTTGTGGTTTTTAAATAAGTTGAAAAATGGCTTTTATTATTGGTATGGGATTTTGGTTGTTGAGTTGTGAAACATGTCATGTTCATAAAAAACAAGCTTTCAAAAAAATGTGCCATTTGGGCAACATATTTTCAGTTCATGAATTACATGTTATGTGGGTTTGGTTTAGTCCATCCAAGAATTGTCACGTGCAAGTTAAGGCTTCTCCCGCCTGCCCGCTAGTGGCACGGAGCTCCTTTAAGGACTCCCTTAAGTTTACGACTACATAAGGCCAATTATGGAATGGTGTAGTTCGTCATGTTTATGGACTTGCCAAGACATTTGTGATGTATTTATGTGTTTGCATATGTTGACAAGTTTGAGGAATGCTTAACTTATGTGAATTGTGATTTGGTTTGACAAAATTGAGAAATATATGTGTTATTTATTTTGTGAGAAATTGCTATGATCTTGAATGTTTCAATGATTTTTTCTTATTACCGATTATAAAAGTGTTACACAAGAGCATTAAGCTCACCCTCCGCTCCTTCCCACTACAGGTGATGAGCAAGTTAGCGAGTGATGAAGATGAGCGCCAAGGCATCACTCCGTTTTGCACTTTTGTCCTTTTGTTCTTTTGGAAGTTGGAATTTGTAAAACAATGCTTTATATGCATTTTGAGAAATTACTGTTTTGCAAAGTTTGTATTTTGGATTATGATATATTTGTGGCTCTAAATGCCCATTAAAGTGTTGTAAACTGTTATCTTTCGATGGGAATGAAATACACATGCATTATGTTGTTTATGTCATTTCTAGTTTTTACATTGTTATTTTCAACTTTTCATAAGGGTAGGATTGTATTTTGGATTCAAGGGAAATTCTGGAATTTTCTAGGTAGAATTGATAAAAATTTGTTTTCTTGGAAGTTGTAGAAGATCTTTTAATCGTTCCAACGATATGAAGTTTGTGATTTTTGGATATTGGCAGGGGAAGATATGATTGTTACAAGTTAGGATGTTGCATAGGATTTGTGCTTGTGACAGCTATGGTGATTGATAGGAAATTGGGGTTTTGATGAACCAAATGAGTTGAGATTTGAGAAGTTGTGAGTTGAACTTGATGTTTGAATTGTTATGAAGTGTTTAGGCATTAGAATAAGTGATTTTGGGAAGATTATAAGTGTATATGGTGTTAAGGTGGATGTGGGAAGCTTTGGAGAGGCATTGGAAGACTTTGGGGAACCCCAATGTCCATTTAACGAACATAAGGTTTGTTAAACGGAAATTCTCGGGTGTAAAAACACCCCTTGCCTAGTCTATGTCCGTTTAACAGACCTTCTCAGGTCATTTTAAGCTCCCAAACCTGATAAATGGACATATATGTCCGTTTAACAGACATCCACTAGACAGTTTGAGGAAATTGTGATTTTTGACCATTTTAGAAGCAGAATCTCATTTTGTGGCCTTCATGAAACGGGGTCCAACAAAAGTCTCTTATCGAATTCACGTTGTCTATCTACACTCTCGACAAGGCATTCCATTAATCGATCTGTAATACTTTTGTATTGTTGTTCTTGTTGTACATATTCAGTTGGAGTGTAGTCATTCCATCCATATACATAAAGGTTGCTCCATTCTGAATTATACCTATTCTCGTATGATGGGCCTTGAGGTGAGTTAAACATGTTTGGTTGCTCCCACATATATGTTGGTTAAGCTTTTGAAAATATGTAAGGAAACAACTCCTTCTAATACAATGATGTTTCATTTTGTAAAGACACATCCTAGCTCCAATACTATATTGTCCGCTCCATCCATCTATTTTGAGTTGTGGCTATAAAGTTAAATATCAATTCCTAAAATAAACCACCACACTATTAATGTAGAGAAATTCAAAAGACAATTAAATAAACAATCCAAAATGCAATAAGATACAACTAAATCAAATACAACAAATAAAATAAAATCAAAATAAATTGAAAATGACTAGAGTAATAGCATTCAGGCTTTCCTAATATGAAATTCCCCGACAATGGTGCCAAAAACTTGATTAACCTAAAGCGTAATAGTTAATATTAAATAACCTCAAGTGCACTGCATTGTTGTAGCTAGTACCAGCAAGTATAGGTTGATCTCACGAAGACTGTGAATACTAATAATTATACCCTTCCCCTATTATCTAGCCTAAGGATTGATTTTAGATTTTTAATGGAAAGAAACTAAAACTAAAACAAATAAAATAGGAAACAATAATGAACATAGAGATAGTGGAATTCAGTTAGAAAACTAAACCTATCAGAAATTAGTATCTAGGGTCGAATCTCCCTAAAACCTTAACATATTAATCTTTTATCATGCAATTGTTTATTGACATATTAGACCATGGAGACTGCTATAGTATGCTAGTAGCTGACTTTGAGTTTACTAACAACTAATCCTAAGGTCTCCCACCGAATTACTCAGGTTAAATCTGATAGGATTACGTTACTGATTTGTGAGTCTCTTTATTAAGTTTGACCTTAATCCGGAGGATTTATGTCATCCTATCTCTAGGGTTACAATCAACTCCTTCTAATTATGATAGATCTATTCACACTAGGATTTCTCAATCTCTACGTACAAAATCAGATTATGATCTAATATCTCGAATTATTATAACATAAATAAAATACGTAATCATATCACAATATATCAAACAACGAATCATATTAATAAAATAACCAAATCATGTCAAAGTTTTAATATAAGGTTCATCTAACCTAAATAATAACTGGACATTTAGTTACACATAATCTAATATGAAATTAAACATACATATTTCCTAAATAGTATAGCTTATTTTAACAATCCTCTCCTCTTAGATCATTCAACCATCATTATTCAGAATATATTCAATTCAAATAGGAACTACCTGTTAATTTAAAATTTTTTCTAGTTTTAGAAGGTTTTCAAGAGGCAATTATAAGGGGACCAAATCATGAGATACAAGGTTATAAATAATTTATTTACATGGGGAAGCTGATACGCATAAAAAATGAGTTTAAGAGTCTGCAAAAAACTAAATTTCTAAATACTCAGAAAGAATTGAATGAAGCTAAGGAAAAATTGAACCAAGCTTCAAGCTCCATCTACAAATCCCCAAATGACCATAATTTTATAGAAGATGGGGATTGCAATACAAGTTTATAGCTAGGGAAAAAAAGAATAACCTATCCATATACAAACAAAGATCTAGGGTCTTATGGCCAAAATAAAAAAAATAAAAACACTAGCTTCTTTCACAAATCCTTGCTTCTTAGAAGGAACACAAACAAAATATTAACATTGATTGATCAAAGACAATTCTGATTAGGTACATATTATGAGCTCTAACAAGAAACTCATTCTTTCTTCACTAATACCTTGTGAACTAAAATCACAACCTCCTCTTCTATCTTCATATTAAAGTCTTTAGTCACCAATCCAATCTCGGATCAGGAAGTTAACTCCTTTGTTAGACCTTTTAAAGCCTCTATGGTTAGGAAGCTTTGTTTACCATAAATCCAAACAAAACCCCTAGACTAGATAGTTTAAATGAATATTTATTTTAGTAACATAGATCCATACTAAGAACTTGCGAATGAAGTAGTGTTGGAAATTTTCAAACTTAGAGAGAATGTTAAAAGAGGTAAACAAAGCATTTATTCACCTAACTCCTAAGGTACATTCTTCTAGCTATATAAGAGACTACAGATCAATTTCATATTGTATAATCATCTATGAAATAATCTAAAGAATGTTGGTAAACATGCTGAAAAGTATCATTACTTAAATTATTGATTCATCATAGGGAACCTTCATTAAAGGAATATTGATGGTCCAGAAACCTCTGAAGAACTATACAAAAAGCTTTAAGAAAAAATTGTGTAATCAAAGTTGACTTTCATAAAGCACTTGATTTATTAGATTGGGATTTCATGTTGAACATAATGCTAGCATTTGGTTTCCCTCTTATGTTTTTACATACGCTTACTTAATGCATAATAACATTCTCTTATATTATCCTAATCAATCATGAACCTACCAATCCATTCCACGGAGTAAGGGGTTTGCACAAAAGGTCTTCTTATACTGAGTTCACCAAGAGGTCTTCTTAATAATAACCTCTTATTATTTATCTTTGAGAACTTATATCCACCAAAATGTCTTCTTAAACTAATTTCAACACCCTTATTGAAAAAATCAAGATGAGAATCACTAACTGGTGCAATTAAAGTCTATCTCTAGCCAGGAGAGTACATCTTGTAAATTCAGTCTTAAACAATATACACATATGATTTCCCTAGATCATTAGTAAAATCATATAATAGTTCCTAAGGAGGTTTATTTGGTTTGGAAACATATTAGGCAATGCCATAGCAAAACTGAAATGGTGTGATTGTTGGATTGAGAAAAGAAAACATGCAATATTTGGAGAACCGGTAGATTTCAAAACTTTTTAGAAATCATATTTGCAGCAGAAGCAATATATCCAAATCATCATGCCAATCCATACATGATATTGTATAAGGATAATAATAAACATAAAGAAGATGAAGAGTATTACTGACTTCTTTGCTACAACTTTATTTCCTCGTTGCGCTATCCTCTCCTTCTTTTGTATCCAAAGATTTTGCGTTTGAATCCTTTCCTTTGTCAATCTATCCTCTCCTTGTTATTGTATTCTCAACCAACTTGATCTACCACTTGTTCTTCTTGGAAAACTTGGTTAACAAGATCCTTTGGTGGGAAAGGAGAAGAAACACTTTAGAGGAGTATTGTCTTAGAACAAAGAAGGAAACAATGAGACACTTCTCATGTAATTTTCGATTTTTTCATGCAAGATAGGAGGGAGAGTGGTAAAATTTTAAGAACACCTTCTTACACTCTCCCACTTTAGGTTAACAACCAAGGAAAGAAGAGACTTCCATCCAATGCATCATTTCTTAAATTAATCAATTATAAAGAAGCCACTAAATGAGACTCTTCTCATTTGTCTTTAAGATGACTATATGAAAAGTCTATTAACCTAATATTATCATGTTAATTTCAATTTTTGGATATGTAAGAAGGAATATGGTCCATCCAATGTACATCTTTCTTCTTTAATCCAATCAATGCTAATAGGTTACATGCTAACATTAAAAGATAAC
>JANZLX010000213.1:7316249-7329791 GCA_025531955.1 Erythroxylum orinocense | reverse complement strand
TTGGGTTGTTTCAAGAGCAGTTTTGGGTTTAAGGTTGACAGTAAGATTTTTGCCTTCAGAATGTCAGCAAGGCTCAGGTCTCGGGAAGGGGTCTCAGCAGGGCTCCTGTCCCGGGACCGTCGAGCTCCGGGAGCGGGGTCCGACATTAGGAATAACTCATATATATTGATCAATTAAGAAAATTAATAAAGTAAAGAGATTGCTTCAATTTTGGGCGATGATGTGAAAATTTGGTAGCAAATTGTCTACCATTTGCAACTATGTGTGGTGGTTGGTTGCAGAAATGGTCTTTTGCGACTAAACTTATTTTTTCAAAAAAACCCTAAGGTATTTAAATTAAATGTATCTTTTTATACAAATAATAAGGTTAATGGTAGATTAAGGGCAATGGTAGATTAAGGGCTAAAGGGTATATGTTGTCATGTTAGTGATGAACTTGGTTAAAATGAAATGTGGTTTGCATTCCTTATTAATTCAACTAATAACAAAAAGAAGATACAAATTTTTAAAAATTTCCCCATTTTATTTTGTTTATCTACCAAATTAAAAATAAAGATTAGTAATTCCCAAAAATGAAGCAAATCAAGAATAACTCCATATATAGGTGTAAAAGACAAAAATTTCATTTTGTTATTGGTAATAGGAATACCTCATATATGTTAATCAATTAACAAAATTAAGAATGTAAAGAAAATGCTTGGGTTTTGGCGATGTTTTGTATAATTGGTAGCGAATTGAACTAATAGGCGACGATAGTTTTAACTGTCGCAAAAAGGTAAAAGGTTTAGTATTAGCGATGATTTACCAATTTGGTAGCAAAATGTTGTACAATTTGTGACATTATTTTATTTTCGTAGCAAACGTTTAACATTTGACAACGAAATATAGATTCGTCACCAAACGTACAGGATGAGAAAAATTAAACAGACATTAGGATGATGTCGTTTGTGGGACGAAAAATGACATCATCCTCCCTTCTTTACCCCCCAAACACCATATCAAAGCCCCCCTTCTCCTTCATTTTCTCAAAACTAACATTGCCGAAGTTGCCTTATCTTCTACTCTATCATGGACAACAATAAAGAATCTTCTCCATGCGCTTGCTCTTTTTATTTGGTGAGTAGTGTTGGTTGGAGATTTTGTTGTGCCATTGAAGTCGAAAAAAGTCCAATGGTTTTGTGTTATAATTTGAGTTTTTTGTTAATTTGTTTGCATTTATTGGTGATGATAATGGTTAAGTTATGCAAAAGTTGTGTTATTGTTATTGAAGAAAGAGAAAATAGACTTTTTTGTGTTCTTAAGTTGAAATTTACTTGCCCGTAAGGTGTTCAACAAAAACCTTGATTGTGTTTTGAGTTTATGATGTTGGAGAACCAAGTTTCTGTTATGTTAAAAGTTATGATATAATTACTTAGAATTTATTTCAATAAATTAGCATTTGATTCTTATAAAATATAGTATTGATTGCGTAAAATCACTTTGATGGAATTTTTTAAGCATTAAATTATGTGTAACAGTTGATTTGTATTCTTTTCTATATGGTGCTGAAAATAATGCATTAAATTTAGTTACGAGTATGATGATTTTTTTTTGTAATTTCTCCTAAGTAAATGCTTCCTGGAATTTATGCTCAGTTTTTGAATGTATACATCAAGTAATAGAAAACGAAAGAGAAATGATGTCGAACTGAATTGGACAAAAAAAGCATATTTTTTAACTTTCCATATTGGAAGGAATTACTACTAAGGCACAATCTTGATGTCATGCAAATTGAGAAAAACATTTATGAGTCCATTTTAGGGACTGTTATAGGAATTGATGGGAAATTCAAAGACATAATTAAGGCTAGACTTGACTTAGAAGACATGAATATTAGAAAGGACTTACATTTGAAAAGAAGAGATGATGGGTTATACGTTATCCCCCCTGCTTGTTACAATATGACAAAAAATGAGAAACAATCTTTCTGTCAGTTCCTCTAATCAGTCAAATTGCCTGATGGGTATGCATTGAAAATAAGCCGTTGTGTGAATGTTAAAGAGGGAAAAGTCTTAGGGTTGAAAATTCATGATTGTTATGTACTTTTATAATGATTACTTCATGTTGGAATACGTGGGTGTTTGTTGAAGGATGTGTCCTTTACTTTGGGTCAATTGGGAGAGTTTTTAAAGCAATTATGTTGCAAGACACTTAAAGTTGAAAGAGCTTGATAACATGGAAAAAGACATAGCATTGATTCTATGTAAGCTTGAACTATTATTCCCCCATCGTTTTTTAATGTTATGGTTCATTTGGCAATTCACTTACCATATGAAGCAAAACTTTGTGGACCAGTTTAATTCCCATGGATGTTTTTTATTGAAAGGTAATTCATATTAAATTCATCAAGTTTTTTCTATGTTCTTTGTTTGTAACAATTCCTAAGTTTATAACTGATTATGTTTAGGTTTTTATGATCTCTTAAGCGTTATGTACGTAATAGAACTCGACCAAAAGGGTTTATTATAGATGCTTATATAGCAAATGAATGCTTGACTTTTTGTTCAATGTATTTAACTAATGTGGAGACAAAATTTAATAGACCAGAATGTAACTTTGATTTTTATGATGACGGTAGGTTGTCTATTTTCTCCCAAAAAGTTAGGTCACTTGGTGTTGGCAAATATGTGGAGTTAAATATAGATGGATTCAAAATCGCTCATTGGTATATTTTGAACAATTGCAAGAAAGCCGATACATACATGGAATACGGATATTCCTTTTAATTAAAACAATCATATTACAATTTTCTTCATTCACTTTGAGATCTTACTGTTGTTGTCTTTTTTAAATAGAGAGCACAAAGAGACAATTCGCAGCAAAGGGATTATTAATGTTGAAGAAAGACATAGGCAGAAGTTTGTATCATGATTTAGAAATCGAGTAAGTTTCATATTGATTACATATTATGAAATTATAAGAATATGTCTCGTCCTCATATTTATTTTCAATTTGTCGTACAGATGATAAGGTTACATAACCGTAACGTGCAAGAAGTGACAACAACATTATATAGTTTGACATGTGGGCCTCACATTTGTGGGAAGAAATACATAGGTTTTATTATTAATAGGGTTAGATTTCACATACAAGATCGAGATAATCGAGTTAGAGGTCAAAATTGTGGGGTTGTCATAATAACGATTTCATTGACTTCTACAGTGTCATTTGTGAAATAATAGAGTTGCACTAAATCAAGGATAAGAAGGTTGTTCTACTTAAATGCAAATGGTTTGATCAAACTAATATGAAAGTGAATGGGCATATTACTAGCATAAATGTTAGTAAGACTGGTATGATAATGATCCTTTTGTCCTTACAAGTCAAGTCAAACAAGTTTTCGACATCAACAATACTGTATTGGGTAGCAATTGGAAGGTTGTTCAAAAGTTTCAACAAAGAAATGTCTTTGATTTTTGTGAAAGGGATATTGGTCAATTGGATGAGGATGCAAATAAAGTCTATCAAGAAATTGGATTGGAGTTCAATAACGAAGGCATTCTAGTAAAAAATGCATATATATCATCATTCCATAGGAGAAATGTCGATCCCAACGTAGTTCAACTAGAAGAAGTCCAAGCCTATCTTATCTAACAAATAGATGAAGATTATAACTAAGGATGACTTAAATGAAAATGACGATACTTTGCTCGAATATATTAGTGATGAAGAATCCAATGATAATGTACTTAACGATGATGATTTTCAAAATCTTGATCATGATGATTGAATGTAAATAAATTGTTTGTATTGTTTGAAATGTTATGTTCATAATTGCCTTATGTTGTTAATGTTTAACTTATGTTAATTTACGATGACTAGATCCATATTTTTAATGTTTCACTTATGTTTATGCCGAATGTTTAGTATTTGACTATTGATCTCCTTATATTCATAAGGAATATTGATGTTTAAGTTAAGCTTAAGCTTTATCTTTATATTTTGTTTTAGATGTTTAGTATAATGACACCTGGTAGAAACAAAGGAAAGAGGGTGGCAACAACCGAAGAAGTTCCTCACCTATAATAACCAACTCAATCCAACCCTATCATTTAACAACCAACAATTGCATCCTCGAATGAAGACAGTCAGCAACAACCTTTACAAACATCATTAGTTAGTGCTGAGGGATTTTCAAGTATGTTATTGTTAACCAAACATGTTGACACTAATGCTGAAATTGCTCATTACATGTTTAATGTGTTTTTCTTATTATGATTTTTTGTTTTCAAGTTCCAATAGTGTCATTAGAAAATGAGGTAGAGGTATCACAAAAAGGAGTTGAGTTGCAACAGATGAATGTTGCAATGAATAGTAAGTTGTCTGTGTCCATTGACCCTATGCAATGTCACCCTTTGGATAAGATCCAATCTCCAAAATTGTTCAATGAGTTGGGTGTCGTTGTGAGGAATGAATTACCTTGCCGTCAGCATGCTAGGTAGTTGAAGGAAGACAACTTGCTCCAAAATGCTTTGAACAAAGTTTCGCTAATATTTCAATTCATTTGATTAAATTTATTGCGATTTTACTTACCAAAATAATAACTTAACTTAGATGTGTTATTTTGTAAATGAAGCTCAATATCATTGATATCGCTAAACTTGAGGTTTCAACTTGTGTTAGTACACCGTTGAAACAAAGGGCGAAGGATCATCAATATAGACTCCATAAATATTACCAGTCTTTCATTTCCGATGAAGAGGCAAAGAGACATGTTTCAGAATGGGTGGGTCCAAAAAATTGGACTGAAATGTGTGATTATTGGGCCTTTACGAAGATTCAGGTTTGTTTTATTTCTCTTTATATTTCCTTCCATTATTTTTGTTTATGCATTTTATGACTACTTCTCTTAATTTAGGAAAAGTGTGAGAAAGCCAAGGTGAACAGAGTAAAAATGAAGACTCCTTATAACACCGGCTCCAAATCATTTGTTGTCGTTCGACAAGAATTTGTAAGTGTAACGTTTTCAATTTATGATTCAATTTATTAATACAATAAATTCTATTATCTTCTAATTTTTTAAATTCATATAATATAGCTAAACTCAACTCCAAGGACAAGAGTGTGATAGGGTCACATTGTACAAGCTAATACACTACAAGGAAGGTGAAGGCTAGACATCTAAAGAGGCAAAAAGTAATTATGTATATAAAAAATAAATATTACATTTTATTTTTAATGTAATACTAATTGATAATTTTTTACTTAACTCAATTTTGTACTTTAAATTGTAAGACAAGATGCAGGAGTTGTTGCAAACATCATTGTCTCAGGGGTATCAGCCCAATGTCGATTACATTTGTAACAATGTCCTTGGTACAGGATCCGTATATATCAAAGGTCTTGGGTATGGCCCTAAGCTTGTTGGTGCATCTTTGTCACGACTAGTATATGTCGCAACGCTTCAAAAGGAAAACCAATTACTCAAGGCTAAGTTACAATGTACATAAGAGAAATTAGATTGTAATGTAAAAGAAGTCAACAAGCTTAAAAAGATGGTCAAACAATTACTTGACTCAAACTATGTCAGTAGTAGTGACGATAAGGAGTCTTAGTTTGTTTATAAATTTTGTACAAATTCTATAATTAACCTATAATTATTTCTTTTAAAATGCATTCCATTTTAATGTTTATTTTATGTCACTTTATTATTATAATTATATATGTTTGTCAAAAAAAGTATTAGCTACTAAAACAAATTCTTTATAAAACGTTATTCCCTATGTTTTGAAGAATGTCTCTAAAAACATTTACCTACAACAAACAATTAGTAGCTAAAATTATTCTGGTAAAAAAACAAAATTGTAGGTAAAAATAATTACGTGTGATTATGGTTTCGTAGGTAAAAACTTTTCTCTACGAAACATATACGTCACAAATTCCTATGTAAGATGTTTTTGGTTCTCGTTGGTTATATGTTTTACCGACAAATATATTGTGTATCCAAAACCTTTCTACAATGATTTCACGAAAGCGTCGTGGATATTGTTTTGATACCAGGATTCGGCGACCATCAAGGCAACGATTGTTTTTCATTGCAAATTATTATTTGACACAATATTTAGCGTCTATTGAATTCATCGCTAATAAGCTTATCTGTTGTAGTGGCAAAAGAAAAGCACAAGTTACAAAAGAAATTTGAAATAAAAATAAGTACATGATGAAAGGAAAATTGGAAATAATAACAAAGCGCTTTTGTTGGAGTAAATTGATTGTCTTTTGAGTATCTTGAATGTGTCTAATTGTGTGTCTAGAATAAATTTATATAATCCTCTCAACTTCACTCACATTCAGGACTCCTATTCCCACAAATTCTTTAGCTATCTTTTAGGATTTCCAACATTTCAACCACTTATGAGCCAATTTGGTTGACTTTTTCTTAGCCTATTAATAATTACCTCCCACATATATTTTGTTAAACTTACCAAATATATAGTGTTAAATACCTCTTAGATTTTTGTAAAATGGGCATAAAATTATTAGTCAAATTCTCATATATGGATTAAAGGTTTTAGGAATTTCAAGAACTAAAGAGAATCTAACTAAAAGAAGAAGCTTGGAAACATCATTAAGAGGATCATTAATAAGAGATAATTGAGAGAGAACATTGGGCATAAAGATTTTACCAAGAATTTGCTGTGTTTGGAAGTCTCAACTTCCCATGCATTACAAAAGCTAAAAGATGTGCTTCATTTAAATTTCAAAATTTTGTCTATTTTGCTATAAAATTTTCTCATTCTACTCCATTCTCTACATTAAACTTCAAATAGTCTTCATTTTTTCTATTAACTCTAGCATTTTCTCCTTCTCTTTCTCACGAATTCACTTAAAATTTAACAAACTTTTCTTGAACTATGGCTTTCGCTCATCATGCATCATCCTCCTCCTTAACTAACTTTGCTGAATTGAATGCTAAAAACATGCATTTCCTCTCTTTACTCTTTATACAGGCTATAAAACATAAGGTGGTTTCTATTACAGTTAAACCTCTACAATCCTTTATCAAAATAAGGAAATAAACTTCTTAAACCCTAAATCCTCTTTTCGAGTTCTTACCTTTAATTCTGGCATCAAAATTTTTTTCTTTCAATATATTAGGAAGATTTTCCCATTTTGACCACGAACAAGGTTTATCTTTCATCATTAGAATCCCTTTGTCCATTGAATATTCTCATCCATCCCGCATATTTTAGAGCGGTGAGTAAATCAATTTTTCTTTTGAAAATCCTATGCTTCTAACCTTAGAATCCCTAAAGTTATGGGGAAAATAGGATAGATAAGTTGCACCGTTCTTACTATTCCACTTCAAAGAGAAAAGGATTTCTTCAATTTATAACACTTTCTAAAAACATGCTAGAATATCAACCTAATCTCATATCTGACATCCTAAAATTTTGGAGTCCCTCTTGTGATTCCTTTATCTTTTCTTTTAGGTATGCCTAAATTTCACTTGAAAATATTTTCTTTTTGACCAAGTTATCTGTGGTTGGGAAGACTTCATTTTTTTAGTTGAGGGAGCTTCTAGTTTGGACCCTACTAGATTTAAGTGCTCTTCTTACTTTGGACTAATTAATAATTATGCTTCTTCTAGGAATCTAATTTCTAAAGAAGAAAATATTAAATTCATTTGAGTTATATTGAATTATTTTGAGTCATATTAAATTCATTTGAGTCATATTGAATTTCTAAAGATGAACATATTATTTCTTGTAAACAACAAACAAGTATGGAATTCCTTCCCTTCTACAAAGTCGTGGCCTCTGGTAAATTTTTTGCCCTTGGTTATATTTTCTTAGGATTCCTTTATAGGAATTCAAGGAGATGTTTATCCAACCTTCCTCTACATAGGCATAACTTATGTGTATACTTTTTTCAGCTGTGGACCTTCACTTATTTCCCAGAGCTTAATGATAGAGAATGCCTTCCTTTTATAGATCCTAAATTTTTAAACTTTCTAGGTCTTTGTCTATATGTTTGTTTATTTAGTAAGTCTTTTAAGGATGTCTTTGAAGTCTAGGTTAATGGACCAACTTAATCCTTTAGATGACTTCTTTGGAAGACCTTATTGGCTGAAGATTTTTAAAACTTATGAATCTTCTTATCTGACTGTATACTAAAAACTATTCTTTGTTTACACCAACCTAAGTGTTTTTGTAGTGGGTAGCAATAAAGTTTTAAAGCCTAGTCCTTGTATTACGACCTTAGATTTTGAGGTATAGCTTCCTTATATTTAGAGCTGACAACTCAGATTTTCTTTAGGAATTCCCCTGCTGTAAATTTTCTGGACTATATAGTGAGAGTCCCCTTTGAAGGCAGTAATATTAATGACAAATTTCTTTAGAAAATCTTTGAGCATTATTGCATTCTAAAGTGTAAGATCTTTGTGACTAGTGTGGCTAATACTGAAGCTTACCACTTTTGGTGGCAGAAGAGCCTTCAAAGTTTGGTTCTTTGTTCAGATTCTGCCATCCTCAAAGGTACACCCTCTGGCTAAAGAATATTTGATTTTTAACTTCTATTATTAACTTCTGTCACTATAGATTTCAAAATTATTGATGTTAAAGGTGAAGAAGAAGGAAAAAATGCATCTAAAAAAAGCGGCTTCAAATCCAATTGTCAAAAGAAAATTTATTAAGAAACAGTTGTTTTCTTTAAGTTCAACCATTAAGTTCTTCAAGTTCAACTCATTCAACCACTAAGCTACTTTGAGAAACAAAAATTACGGAACCTATGACTAAAGACATTGCCCCCATAAAAGATACTTCTTCCTCTTCTGAGAAGATTTTAGAGGACATTAGTAATGGTATCTTACTCTTCTTGACTTTTTTTTATTTTTATTTCCTATATGAATTCTTACTTTTGGTTTTTGTTTCACAAATGACCAATATCGGACCTTTCACCCCTATCCATTCCCTTGAGATGGAATTTGAAAAGACTAGAAACTCCCTTAAGCCAAAGATTACTGAAGTCACACTGTTAGAGATAAAGTAGGAATTCATTTTATTCTTTACAAAAATCTGCCAAATTCTTAACAAATTCTCCTATGTCTTACAAGTGGGAGATGTTTAGATAGCAACAACATCCATAGAAGAAGTCTTTCTAAGCTTCTTAAATATTTCCCCTAACACTCCCTTCAATGATGTGCCAACAATCAGTTTTGAGGAGCTACTAAGGGTTAAAGAGTCTCTAAAACTCACTATACAACAGAAGCTTCAGTGTTTGACTGAAATTCATTGCAGTTATTTACTAAATATGATATCCTATATTAACTTTATTACTCAATCGTCTATTATTAGAGGATTCTTGAGAAAAAATTTAGAAAAAAATCTCTTCTTTCGAAAAGTCCTACCATAACCAAGTTGTTTATTCAAAAAAACTAATGACATATTTATTTCCACTTTTGTCTTTGTTTCTTATTTTTATTTTCAAATTTAGTAAAAAACCTGTTTGTTTGAATTTTTATTTTTATTTTTAGTTTTATCTTCTTCTAGTTTTCTTGGAGTCGTTTGGTTCCACTTTTGTTTTTCTGTTATGACCTTTAGTTTTTGTTTTCTATTTTTAGTTTTTGTTTTTCTTTCAAACAAAAACAAAAACATGATTGGTTATTAATATCAATGTAGTTGTATTTTTATTATTGATGATAGTTATATATTAGATAAAAATTAAAGATAAATTTTCTTTAATTAATTAAATTTATTTAATCTTTTATACAATATTTATAATAAATTATCAATATATTCAATAATTAAATAATATGTATTTAGTTGATAGTAAATTAGATTATGAGAAAAAACAAAAACAAAAAAACTACCTTTTATAGTTTTCATAAATTTTGAAATTGGAAGAAATCAAAATTAAAAACTCAAACAAACCATTTTTTTTTTCTAAATTTGAAAATAAGAAGATAAAACCAAAAAACATAAATAAAAACAAAAAGATCCTTAACTTATGAAAACCATAAGTTGTTTTTGGTTTTCTTTTTTATAATATGATTTATTTTCGAATAAATATATTATTAAATTATTTAATATTAATCATTAAAAATTATGAATAACTTAACTTAACTTTTATAATTAATTTAAATATTAATTTTAAAACAAAATAATTTTAATTTTAATAATTATTAATAAATATAATTTAAATGTAAAATATATTCAAAATATATAGATTTTCAAATAAATTTCTCTTTAATAAATAAAATATATATTATAAATAAATATTGATTTATAAAATAATAATATAATATTTTATCGATAATTTATCAATAAATATCATATAAGAGTTTAAAATAAAATTAATTAATTATTTAATTTATAAAAATAATTTATCTTTAAATTTTATATAGTATGTAATTATTATCATTAATAAAAATATAAATATAGTACTATTAATAACCATATAGGTTTTTTATTTAGAAAATATAAACTAAAAATATGAAATAAAAATTAAAAATCACAAAAAATAGAAGTGAAACCAAACGATCTTTGAGAGCTAAAGAATGAACTCGAATTTTTAGAGAATCAAGTTGTTAAGCACGAAAGAGCTATTAAATTGATTTGAGATAAGCAAGAAGCTCTAAAGCAAGACAATAAACAACTTAACTAGTAATCCAATAAGGCCAAATAGACGACTAAGGAGTTGGGGAAGTCACTGATGTTGCAAAAGCACAAAGTTGGCCTTGGGAAATAACAAGTTCAACAGGCGATATCAAATAATAAGGCAAGATCCAAGCTTTCGACCAAGATCAACTTTAAAATTTTCTATCATCTACAAACAATTTGTTGACTATTGGTTGGCTTCTGTAGACTTGAATGCTTATTATAGTTTTTTGCTATTTGTCTTAGAGAATTTTACTATTGTTCCTTTTTTTCTTGGACTTTTCAATAGAGTAGGTATATAGGGTTTCAAATACTTCCCTTTTTAAAAACATTTATGAAGTTTACCTTCAAAATTAGATAACCAATAAGCATTACCCTTTTAAACCCTATGAATTCGAATGGCCTTTCCCAATTTGGGATTACCTTCCCCACTCTCTGTCTTTCATTTTAGACGATAAAATTGCCTTTCATAATAGATCCCTTTCTTAAAAGTCTTTATTGTGAACTCTTTTATTGTAAAATTTTGCCACGTTCTCCTTTTGCACAATTTTGTTATTTAATGCCTGAAGTCACACTTCATTTAAGTCTTTTATTTCCATCATTATTACATCTAAATGCTCAAATATTTCAAAATTTTCTACTTAACCACTCTCAATGATGGGGTTACCACTTCCATATGTAGAAACACATCATGATCATAAGTTAGAGTGAATGGTCAAACTCCTGTAGCAATCATTTGGAAATTTGATATGCCCATAAGTTCTCAGACAATATTTCATGTCATTCTCTAGGATTCTCCTCTAACAATTTTTTTCCAATATTTCACTGACTACCTTGTTTGATGCTTTGACTTAGCCATTAACCTGAGCATAATATGAGATCGAATTCAAAAATTGTATGTCATAATCTTCAGAAAAATCTTTGACTTCCTAATCGGTAAACATGGTTCCTTAGTCACTTATTATTAATTATAGAATTCCAAAATGTTGAATAATTTATTCCTCAATGAACTTTACTACATTAATCTGATCAATCTTTATCATAGGTTAAGGTACCACCCATTTAGTGAAAAAATTCAATACTAATATAATGAAACTACGACCTTTAGAAGAGGGCGAGTATATTTTCCTAATAAGATCAATGGTCTAACCTCTAAATGGTCATGGTTTAATTATATGTGTAACTCAAAAGTAGGAATTTACTAAAATTTTCCATATTTTTACATATTGATAGCATTTGACATAGGATATACGTTCTTTCAAAAACGAAGGCTAATAATAACCATGTCATCTTATGAGCCATCTCATCTTTATACCATGTACTCCACATACTCCCTCATGAATTTGTTTCATTACAATTAATGACTCTAGCATCCCCAAGCATCTCAAAAGAATTCCATCACTACCTTATCAAAACAAGACTCCTTCAATCAACATAAATGAGTGCTTATAGTTTAATTCTGAGAGGAACTTTCTTATTAGGGTCCTCCAAAAAGTCTTTGATTTCCTCCCTCTAATCATAAGTGACTTCTTTTTCAATATTAAAACCCTAAGGAAGTCATAAATGGATGGGATCTTCATTGTATAATGACACATTTATGAACTAATTATTCAAATATTTTTAATAAAAATGCCATTTAAGAGAGTTCATTTTCCTCCCAATTTTCTACTCAAGGAATTCTACTTCATCAAAGAATTCTAATAGTTGAACAGAGACGGTATAATAAGGCAACAAAGTCAAACTTATACACTTATATTTTTGTCACTTATCGTAACACTTGTTAAGAATATCCTATTATGAGAACTTCTTTAACTTCAAAATTAACTAGAAGTTTCAATTCAATTATCAAGCCTTTATCCTGATTCTAATTATTAAGTCTATCTTAAGAGAAACAAGAGTATTTTTTCCATTTGGTGCAGTCATGACAATCCCGACACTAACTGACTTCTCTGTGCTAGAACCATCAAACTTCCATTCCTACGATTTCTTTTCACAAGTGAGTACTAAATTCCTTTTATCTTCTTGAACTTTTATCATAGGGTGGCTTACTAAAAAGTTGGCTAATACTTGATCTTTTACTAATTTCTGGGTAAATATGCCAAGTTAAAGTCTATAAGACTCATGAATCACTTGCTAATGTTCACCAAGATGATGGCCTTAGTTAACATGTAACACCGGATTTTTTTGAGTCTTTTGTGTTGTTCCGTATTTGGAGATACTACTGTACATTGATGTATACATGGTTGTATATGAGTTTAAATATGTAATTGACATATGCCAGTGATATATAACATTATATGCCCTTACATGAACTTAGGGTTTATCGGTAGCGAAATCCTGGAAATTTCCGATACATAAGCTTTTAAATGTGTAAAACCGAGTCCATCGGATGGATAAGACCGTGGTGGTTAAACTAAATGTATTCTAATGCCTTGGAGGTGATTAGGCATGATTTATAGACTTATTAGACACTTATAAAGCTAAATTGGAGAAGTTAGTGTACATATGGACTTAATTGCAAAATTTGTAAAAGTTAAGGACTTAATTGTAATTTTTCAATTCTTTGAGAACCAATTTGTAATTTTATAAAGTTGAGGGGCCTAATTATAATTTTCAAAAGTCCAAGGACCAAAATGAAAATAAAACTTTTGGTCATTCCCAAATTTTGGACTTAATTGCAAATTTAGGAAAAGTTTGGAGGGTATAATGGTAATTTCACACAAGTAAGGGCAAATTGGTAAATTTCCCTTGTTTAATCAAAGAAGAGTCAAATTCTATACTCTTCTACCATTTGGTGGCCGTGCAACCCATTAAATGGGCTTTAAAAGACTTGGTTTTTATTAAAAGAAAGAAGAAGAAAGGAGAAGAGAGAGGAGAAGAAGGAGAGTTTCGGCCATCACCCAAA
>JANZLX010000213.1:7279726-7293057 GCA_025531955.1 Erythroxylum orinocense | reverse complement strand
GATATTTGTTTCGGATGTCGGGAATTTGTTTCAGATTGTTTCGATTCGTATTGTGCTTCGCTCTTTCGGTTTGCTTTCGCTTTGAATTTGTAAATCCGTTTCTTCGATTTCGCTTCGGATATGATTAGCATTTCGCTTTTGTTCTTTGTTTCCGTTTTGTTTTCGGTTGGGGTCCGGTTTTAAGATCGGGTCCCAACACGTCAAGTCTAACTTATACCTTTGGAATATACAAATATAAAATACCTTGTGGACTTTAGTTCCTTCAACAATAGTAGTAGTATTATCTCTAATTTCATGAACCTAATAAGGTAAAAGGGTTACCTTTCATTAACAAGCTACATGTACTCTTTGTAGCATATTTAACTTCTTATGATTGAGTCTCCGATAAAAATGAGACTCCAATATTCACTTTTGATTCATTAAATATTCATTTCTGATTTGTTCCTTCATTGATCATTCTTAAAAATAAACTATTTGGTCAACTTAACCTAATTCAGTGAAATTCTTCTTCGAAAGAAGATTTCTTGCTACTATCATCTATACTGTTCACGTAATCCTTATCAATTGTTTTCATCATTTCTTATCAGCCATTCTTAGTACCTCAAGAATATCACTACATCTTATCTAGAGATGTATTTTTGAAAAGTCACCAATTAATATCATTCGCTAAAGATACCTGGATTCCAATTGATTCTAAACAACATTTCTATTTTTGTGCTTGCCATGATCGTGGTGGACCTTTTCACGGTCGTGACAAAACCAAATAATCTCAGCCACGATCGTGTCTTGCTTCTTTTTCCTTCCTTTTACTCGAATTATCACAGAAAGTAACATCATTTACACTCTTAATCTATCCCTAATTGATCATTATAAATGCTTTCATGGACTACTCTGAGTCATTTTATAAGTTTAACTATGGGGGCTAAGACTGATGAGCATTTAATAAGTCACAGATCACTTCTTATATCATCTCCAAACATATAACATATATAAGCTAATAACATCACTTGTCAAAGTAATCACATTATCAGATATGCACTCTTAAACCAACTTAACCTTGGGGGCTTTTTACTTATCTCGTTCTTATTTCTCTCCTCTTCTAATCATCATTTATTTCATCTTACATATGTATATTTGCAATCAATTCAAAATTATAGATGCATAATCATCATGAAATTTTGATCTCAATTCACTAATATATTCTTACAGTGGACCATAACTCTTGTCACATTAATCTACAGCCATTTCAGTTCCAAGTTCATCTTCTTAAGGCCATAATAATTTTTTTTCATTATATTCTGCTTGTATACTTTAATCTCATCATTCATATTTATGTCTCTACTTTCCTCAATCAATTCACGATAATGTATTCATATCTATTTCACATTCAAGGATATACCATTACAGTACAATATTGATGTCATATTCGATGATACATCCATAAATACAATTGTAGTGAATCTCTATCTATCATATCGAACTATATACTATTTCTCATTTCTAGATATCCACGAGCTTTCATTTTCTTATACTTTAGCAAATCATCATTCTTCTCATTATTTCTACTTGCTCAAGCTCTTAACGAATGTTCATGCATGTGACTCATGTAAATACGATTTAGACTAGGTATCAATTGCTACTACCTGCTAGGACATGTTAAAAATGCATGTAACTTGACACATATTTTGAAAAACACCTATGTAAGATACTAAATCTGGGCTCTGATACCAAATTGTAGCACCCCACTCTCATAAGACATATCCCCGAACATACCAACAGTATTCGAAAACATATTCTACGAGGGTGACACACTAGAACAGTCAAAGGATCGAAGCTCATTACAAAATTTTCATAAATCACACGCATATTACAGAAAACCATTGATCAAATTGGGCCCATATTTTTATTTCATAAATATCATAATCACAAGTATTATTACACTGATTGATTAATCTCATTTACAAATATTTCCAATTTGGAAAGTTATTACAAATAGAATAATTCAAATACAAGTGATACAATAATTACAGAATACATTCTTTAATACAAAATAACGAAAAATCTATAAAGGCGTGAACTGATCCCGACCTCTATCTCTTATTTGAATGCAGTGGTTAGACTCCCATTTGCCTAACGGGGTAACTCCTTTAAGCCTGAAAAAAATGTTGCAATCTTGGTGAGTTTAGCAAACTTAGTGAGTTAACCATCCTCGATGACTCCCTCATATCACATAACACATATAGTTCATGTAATCACGTAATTCACATCAATCCACTAGTAATAGCATCACATATCACTTTGATCACTTATTTCATTTTTCACATTCAAAGTAGTCAAACAATTCATTTTAATCATTCAAAACATACATATCAATTTTATATGCAATGCCCATGAGACTCACTTTTAATTGTTATTATTGTGATTGAGTACTTATAACTGTCCTATATCTATTGTAAATACTGGGCTCATTGAAAACTATCCTATATCTGTTGGAGATACCAGGCTCATTATACATAGTGAGCCTTTGGCTCTTAATCACATTATGAGCTTTAAGCTCTTTTTTTATGGCTACTCTAGTCACAACAGCCTTTATGTTGTCATGCATTCATGTAATGAAATGCATCAATCATATAAGATCAATCAATCACTTTATTTCACTTTGCACATTCACTTTCATATGTTATCGGGCCTAAGTCTGGCATTCAACAGTTCTGTTGAGTACATATATTTCTGTCAGATTCACATACAAGGAGCACTTCATATTTTCTCACATTTATCAAACTCCTCGGATTATTAATGTCCAAAATTGTCTCAATCACATTCACATTCAGTAGTAATTCAATACAGAAATTTAAAATAGAATAAACAAAGAAAATGTGACTATCTAAGTTGACTCACACTACATTCCAGATTAGCATTAGCTTTTATGATTCGGAAAAGTCTGAATGCGGATGTTATATCCTGTATATCAACATCATGCGATGCAAATATTGCACACATACATAATTAATTGCACAATCTTATAAACATTCAATCACATACATATATATATATGTTATGTATAATGCATGCTTAATGAAAATCTTGAGTATATTACCTAAATTCACATCTTATGTTCATTCTCATTTCATAAATCATATACATCTAATTGAACTTAGGTTTACACTTCATTTGTACATGATCATTCTAAGTTCACCATTCAATCATTATCCTTTATATGTGTCTAGCTTATTCTTAGGCTTACACCTCAAGAACAGTTGGTTATTATAATATCATAAATCAATTTCTCGTCATTTCTTTTCTAACATTATATGCTCTCACAATACCTAATTCTCATTCACATTTACTTAATACATATTACTCAACTCCTTTGAATCATAACTACAATCATATGAATATCTTCATTCCCATTATACTCATGCCTTTGGTACTTTGATATCAACAATTCATTCACTAAGTTATAACCTCCATTTTCACTTCATGCATATCACACATTTAGTTAGTTAATCTAAGCATCATTCTAGGTTCAATTCAAGCTCTATTCAAGCCTAAATTAAGTCCAAATGGCTAGTGAATGTCCATTGAGCGGACCTTCTCAGGTTTTATAGTTTTCCATCTCTGCCCATGTCCGTTTGAAGGGACATCATGTCCCCTAGGCAGACCTTCATGGGACACTTATAGAAATGTGAAAATTTAACCCTTTAGATAGCAAAATCTATCCTCTGGGTCTTCGTAGAAGTTGTAGAACTCGAAGTACTCTTCGAAAGCATACTTAAATGACCTCAATCTGGTACTCTTCGAAAGCATACTTAAATGACCTCAATCTGACCTCCACGGCAAAATTTATGCCTTTTGCCCCAAAATCCATCCAATTGCATCCATATTTTCCAGATTTCTAATTCTTACTTACTAAATTCAACACCTTATGCTTGGTCTATCATTTTTAGTTCAATTACTCATCATTTCCCCATCATTCTTAACTTCATTTCAGCTTAATATCATTTATAAACAAATTATAGTCTATACTTAATCATGAACACTAAAAACAGAGCATATATATAAATACATTCATCATCAACTTTTTGCACACGTTCAACTTCATTTCCACTTTCATTTCACTTCTAACTATCACCTTAATTCTTTTCATTTCAAGACGTCACATTACTTCCGTTCTTTAGCTCTAGACTCGTTTTAGTTCATCTCCAAAGCTCCCAAAGAAATCCACATTAATGCACTAAGAAAACAGAACATAAAACCCATTTTCTATCAAATTTTTCTGCACTTTTTCCTGCACCATCTTTAATGATCTTTCTATTTCAAACTCATCTCTACAATAACTTATGAAATATTGATCATCTTAAACACAAAAATAAGACATCAATGTGTTAATTTCTTTATCGACGTTCCAACATATATAAAACACCATTTACTCTATTAATCCAACATTATATCATTCCATAATCTATTACCCATCAAAACACAAAAGCAAGACATGGATATGCTCATTGTTCACCCATGTTACACATATATTTTCAACATCTTTTTCATGATCATTCACCAACTATCATCATATATGCTTCTATTTAGACAACCCATGAAGAGTAGAGTTTAACTTACTTGATTAAACTCCAAGTTTCTTCAATCACCATGAAACCCTAGCTTTCCATGGCTTACTTAATCATCATCATCATTCAAGGTAGAAGGTTTAGGTCTTTTAGTAACAAGATGGAGAAGACAACGAATCATGAAGAAACAAAGTGAAAGAGTTGGACAAAAATCAACATGATGAGGTTGAGAGTGAGATGGTCGTGAGAAGAAGAGAGCAAATGAAGAAGATGAAGAAAAGAAGCATGTATTGAAAATGAAAAGTGAAAGACCATGAGATGGTCTTTAATTTAGGTTAAAAAAAATTGTGAGTGGTAAGTGGCAAGTGTTGTGACACTTGTCATTTTATTGTGGGCTCTAATTGGCTCTTTTGAAAAACCTAGTCCATTTGTCTCCAATTTCTAATCTAATTGTTTCCAAATTTTCGATGACACTTGTAATTAAATCTTAATGTCACTTATCACTAATTTCTACTGCCATTTGACATTTATTTCTACTTCTATTTATCAATTGTCTTGCCACTTGGCATTTTTCCTAGTCCAAAAATATCCATAAATTTAGAAAACTCTCAAATTTCACCAAAAATTCTAAATCAATAATTTAATTATCCAGATCAATTTTTAAGGCAAAATGTTCACTATCCATATCATAATCACTTTAAAACAATCATTTATACCCGAAAAATGTCAAATGAGTGCATGAACAAATCATTGCAATATGTGCAATAATCAAATTCACGTGTATGTGTACAATATTATGCATGAGCATGAAGTGCATTTCCTAATCTCTCATTGTTATTTCTCATTTACAGAAATCTAGGGTTCTAACCCTTAGTATGAAAACGGGATGTTACATGGATAGATCCACAGTCCATATGAAATGTCCACGATAATAACTGATGTACATAAGTTGTCCATCAATTTTAACATAATGGATTGGAGGTCCATCTTTTCCTTCTTTGTGAGATAACATTAATTGAAGGATTAAAATTGGTCCAAATTTGCTTGTGGATCCAGGTTGGTCTTCATTTGAACTAGTGTAGATGGATTTGACAAATCCATGTCTTAATGTTCAAAGAATAGGAGTAGTTGCGTGCAAATAATGTCTGTGATGAGCAGGAAACACCTTTTGTTAGTTCGTGATTCATTTCTTTGGCATCAAATTTTCAAGTTCCATCGGTAGCAATTATTTTGAAATCTGAATGATTGTAGTCTGATCATGAGTTTGATCTGCTACCATATATAGAGCCTTAAAAGTGGAATTTGGAAAATTAAGATTTACAATATGGTTCTACAAGTGATAAATCATTTGGTGGTGCAAAGTAACCATGATTGTTGTAGGGTCTTGTTCTCCTCCAGTAATTTGGATTTGGACATGAACTCGCTCAGATAAAGTTGGATTGTCCAACGTGATATTGAAATTAAGGATCATAGTGAGAATGACATTTTCATTGTTGAGAGTTATCAACAAAGTACTAATTAGTGCATTTTGATAAGTTGTTTGGGCAGTGTCAAGAAGAGAGATTCTAGTAGTGGTTGGAATTCCTTTTCATACACGGAGAGTAAGAACAAGTCTAGTAGCTCCAATATGGATATGGGTATGATTCTAATCCCTCCAAAGAAAGATGAGTTTTTTTGGAATCTCTAGTTTGACATATTGTTTTGTTGTTGTTTCCTTTAAGCCACACTGTTCTAAACAAGAACTTTGGATTTTTTTTTTTACTTTTGGATGATTTGTAGTAAGGATGGTCCAAATACTTTTGGTCTAAAAACAATTGCGACAATATATATTGTAAGGGTTTAATGGAGATAAAGTATTATGAATATGGGTATTTTTTACTAAATTTTCAATTTTGTTGGAAATAGTAAGTTTAACATTGGAAGAAAGATTTGCTACGGAAAGTGTTGAAAAGAGAATATAAAAATCACTCAAGGCATATGGAAAGATCTCTTTACTTACTTTCATCAAGAATACTGTAGTCACAGTCAATACCACTTATGGCTCTGATACCATCCGAGCAACCCTTGGTCAGAAGACATAGGGATATAATAACAGATATCAAAGGTAAGTAGTGTTCTTAGATCAAATGAATTGAGAAAGGTTGTCTAACTATGACTTCTAGGCTTATGGAATAACCACTTTAACATAACAATTTTTAATATTATTATTTAGCAGATTTTGGGTGTAGAGTAAGCATGTTTAAGCTAAATTTTCAACTTATTTGCTAGTAATTGAGTTTAGGGATGGAGTTTCTTGAGTTTGAGTATGGCAAATTTGCTTTCGCAGTTGCTTGTGGCTTGAGTAGGAGAGTACATGGATATGGGTATAATTCTGATCCCTCCAAAGAGAGATGAGTTCTTTTGGAATCTCCAGTTTGAAATATTGTTTTGTTGTTATTGCCTTGAAGCCACACTATTCTAAACAAGAACTTTGGATGTTCTTTTTTACTTTTGGATGATTTGTAGTAAGGACGGTCCAAATACTTTTGGTCTAAGAATGATTGCGAGAATATATATTGTAGGGGTTTAATATAGATAAAGAAGTATTATGAATATGGGTATTTTCTACTAGATTTTTGATTTTGTTGGAAATAGTAAGTTTAACATTGAAAGAAAGATTTGCTACGGAAGTGTTGAAAAGAGAAGATACAAAATCACTCACGGAATATGGAAAGATCTCTTTACTTACTTTCATCAAGAATAATGTAGTCACAGTCAATACTACTAATGGCTCTGATACCATCCGAGCAACCTTTGGTTAGAAGACATATGGGATATAATAACAGATATCAAAGATACGTAGTGTTGTTAAACCAAATGAATTGAGAAAGGGTTTTCTAACTATGACTTCTAGGCTTGTGGAATAACCACTTTAACATAACAAATTTTAATATTATTATTTAGCATATTTTGGGTGTAGAGTAAGCATGTTTCAGCTAAAATTTCAACTTATCTGCTAGTAATTGAGTTTAGGGATGGATTTTCTTGAGTTTGAGTATGGAAAATCTGCTTTTGCAGTTGCTTGTAACTTTAGCAAGAGAGTAAGAATAAGTTTGATAGCTCCAACATGGATATGGGTATGATTCTGACCCCTCCAAAGATAGATGAGTTCTTTTGGAATCTTTAGTTTGACATATTGTTTTGTTGTTGTTGCCTTTAAGCCACACTCTTCTAAACGAAAACTTTGGATGTTCTTTTTTACTTTTGGATGATTTGTAGTAAGGATGGTTCGAATACTTTTGGTCCAAGAACGATTGCGAGAATATATATTGTAGGGGTTTAATGGAGATAAATAAGTATTATGAATATGACTTTCTTCATGAATATGGGTATTTTCTGCTAGATTTTCGATTTTGTTGGAAATAGTAAGTTTAACATTGGAAGGAAGATTTGCTATGGAAAGTGTTGAAAAGAGAAGATAAAAAATCACTCATGGCATATGAAAAGATCTCTTTACTTACTTTCATCAAGAATAATGTAATCATAGTCAATATATACTACTCATAGCTTTGATACCATCCAGGTAACCCTTAGTTAGAAGACATACAAGATATAATAACAGATATCAAAGGTACGTAGTGTTGTTAGACCAAATGAATTGAGAATAGGTTTACTAATTATGACTTCTAGGCTCGTGGAATAACCACATTAACATAACAAATTTTAATATTATTATTTAGCAGATTTTGGGTGTAGAGTAAGCATGTTTCAGCTAAAGTTTCAACTTATCTGCAAGTAATTGAGTTTAGGGATGGAGTTTCTTGAGCTTGAGTGTGGCAAATTTGCTTTCACAGTTGCTTATGGCTTTAGCAGGAGCGATAGTAACACAATCAATCGAAGTACCCGCTCGTTTCTGGTTTGTTCAGTAATTAGCATTTCTTTTCTGGAAGGAAATGAGTTTGTAGAGAAGGAAACAAAGAGATAGTGGGATATGGAGAATAAGACTTGCCAAGTGGCAGAGTTTATATGTACACATTTTGATTATCTAGCCGCGTGCTTCCAAGGATAGGTTACTGAAATTCGCAAACTCTAAATCGCCCAGATGCTGAACTCTCTTTGCTGGATTATTAGATTGCACAAATTTCCTGCATTCTGACCAAGTAAATTTTGTCCCTTTTGTAACATGTATACTTCAGAATTTGGGAAGTTTTGATACCGTTAAAAGTTACAATAGATTAAGACCTCTTCTTTCACGTAGCGAACCCACCTCTGCACTGTTTTCCCAAAAGATTTTATTCAGTTCTATTACTAATAAAAGGCTCAATGGTAATCCTTCATAATTGCTAGGATACGTGGACCTCGAATTCTTGGCATAACTCAAGGACTGGACCATGCAATTTAGGATGTAATGCAGATCTCTTTCTGTGTACATCACATTGTCATGCTTAAAGAGGGGACCAGCCTAGTTACTAGTGAGGTTTTAGTTCATGACCTGTCAACTCGATTGAACGTTGAGTAAAGCATCTTGATACTTCCTTGTCATTAATCCTCGATCGTTTCAGAAATATGACAAAAGTCCTTTTGTTAGTACTAATCTCAGCTAAAAGGCTCTTATGTTTAGGATGGCTACATCCTAGTAATAGCCACCTTGATGTTCTTGATTTCACACCTCTGTTTTATTTTTTGTTTGTTTGTTACAGTTTGATGGCAAGTGTCATTGACGCATGCTTGTAACTATTTCACCGAGAACATATAGAGTCAAGTTGGTTAAAAATATGAGTTTCGTATTTTTAGGAAATGACCATCTCTTTAATCTCAAATCCTTTGTATATTTTTGCATAATTTATTATTTTCATTATTTTTATTGTTGATTTTCTTTTTGTTAAATAAAATATTTTAAGAAAAGAAAGGTCTAAAGAAGATTTGTATATAGTACACGTTTATATAACCAATTTGGACTCGTATCAATGACAACTTGACCGCGTGAATATGAAAGTTTTGTCTTTTGTTCAACAAAAATCTTGTTGACATAATTGAATGCAAAACCACTGTTGAGCAATATCATCCTGAGACTTGCAGAAAACTCATCTCTTTCCGGGAGGGACGCAGGAAACACATTAAACTCATCCATCCAACCAACGAAGACAAAAATGAATGGTACTAAATAGAACTGGAAATTCTAGGATATCCCAGTCCTCCTGCTCAGGAAAAAGAGATTAAAAAAAAAAAAGGAAAGTTACTGTAGTTGCATTGACATCCTCTTGCTCATTATTTTTTCAGGAGTGAAAACGCCAGAACCTCGCCTCTGAATTCCACTGTCCAGCAATGTCCTCCGCTACTTTATGTGCATCAACTGAAGCTCCCGACAAGCCTCGCCTGCTAAACCCAACGCTGTAAAGGCCATCTTTGCCTTTCCAATTGTTGGGGAATGGGTTTCGTGGAAAACCATCCTCGTCGCTGAAGAAGCTGTCCTCCTTTTGTTTCATAAAATAGTAAAAGAGAGACATTATGCGTTTACTTCTATCGTTGTAACATCATGACGCGTGAAAATTGCTGCAGAAAACATTTGCTGCTTACCTTCAGCCATGATTTGACGTTGCTTCTGTAACCTGTTGCTGTAATAATTAAATCGAATTCCTTCACTTGTCCATCAGCAAACTCTGCGCCTGTGGTGATGAATCTTTTCACTCCTGGAACAACCTAACAAATTGATACAGTTCGTCGTCACTGACAGTATAGGAATGAATCCCATGTTTGTAACTGATACAGATTCTCGCTACTTTACATTCTTGAGTTATGTCGGCGCGTAACTTAATGCTACATTGGCCATTTAGGACTATAAATTTACAAAGGACAATCAATGCTAACCTTGATGTCACCTGATTTGATTTTTGCAAAAGCTCCAACATCTAGAACAGGGGTTTTCCCTACAGAATTCTTCAGTTCAAGGGGTCCAATTTCAGGTCGTCTGATGCCAGTTCTATTTGTGTCTCCAAGAATTACTTGGGAGCAACGGAGGAGGAACCAGTCCACCATTTTTACAGGAAACCAGTTTAACAACCACATTGAAAGAGCAAATGTTGACCTACCAAGGATCTCTCTGGGCAGAATATGCAGCTGCAAAATAAAAGAATTAGTTGAATAGTTCACAAGAAGGAGAAACATAAACAAATTCTCAAAATCCAGTTCAAATTGTGAAAGGCAGATCAATATTTCATTTGGTTCTTGTTAGTGAGAGTGAAAAACATGAAACATATATAGCACATAGGCTGTAAAAGAAAATCAGACAAACAAGTTACCTTATTTCTAACTGAGAGAAAAACCTGTGCACCATTATTACATAAATCTAAGCTAACTTCCATGCCTGAGTTACCGCAACCTACTACCAAAACCTTACTTCCTTTTACGTCAGCACCATCTTTGTATCTGCTGGTGTGTAGTAACTTTCCTTTGATTTCTGAAATTCCTGCAATATCAGGCACTACTTCTTCTGCATTCTCTCCTGTAGCCACAACAAGCCACCGGCAGATAAACTCAGACTCGTTGGTTTGCACCCGCCAGAACCTCAAGGTTGCATCATAGATAGCAGATTGAACCTTCTGTCTAAACATAGGTTCGATTGAGAAATACTTAGCATAGGTCTCCAAGTAGCTTATGAACTGCTGTTTTGTAGGGTAAGTTGGAAAATCAGGAGGGAATGGCCTGTGAGGAAGTTGGCAGAATTCCTTTGGGAGATGAAGCTGTAGACGATCATAAGTTTTTAGTTTCCACAGCGACCCTAGAAAGTTCTCTTTCTCAAGGATCAAAAATGGGACTCCTCTTTCTTTAAGGCAGGCAGCCACAGCTAGCCCTGAAGGTCCTGCACCAATGATCACTGGTCCAGGTATGCAAATGCATCTAGATTGCGACCTCTTCAATTGTGCATCAAATATTGCGTTGCACTTATCATCTCGAGTTGCTTTTGGATAAACTGTCATTCCTTGTATGTGGTCTGACCTAATGTAAACGACGTTTGTTTTCTGGAAATGGAGTTAAGATGATGAACGATATGACAGTGACAGCTAGTTACTGCTCTGTTATCCTTGCAGTTAAAATTAGAGAAGAAGAAATGTAATACCAAGGGAGTGAAGGTTCTGGGTTGGCATGAAACTCCTGTTCACTATTGCTAAGAAACACACAGGCTGCAGAATACTGTGGAAGGCTGAAGGGTTGTGCGGAAAAGGTAATTGTTTTCACGCTTTTCCAGCAAAACAAACAAGCGTGAGCCATTGACAATGAAAATATGGTGTAGAAATAGGAAGCAATATATCAAAAATTCGAAAGCAACTTGGCAACTTTGACGGTTGCTATCAACTTACTGAAAATTGCTTTGTATGGATAGAAATTTGACTTTATTTTGCTGTCTTCTGAGAATAATATCGCATGACAGAGCATTTATGGTATTTCAATCCTATCGAGAACGGAAATTTGCGAACAATTGTCACAATACCATGTTGGCACTCTCTTTCTGAAAGCATTACTCTGGCTTTGACTAGCCCTTTATTCCTGCTGAAGCCCGTCTCTGTACAAACCTTGATTGCCTCCAATATCGCTAGCTGACAGAATGGTATGAACATCGACATTTTGTCACATAGTCATTGAATTATCTCTCTGTGTATTCTGTTAGGGCCAAATATAACATTTTTCTGGTTGCCTTATTGACAAATCTTGTAATAAGACTTTTCTTAAGCATTCTATGAGCAATCAGTTCTTGGCATTCTATATCAAACCCCAGATCAGAGTAAATAGTTGCCACAAACATACACGTCCGTATACACAGAAACAGTGATACGTATCACAGTCATATGCTTCCTTTGGATCCTTTCATCAGTGATGGGGGTGAAGGATAGACTTAGGAATTTCCAACAGAATTTGTTTTTATGTGATGCCAAAAAAAATAAAAAACAGAGGGAAAGCAGAGAAGAACATAATTAGGTCTATGTAGTTCTTGGTTACAAAGGACAGACAATAAACAAACAAAAGCGCAAAACAAGGTTGCATGGTGTGTTCAGGACTGCTTAGATTTACAGGGTTTTTCCATATAAAGGAATTTACCGTATCAATGTTGGACATGACTCATTCATATTGTGACAAAGACAAAGTCTTAAAAATCAAACCTATTTAGCCAATTTAATAGAAAAAATCTTGAACCAATTAAGTTTTCAGTTCAATTTTCAACTTTTTATTTTGATTTAACTTAATAATCTTTATTTTTAAAAACTAATTTGCTTATTAATCAATCATTAAATTTTTGTAAAGTAATAAATTTTATAACTCAAAATAAACTGATTAATTTTCATTTAATTGTCTTCTTTTTTAATTAAACTTTAAATTTTGTACGAGTAAGAATAATTTTCTTCCATCATTTTCTAAATTTTTTAATTTTATTCAATCTTTAATTGATTTTATAACAGTTTACTACCAATTAAAACTTGGAAGCCTTAAACCTCTCATCTTATTATTTGACTTCCAATCCAATTTTTAAAATATTTGACAAAGTAGTTGCAATCACCTAATTACGAGGAAAGCATAAGGAACTAAGGGCCCATTTGGTTGAGCTTTTATCAGTAGAGCTTTTTTAATAAGAATTTTTTTAAAAAACCAGTTGACTGTTTGGCTATCAAATAAAAAACAACTTTTTTAAAAGAGCTTCATACAATAGACTGCTTGGCAACATAAAAATAAAAAACACTTTTATTAATTTTAACTATATTTTATTTTATAATAAAATTATTTATGTTAAATAAT
>JANZLX010000213.1:7238501-7251300 GCA_025531955.1 Erythroxylum orinocense | reverse complement strand
TACTACTGTTTACTGCTTATTCCGCGTGAATGTGTAATGACTGAAACTGTTTCCTTTTAACGTGGAATGTATTTTTTCAAAAAAAAATTGTATATTGAGTTTTAACTGACTGATGTAGTACGCCACCCTCGCGGGGCACGGACTCAGATATCACCAATGATATCGGGTTTGGGTCACTCGAGAGTGGGGTGTTACATCTTATGTCTTTTAAATTTTTTCCTTTGAATCTTATATCTTATATTTAGCCAAATTTTTATTTTTTAATACTTCCCTCTTAGTTATATAGCCTAAATAGTTTCCTATTTAGGCATAAATTCATATGGTAAGGTCACCAAAATTTCATTAATATCTAAATGAAGATGAATCCAGCCATCAAAAGCAACTTTCTGTTTGAGACCATCTCATAGGGTATGTTTACATGGAAAAGTTGGGTTTACTACTAATTTTGTGTAAAGCAAAAAACTTTTCTTTAGTAGAATATGGTCTACTACTAAAAAGGAGCAATCTTACAAAAGGTTATGTTAGTGGGGAAGTTGAAATCGAGGCTAGAATCTCCACTTCGAGTGTTCGGGATCATGTTTTCAAGTCTAAAGAAGAGGCGATCAAAAGTGAAAAGGATAGTAATGGTGATGGTGTTGAGGATGGTGACATAGGTAAGATTGTTCCAGATGAGCCCGTAAGGAGTTCGCGTAGGAATACGAATTTGAACCCTGTTGCTGAGATTATAGAGGAAGAAGAGGAGGAGTAGGAAGATGAAGAGCACATTATGATAGAGCCAAAGCAAGTGGGAAGGGAAGAGCTCAAGCCTATGAAAGACCACATATATCTTGATTCTTAAACAAAAAGAAGATATTTTAAGGAAATTGTCAAGAGTTTCTGATCTGTAGCTTCTATTTTTAACAAGAAGTTTCAAAAATGGAGGCAAAGACAGAAGCTAAAAAAGAGGAGTTAATAGTTTAATTAATTAAGTTAATTGATTAGATTAATAATATTTAGTGTTAAATCTACTCTAAAGACAACCTCTTTTAGCACTTTTGTACAAACTTTATTTTGATTAATAAAGTGAAAGGCAATTTTCATTGATTTGATATTCATATTTATGAATTGATGTCGATCTTGAATCGAGTTAATGAAGCTCATGATACTAAACATAGCATGAAGGAAATCATGATATGTTTCCTATCATGTGAAATTACATTAGTATCTAAATTATCCCTAGTCATAGGATTATTGAGACAAAACATTGTTAATCTAAATAGACTAGCATATGTTATACTCCTTGATTTGATCAAGCAGTAATTCTCATAAACTGTAAGCATAAGATGTTTAGAGTTAACATATGGATGCTTACTAAGAGTAGTAAGTACATCAGACGACCATCTATGAGATTATCATATGAATGATCTATCAATTATCAATGATTAATCTCATCATAGCATGGATTTTGGGTTCAGGAGGGATATCTTGGGAGTTGGAATTTTGATTCTGACACTTTTACTGGCTTGCCATGCACGTGATACATGATCCTGAGCCTCTCCAACATAAATCATATGAATGAGTCCCACATTTTTTAACAATAATTTAGTTCAAAAATTTTAATTTAAGTTTATGGTCCCATAATGTCAAGTCAGATCCACGTAGTACCATGGGACCTCCTTAAACATTAAAATATTATAAATATATGTTAGACGTTGACTTGGCAGAAAACTGATGGTTTCACATTGTCGTCAATTACGCTGACTTGGCAGAAAACTGATGGTGTCACATTGTCATCAATTTCTCTTTTAATTTAGGGTTAAATTTTAACGTTTTTCAAACGTTAGGGTTTAATTTGTACTCTCTGAAATGTTAGAATTAAATTTGCCAGAAAATTTAAATATTAAGGTTAAAAATGACAGCTTTGACTATCATCAATCTCTTTTGCATCATTTGCCAAATGTTTCAATACCAATACAACATCATTTTAGTCTTTGACCCTGATTCACATGCCGTCAAGAACCAAAAGTTGTCAACTAAAAAAACCTATGAAAAACTAGTGAATTTTATACATAATTATATCTTGATGCATATTAGTATTCATAGAATAAAAGGAAAAATGAATAGATTGATATAAGAAAGAAAAATAAAATAAACTTTTATTTTTAAATGAGACCTCGCTCCTCATGTAAAATTAGTAGGTGTATTTATTAAAAATTAATTAGAATATTGACATTATATTTAATTATTAAAAATAATTTAATATTTAATTAATGAAATTTTAACGGAAATTTGAATTCTATTAATTTAAATTTTAATTTAGATAATTTTAAATAAAAATTTAAAATGCTTTTAAATATTAAAAAAGTAAATCAAAATTTAATACAAACATTAAAGAATAAAATGAGTCTTTAGCTATAAATATAAAGGCTCTGTTTGGCAATTAGCTAATTGCATTAGCTGTAACATCCCATCCCCATATTAAGGGTTAGAACCCTAACTCGTTGATTGGAAGTTAGATTTGTTAAAGGAGGGATCGGTGGCGACTTCTTGGTCCCGATCAATTAAAAAAAAAGTGATGTGGTCGAGCGACATTTTGCCCTCTTACGGTGGGAAATTGTTTTGAGGGTCACCATGAAAATTGTAGAATTGGTTATTATCATTCTATTGATATTGGGTATGGAATGTTGGACATGGGAGTGAAAAGTTATGAGGTTTAGAAGTTCGGTTGCTTTTCAGGTTACTGCTCAGGTGAACCGATTGACCAGCCACCTTATGTGGGCGTTAGAGACCGAGCTTGTTTCTGGAGTTCACGACAATTGTCGATCGGTCTTTTACCTTTCCACTGATACCAAGGTTAGCAAATTTGGAGTTTTGAACCAAGTTCTGAAAGTTATGAACGTGAGAAAATAGGATGCTGGTTTGGCCGATCGACTTTTGATTGGCCTACCGACTGAGTGAAAACGGGCCAATCGATCTAGCGAAGGTTGGCCGATCGGTCGGGCGAGCGTTGGCCATAATTTCTTTGTTTGATCGCCGATCGATTTGATTTTCGAAGCGATGACTTCCTAAGACGAATATCGATCGGTTATTAATAGAGACAGGGATTGATCAAAAGGCAAATATCGATCGGTTTTGATATTCAATTAAGAAAGATTAATTTGATCAAATGAGCTGACCGGTTGAAAAGGGACATACTTCAGTGTTTTGGAGATATTTCGAGCTATAGAGTTCCGATCGATCTAATCCCGGTTGACAAATGTGCTGAAAGAACCGATCGGCAATTCAGCCTTTAGACTCTCACTTACTGAATGGAAGTTGGGTTTATCGTTCGGTCTTGGCTACTCCGAATTGAATGCTTTCAGTGTTGTTCGACACATACACATAGGGAAACATGTTTCTAGAAGATAGTGTTGCAAAATAACTTCAGTATCATGGTCAGACAGAACATATGAAATGTTGTTCTTTGGAAAAATCTGGAAGTGGACAGGTGGCTACGAAATAGACAGGTGTCCCAACTTTAAAAGTTGAGTTTTAAATAACTTTAATAGGCAAATTACTATACTAGCCTTCGTTCTTTCTCTCGAAGTTGTCTTCTTTAGTGTATCTTCAACACAGAGTTTTCCATAAAAAAACTCCACCGAAGCTTGTGATTTGCATGAAAGCTAAGGCTTTGTGCCGATTGACAGCGGAAGCAGGAGCTAACTTGGAGCGTACTGTGAGTAGACCGAGATGGTCTTATTTCATTGATTGTTTCATTTTATTTTGTATAAATAAACTGTTGATATATGATTGAATGTGTTTGTGTATGACGGGAGCCGGACGGGAGATCCGACGAATGTGAAAAGTGATTGAGAAATTGAAGTGCTACTTGACTTGTGTGTATTCAATACCGATGTGATGTGATCAATAATGTGACAGTGTTATTACATACATGTCGGACTAAAGTCCGATGAGAGATGAAATACTGAAATGGGATAGGCCATTTATGATACATAATTTGGTCGAGTCAATGTGTTACAAATGGGAAACTCGCATATAAATGGAATAGCAAAAAGAGACTGACTGAAATAGGCAATTATGAGTGACATATGCCATGGCATAAATGCATGACATATAATGGCAGTTGTGACCAGAGTAGCTACCGATTAGAGCTAAAAGCTCAACGAATGAAAAAGAACCTCGAGCTCGAAGGGAAGTAGTGCATACCCAGAGGGCTCTCCTACCCCTACAGATCGAAAATGAATCAAAGCCTTTGGCTCAACGCATAATGAGCCCCATAGGGGACAGTTCAGGCACTCGGTCACAACAACGTAACAACTGGAAAGTGAGTCGCATGCACACTGCATATGCATAGCATAGATGATTAAATGATAATGAATGGGAAAAGACTGATTACATACATGAGGTTCAATCTTATTGTTAAATGACTTAACATGAAACGGGATATGTGAAATGAGTATAATGGGTTGACTTAATCTAATTATGATGGGATTATTGTGTATCATGTGGCATAACTGATTAAATGTATGTGCATATTGTTACTGGGATATTGCAAATTATGTGATTTGTACATGTGGTGATATGGGTAAGCCATCGATGATGGTCACTCACTGCGTTCGCAAAACTCACCTAAAATTTGTAACTATTTTTTAGGATTAGAAGAATACCCCGTTAGGCTAACGGGAGTATGTCTACAGCATTTAAGTGCAAAATAGATGTCGGGATCAGTTCGCGTTTGCATTTCATGTCTTCTATTTTTGCATTGAAATTTATATTCTGCAACTGTTGTAGAAACGTGTAGCTTGAAATTGACTTAAGGATTTTGTAATTGTGAAAGGGGCCCAAGCGGCCATATGGGGATTTTTGTGTAAATGGCATTGTAAGACTGGGAAGGGCTTATACCCTACTTGATTAGTGACTTCCGTATATTGTGTTTTGTGACTCGAAAAGAAATATACCGATTTTTGATTGACTGACTGAGGTAGCACGCCACCCTCGTGGGGCACAGACTCGTACATCACGGTCGGTGTCAGGTTCGGGTCTTGCGGAAGTGGGTGCTACATTTAGGTGGTATCAGAGCCCAATAGTACAATCCTACATGGGCATTCTGACTTATGGGTTAAGCTACATGCATATTAGTCATTTCGTAGCAGACAGCGGAAACTGATCCCTAGGCTGAGTCGCATGTGTATGAGTCATAAGCATGAACAGGTGTTGATTATGAAAAGTGATGATATGTCAGAATGTGAGCCAATGAAGGTGTATGGGCAATTAGGCATGGGAAAGGAACAATGGAGAATGATAAACTCTCAAATGTGATATGAATGAGTTAGGACAGAAGTGATATCGAAATAAATAACGAGATCTCAAGTGTATAAATCGAGTTGAGAGAAAATGTATAGCATGGTGAGATTAAAGTGATAGGAGTGTGATTTTATGCTCAATATGCTTACGTGAGATTAGAAGCTCAGAATGATTTGTATGTTCGACACAATGGGGATAATGGGAAATGAATGAAAATGCATGGTGATAAGTGATATGGCTTCTGAACAATGATCTCGATATTATGATGCTATCGATATTTTATTATAGCTGGACTAATTAAATTCATTGATGATGCGAGACAATGTGTGAAAATAAAGGTTTACAGACAAATTGGGAATGAGAAATAGTATCTGATTTTGTATGATAGACAGAGGTCTACCCCAAAGAAATATCGACCTTTGAGGGTGACATAAGTGTAACTGTTTAATATTAGTTATTTATGTGTAAAATGACTTATGCGGACATGACTTTTAAAAAAATTATAAATGTATGAATATTATATATCTTAGTATTTCATTGAACATTCTTATAGGAATTTAGATTTTAGATATTTAATTCTACAAACCTTAAGTTTATAACTCTAATAAAAAACATAGCACATATAATAATAATAATAATAATAATCATCATCATCATCATATAATAATAATCATGATGATGATGATGATGATGATGATACATTCAAACATAAAACATAACAATTCAAATGAAGTTTAACAAAACAATTCAAATTAAACAAAAAAGGTTGGGCAAAATTTAAGGGCAAAATTGACATTATAGGAAAGGATAATCAACTGATTACCCAAAAAGCCTATTCTTAAAGAGCTTTTCATTTTTAGCTGGTTGGGCTGAATCAGCCAACACAACCAATCAACAATTAAACAATTAGAATAGCATTTTGATGAAGTAAAACAGTTAATTTTGATCAATTATCTAAAAAACTAATTGATCAATCAACAATCAAATAAGAAAAAAAAATGTATATTTACAATACATATGAACTTGCAAAACAACATCAATTGCAGATACAAGTCCCAATCGCTTTGGAATGCGCATTAATAGGACAAGGATCAACTAGTGTGTATATTAGCATCTACACATATAGACTTTATTTTCCAATAACGTGTTTGAAAATCAGAATAGAGAAAACAATTAATCTTTTTTTTATATGTTTGATGTATATTGTACCACATGTAGGAACAAGTGATGTAAATAATAGTACTTTATACGAATAACCTCAACCTTAGATTTGCCAATTGACATTGAATGTCGGTCAACAAATAAGTACGCATGCTAAGTATCAATCTAACTTGTTTATTTTCTTCTAATTCAACATTTTAATTTCTAATTAAAATTTCAATTGTTGAATATATATTTAAATTAAATCTGTTATTTATATAATTTATAGATCATTATGATTGTAGTTTTAGTTGATTTTAATTTTTATTAATATCACTGCTTGACTTGAGACATTTTGTGATTTCGTGGAAATAATTCTAGAATTTAGATGCTGGGACTTGGATTATCTAAGAACGCGTTTTTGGACAAAATTGACATCGAAAACAAAAGGAGTTTGACTTTCTAAGTGGAATAATTGGTACCAAAAAAGGTGGAAAAGAATATATAATTTAACACAGTGCCAGTGCCCAAAAAACCATCGACTCTGAACACGTGCTCAAGCCCTAGCCTGTTCGAAACCCCAAGTACCGAAGCCTTCGTTTAGCTAAACGACAAAACAAGGAAGAGATAGGACATCGTGTCTAGAAACGGCAAGTGGCACGGTAAATCCTCCGCCTTGTAATAAATGACGTGGACAACAAGTCACATTTAATGCACTCAATATATTGTTAATTATATTGCTTTAATCCTTCTGATGAACACTGAACCAAACTCACTTAATCCTTGTATTAATTAATGTGTTGTCTCTTTCTTGCCCTTTTATCTTTCTCTTGTCTGAAAAGTTGGACTAAAGACCAAAGACTTAGCCTTCTCTCTCTAAAAGCGTTTACACCAAGTCTCTCTGGTTTTTTGTCTCTGTTTTGCTCTGTGCATCTGTGTTTCTTTTCCGACTTTACAACACTGGGCATTTCTGGTTTCTGAGCGTTGACCCAGGAACAGTGCAGAATCTGCTTTTTTTTTTTTATGGGTTTTTGGAGGGTTGGAATTGAGTCGCTGGTGATCGGATTTCTGATGGTGTCTGTGTGGAAACCTGAAATTTAAGTGGGCCGGTGATACTGGTGTTGTATAACAGTCTTTGGGTTTAATCATTGAGTTCTTTGGTTAATGTGAGATGTTGTCAGAGGCTGTCATGAAAGCTGGTAGTTGCGTTTAAACGAGGAAATAGAAAGAAAAAGTTGGATTGACTGGTAGCTGCGAGTGGTGTGTGCGTGTGTGCGAGAGACAGAGCTGAAACGAAGCCCTAGAAGAAAAGGCGAAAGTTTGTCTCTTAAAGAGGTTCGTTGAAATAATCCATCCTTTCGGATTTGTTCACTTTTTTTTGTCCAGTAGCTTGATCTAAAAATAATCCATCCTTTTTAGTTAATTTGCTTCATTTGTCTACTAGTCCTCTAGTCATGCCGGTCGATTTAGATAACTCCTCCACTGCCTCCGGCGAAGCTAGTGTTTCATCCTCCGGCAACCAGCCACCGCGTCCTACATCCACAACAACAACGAAGAAAAAGCGAAACCTCCCTGGAACCCCAGGTAATGAAAACATCAACTTGAGTTTTGAACTCGTCGAAGTCAATATTAATTGTAAAGTTACATAGTGACTACGATTAAAATTTTTTCTTGTAGATCCAGACGCAGAGGTGATTGCTCTGTCTCCAAAGACTTTATTGGCTACCAACCGATTCGTGTGTGAAATTTGCAGTAAAGGGTTTCAAAGGGACCAGAACTTGCAGCTTCATCGACGAGGCCATAATCTTCCATGGAAGCTCAGGCAAAGATCGAGCAAAGAAGTGAAGAAAAAAGTTTATGTGTGTCCTGAGCCGGCTTGTGTTCACCATGATCCATCAAGAGCACTTGGTGATCTTACCGGAATAAAGAAGCATTTTTGCAGGAAACACGGAGAGAAGAAGTGGAAATGCGACAAGTGTTCGAAAAAGTATGCGGTACAGTCGGATTGGAAGGCTCACTCGAAGATTTGTGGCACGAGAGAGTACAAATGCGATTGCGGGGCTCTGTTTTCGAGGTTTTTTGACATCAAAGTTCTGATCTTTAAGTTTTTTTGTTTTTTCTCTTTGGTGGTTTGGTTTTTGAAGAGTTACTGGATTTTCTTTGTGGTATGCTTTTGAAGGAGGGATAGCTTTATCACGCACAGAGCTTTCTGCGATGCTTTAGCGGAGGAGAGCGCCAGAGCTCAGACTCAGACTCCGAATCCGCCTGTGGTGAATAAGAATCAAGAATCGGACCCGATACGTCAGGTTGATTCATCCCTTCAGCCGGCGTCAGCTCCGGTAGCTACATCTGAATCGCCTTCACTAGCTCAATCGCAGCCAGCTGCTGTAATTTCATCGTCGGTTTCGCCAATTCAAAGTCCTGGTACAGTGATACAAATTTGGAAAATTTTGAATTTTGTCGGTTGTGGTTTTGTCTTAAACTCTTAATCAACACGAAATCTTGGTTTGGTCTCTGTTTCTTAACATCTTGGAGTCTAGTAGTTTTTGTCTGTTACCGACTTTGTTGTTATTACGATGAATACAACACCGTTAGCTCTGAAGAACTAACTGGACAATTGAACGCAAGACTTTCTTGTCCAAACTGTGGAATTTAATTTGCGCAAAGTTGAATGATTAGACAATCCGAAGAGATTCAAAAGGTATAGAGAAAGAAAAAGAGCGATGGTTTTAGCTGGATAAAGGAAATCATTATTGACTCTGCTTTTTAATTTAAAGGCTTTCTAATGGTAAGAGCGGACTTTTGATGACTTTTTTCATGAACTTTAAGGCTTGTTTTGTTTTTAACTTTTGGTTAGAGCTGCCGGAAAATCAAAGTCCGATCATAGATGAAGTGCCAGCAATGGTGGCAACAACAGCAGCAGCAGCAGCAGCAGTGGGGTGCAGCAGTAGCAGTAGCACTAGCTCAAGCAGCAATGGTAGCGCCAGCAGTAGTATGTTTGCTAGTCTATTTGCTTCATCAACTGCGTCAGGAAGCTTGCAGCCTCCTCAAGCTTCTGCATTCTCTAACCTAATGCGATCCATGGCACCACTTGAGCGGGTGATTGACATGCTTCCATCCTCCTCTTCTGAACCCATATCACTCTGTCTTTCGACCAATCATGAATCGTCATTGTTTGGTGCTGCTGGGCAAGAGCGTAGGCCATACGCACCATCACCCCAGCCGGCTATGTCTGCAACTGCATTGCTGCAGAAAGCTGCTGAAATGGGTGCTGCAGCAACAAATGCATCTTTGCTTCGTGGGTTAGGGCTTGTATCATCATCTTCTTCATCATCATCATCAGCATCTGCGCATCAAGACAAGATGCTATGGGGTCAGAGGCAATTAGAGCCTGACAGTGCCTCAGTTCCTGCTGGCCTTGGACTTGGCTTACCTTGTGATGGAGGTTCTGGGTTGAAGGAATTGATGATGGGAACTCCCACGGTGTTTGATCCCAAGCATACGACTCTTGATTTCCTTGGATTGGGAATGGCTGCTGGCGGTAGTCCTAACAGTGGCCTATCAGCTTTGATTACTGATATGGCCGCAGCAGCGGCTTCTTTTGGAGTTGGAGAATTCACTGGAAAAGACCTACGAAGAAGTTCATGAATTCTGCCTCTCTATTTTATCTTGGATATTAAAGTTGTATATTCTATCTGCTATCTATTTGGACAATCAGTATTTCTAGAATACACAAGAAGGCAAAGAAATAGATATCAGAAAGCAAAGCCATTTTTAGCAGTTGGGTTTTTTTTTTTTTTTAATATTCGGCTGCAAAGTGCAAAGACGATGCAGATTTGTGATAAAAACAGAAGTTTAGAGACCCGTTTCTTCCTTGTACCTGTACTGAGAGCTTGAGGTGCTATACATCCACTAAATGTTACAAGCTCGCACAACGGGTGGGGCAGGATTTGAAAAGTCTTTGCATGCAAGTTGTATTTTTCTCGAGACATCCAACAGCTTCCTTTCCCACGTAAGGGACAAGAAGCTATAAGGATGAACCATGATAATCCGTGGCTACGGGGTCGGGAATCAGATGTAATCAATTAGGCCAATCTTGTGACCAGCTTGTATCAAAGTTTTGCTTCCTGTCACCTGTCAAATTATGTATTATATTTGTTCTCCACTTCAAGTTTTCTTTATTCGAGTTTAGGTGAATGACATAGGATTGGTTGATTATTGGACCTTTTGTTAGTTGTTACTACCAAATACAGATTTTATACTGGGGTAAATTTGGCAAGGTCGCCGTAGCTACATGTTGCGTGTTATATTAAATTCTTTTTCTTTTTTAACATTGAGTAGGTGCTCCTGGATTCACTATTACCCTCCTAAGTTTTCTCAATGCCTTTTTTTTTTAATAAAAGGAAAAAGCAGAAACAGTTTACAACATGAGTCTAGAGGAGCTGGTCTCCAATGTATCCTCTACAAGGAAAAAATGACACCCGATAGATAGAGCTTTTAGATAGGTGATCTCTAGATCGAAATGAGTAGCGTAATTTACAAGTCAATCAGTGTATTTGTTGCTATGTCGATATATGTGGCAATCTGCAACAGTTCAATTTCAAGTGAGCAGCTGATGCATACCTAATGATGGAGTTGAGAGCCTGAGCTCTGGAAGCTGCGGAGGAAATCAATGCTTTTTCTTTGTACAAGGAAAGTTAGTACGTTTGCTTTCAAAATGTTTTAGTACTGTTCCAGTTTCCTCGTCATGAGAGACAAGTCGAAAGTAATGGAGATGCAAAATATAGAACTTGTTTGCTGGACCACGAGGACCAATTCAATGACCTTGTAGGTTGGAGTTCATACCTAGTGAAAACTTTCTTTAACACCAAGAAAGCTGCGGAAGAATTAAAATAAGTGGAATAAGCCATCGAAGTCCAATCTCTGGTTGTCTTAACTTCTTGTCGTTTATCAATTCCTGTTTACTTTTTCTACAAGAAAAAGCATCGTGTTTGCGTTTGTCCTTACTTGTTATTTTGTTCTGATCCACGTTTCCCTGCCCCGTTATGTTGAAATCTAATGCATGAACCAAAGTACTTTGTACTCGGCTATGATTTGCTACAGGTTATAATAATGTCGGGCGTTCATGTGATGCAATGTTCGGTATAAGGCACTTATCCAGTGGGCATTAGCTTCCTGACAGTAATAATCGACTGGTGTCTCGGAATCTAAAAATGTCTGTCTTTTTAATATTTTACAATGTTAAAAATGTTTAAAAATATTATTAAATTGTTACGAAGCTATTTTCATTAATTAACCATAACTAGCACAGATAAACAGAGATCTCGAATCCAAGGCAAGATCAAGATACCGCCTGATTTATAGTATTTTCAATCCAATTCATTTTGGAATATCATTATCAAAATAGAATAGTCAATATACCCTGGCTCTAAGTTTGTAATTTCTTCATATTACCTTTGGAAAGCAATACAAAATACAGATTATTACATGATTAATTGTTAAATTAATCAAATATTTTATATGTTTGATTAAATATGATTTTAATAATGAATTAAACTAAAATAATTAATATAAATTAAGCAAAAAGATTATTTTCTAATATTATATAATATTTCTAAAATAATTTGAATAATTAATAATAATATTTTATTATATTTTCGACTCTAAGGATGTATCCCACTAAGGATAATTCCGAATCCTTTTAGAGTTGACTACTCCTACCTTGCATCATAAAAAACTGGTCTAAGCAGTGTTATGGGATCCGTTCCGTTTCGGACGGATCCGGCCGGAACGGTACGGAACGGACACCATCGGTACCGGCCGAAAATACCGGTAGTTTCCGGTTGATACCGTAAGGTATCGCCAATATCGGAAGGTACCAGACAGTACCGTAAAAAATGTAAAATTTTAAGGACTTGTTTGCAATTTTGAAAAAACTAACCCTAAATCCGATTTTTCTCCCGACTTCTTCATTCTTCTTCTTCTTCGCGATTCTTGCTTCTCTCTTAAACTTTTTCTCCTCTCATCGTCTCACCTCACCGTCACCGCCTCTCTCCTCTTCTCACCGTCGCTGGCTCGCCGCCTTTGTCCTCTTCTCGCCGTCGCGTTTTCTCCTCTTCTCCTTCGGTCATCGCGAGTCACAACATCGTCTCATCCTCCATCGAAGACATCAAACCCGACGACACTTCCTCCTCCACCGGCCACCACCTCCTCCACGCGAAGCCACCGCACCGCACTGTTGGATCGGAAAAGAAAAGCATGCATTATTTTGAGAAACAGTAGATTTCAAAACTTTTAAGAAATCATTTTGCAGCGGAAGCAACATATCCAAATCAACATGTCAATCCATACATGATATGGTATAAGGATAATAAAA
>JANZLX010000213.1:7177508-7198640 GCA_025531955.1 Erythroxylum orinocense | reverse complement strand
ATGCATGAATTGGGCGAACCATCGATGATGGTTCCTCATTGAGTTCGCAAACTCATCCAAAATTGCAATCTATTTTTTCAGGATTGAGTTTAGACTGATAGCTCCTGAGAGACTGTAGAGCCGTGTACATCGGATTTGGCGAGAGAGGCTATGGCTCAAAGGTCGGTCAGCTGGGATTTCTTTTGGAGACTTTTAGTTAGAACTGTTACTTGTGTCTTATTGTATAGTACTTTGTGTAAAGTGTTTTGAAGGACTGTACAGACTGAAAACACTGACAGTTTGTAAATTACCGAGTTTGAGTAAATGAAATGAAATACAGCTTGGTTTTAAAAAGTTGCCAATTTCTTATTACTGTTTTATTGTTGTGATGCCATGGGGAGTATAGTGGTATTGGTCAGTAGTGTTTCCTTATTTTAGGATATGTATCGGAATGACCTACAGGCGTTCCGGTGGGTACTCTACGGTAAAGGGGTGCTACACCTATTAAGCATAGCTGATGAATTATCTACAAGTAAAATAAAGCAAGTGTCTAAATAAATCAATGAATTTCCAAACAAAGACCTCAAACTTGATTTGAGTTTTAACTCATATCAGTAAATGTTTGATTGCTCAACTATTTTACTTATAATTTTTTTGTAGAAGTCAAGGAGTTAGAGCTCTCTATTATATTTACATTTCCTTGCAAGCAAAATCACTTTCTCAAGATAATTTCAAATTGAGTTTAAATGATGGTAAAAAATTTAGGAAAACTGATTAGAACATATAAGATTGGTTTACCAGATTTGTCATCGAAAAATAAACAAAGTTAATCCTCTATTCAGAAAAACTCAAGTACTTTAAATTATAGGAGCCTACAAGATATCTAAACTCACTAGGAAGGCCCTGTGGTATCTCCCTATCTCGAGTTAGTCTATAGAATGAAGCAAAACGTTATTGAAGCTACGAATGAAGATAATTATCTTATACAATCTTGAGTTCACAACCCCTATCCCTCCTTATCTCAAATGGCTACTAACACCAATTTTAAACTTAAACCTTTTTATTGATATGAAACCAACAAAGTGAAATATTCATGCTCATTTATTCATCATTTTTTTATAATGAAAATACTCAAAATAAGTCACAACTACTTGATGTATGTACATTTACACAAATATTATCACGATGTTCATCAAGTATATGTCCTCAAAATTCATAAAGAAATTCACCAACACTCATAACTAGTTATGTCAACATTTAAAATCACCAAAACATTCAAACTCATAATAGATTGTCTTTATTAGTATGCTTTCAATGATAAAACAATTTCTAAAAATAACTTTCAATTGATAAATTTATGACAAATTTTATAAGCTTGCATATGGTATATAATCCCTCCCCACACTTACGATAAATATTATGCTCAACATATCAAGCATATAGGAACAACAACAATGAAAAAGGGAAAAGAGATAAGAGATAAGAGGACTTGAACTTTCCTGATTTCAGACACATGGTTCAAGTCTTGATGGAATTTTTTTGTATACATTTTCCATTACATCACAGTTTGAATTAAATAGAAATATAAGAAATACGAGTCAAATAAAAAAGTGTCAAAATACATATAGAAATGATCAATAAATAATAAAAATGAAAATAGAAGTACAAAAGAAAGTCAAATCCTATGGAGGAGGATGAGGCCCTAGTGACAGCGTGTAGGAAACTATCACCCATGAGTACTGTGTGGTGTTGAAGGAGATTATATCCACCAAATCTCTTATATATGACTATATGACCACAATTTACATATTATCCTATTCAATCATCTCTTGGTCCACAATAAGTACTATGGCTTTCTGACCCGATGGTACGATAAGCTCCTCTATGTCTCGAATATCTTCACCCTCATTCTCCTTCTCTCTAACTGGCTTATTAGGCCCTGCGTCTACCTCTAGTGCATGCTCAACTATAACTACCATATGTTAATTTTGTTGGTGCTTAAACTTCTTATAAGCATTGAATGATCACCTAACCAATGCATATATTTCCTGGTATAAGATAATGTAGTTAGATGGGTTTGCTGATGTGGTGCTAGGAGGTAATGGTGGAGTTGTTACATAATCCACACACACAGTTTGATCATCTTGGGTGGGAGCCTCCTCTTGTACTGATGATGGTCCACTAAAAAGTATAAAATGCTATCACCTCCTGTTTGCTCGAAGCTCCACCGTGCATTGGCTTATAGAATATCTTTTGTGAGAGGCGTAAGAGTTCCAACCAATGCCAAACCAAGCTCATCTTGAAGCACTCCTAGCCTTCTCACAAGCCTAGTGATCATTGATTTGTTATTGATTACGCCAAAGTTAGTTTAATGTAAGTATCCTCATACTAATTAGATGAAAGAAAGCTAAATGTGAGTCTTCTTCCTTCGGCACATATAGTAGATGAAGAAGAGGTCTCTACAGCTCACCATGTTTATGCTCTCCCTTCTAATGCAAAGTGAGTGCACAAGAAATTTATGCATTTACCTCATCATTTAGAACTAGAACCCAAGGACTTAGACTTCGTCAGAAGGTAAGGCCTTATTATGGTCATCGTGTGCCAATAATTTCTGGATTTTGCCTCTAACTAGTCCAATCTAGTGATATCCTACTGGGCAGTAGGATCTGAGCATGTTCCTTAATGAATAGGCTGGCATAGAACTTGAACTAGTTGTAACTAAAGATATAGTCCATACCCAAAATATGAACATAAGGATTGAGTCATTCTCTTATAACATTTTGGTATTATTGATCTCCAATATGCATATAAACTCCTAAGTCACCTTCCTATAAATTGGCTCCTGAATGTCAAAGAACTCGAATCTTCCCTCGATGAAGATAATCTCTTTTACTCTGTCTACCAGGTCCACCTCCCATAGGACATCCCAATTGATGTACCTGGGTTCCTTGAACTATTTAGTTCAAAAGGGCCATAACCACTTCCTTTGAGTCTCAATGGTGAAATGGAGTAACGAGTAGTTGCTCTTATAACACTTATGGCATAGTGGTGTTGCCTTCAGTGCACCTCTTTGGGGCATAAGTCTTGGGTACTATAGGTCGAGACGTGGAGGCAGAAGTGTCGACCCTAGGTCTCTTATGTGATTGCTACCTTATGGACCTCCAAAGGGGTCATGGTGATCCTCGGCTTGTCATAATATTCTAATATAAAGATAAATATTAATCAGTGAACAAAAAATGATACCAAACACCATGTACATATAAGTGTTGAGTGTAGAGCAACAATATTGAAATAGAATAATATCCATATATGAAGCCATAATGTAATGCATATAGCATTTTTAAAAAAATGGTACATTAACTATAACATTCCTATATTCATATTCCCATCATTAATGCATGATGTAACTATCACTCGTTTCCTATAATGTAAAAAAATTAAATCAATTAAATGCTCTCCCATTAAGATATTATAAATTCATTCAGGATATGTATTCATTAAATTATATACTTTAAAATTCATCCAACCAATACAATAATTAAAAAGCATAAAAGCAACTAATATAGTCCACATTGACTATCTTTGACCATAAATTTCACACACAATTCGTATTTCGTCCAAATTATTCTCCTAGCATCCCAGTGCATAACTGATATTTAGTCATCTAAAAGAATAAATTATTCATAATTTTAAATAATCCACAAAACACAAAATATTAAATTTTAAGGTATAGTCGGAAAATTATTTGGTGACACTAAAAAAGTGGTGAAGAAAGTGTGAAAATAATAGCTATACCACACATAGGCAAGGCTTGAAAGAGTAAATCTCTCTAAAAGCCTAAGGAGAATATGAAAATTCAAAGAAAACTAATGGAAGATGCAATGAAAAAAGAGGAGGGATAGGTGGAAAATGCTATAATAATGAATCAAAGAAGAAAGATGAAAATTAAAAAAAGAAGAAAGTCTAAAAATAAAAATACCCATAGTCCTTGTGTTGATGGAAGTCTAAAAAATGAAAACAAAAATTCCCCCAACTCTTTCGGCTTCTCTATTTGTTAGTCTAAGATTTGGTTTTAATCACCTGCAAAAGAAAGAAAAAATTCAATGGCATAAGGAGTCAAAACAATTATATATATAGAACAAACATACAAGAGGTTGAAATAGAATAGAAAATGACAAAAAAAAGGGGACCAAACATATAAGATTTAATAAAAATAAAGAGTTATTAAAGAGATTGAAATTTAATTGAAAATAGAGAACCAAATAGAGATCTAAAATCGAATAAAACTAAAAAGATTTGTTAGAGACGGAGGGTTCAACAAAGTACTAAAAAAAAAGGATAAGATGGACTATAGTTAGCTGCTAGTTACGGTTGAGCAAAACCTAGCTAATTTATTATTTAACAAATTGATTTTTGTTTATAATCTTTATAACTAAAATCAAATCAAAAAGTTGATCGAATTTTATTTTATTCAATTGAACCGATCGATCCAATTTGATTTCAAAATTATTGCTTAAAATTTACATAGAAAGAGAAAGAACAATTGATTTAGTGTTGGAACTAGTAACTACTTGTCGTGGCTTGGTCAAATCCAATTTTGTTGGAAAGTCTTTACCACGATTACAATGGTCCATGTTCGTAATATCACTTAAATTAGAAAGACATTTGGACATTCATTTTGTCCTCTCCATGCATTAACATGTGGAGCAGCTTTTTTCTTTACAACCTCCATGTCTTCTATCTTTTGTCCATGGAAAGCCAATTGTGTTTTTGTTATTCTTTTTCGGCTTTTGTTAGGCTTTGTGCCTGTCGGTGTCCAAGTTCCGACCTCTCAGCTCTCCCAATTAAGGTAAAGGAATATCAATAAAATCTTGGAAGATTATCCAATTTGTTCCTTTCCTTGATTTTAGTTAACAATTTCTTTTTTTTTTTCAAAAAGTTGTAACTTCTTAAATACAGCTTATACGATGATCAACTTACTTAAGTTATAGTTTTCGTCTACTGTCACGAGGACTTCAAAAAGAAATCAAGTTGTTCCTATTTGATAACATAGCTTACCCCATATCGCTAATTAGAGAAAATTTACATTAGATTGGCAACTGGCTATCTACATACCCTACATTAAGTTTTCAATTACACATACAGATTAACCCATTCCAGACCTTGAACATAACTGCTTTCAGGCCATCCCAGACCTTCCATCCCAAACTCCATAAAAAATGGTGCCTCAATGGCTTCCATTGAGAGTGTTGAACTTGGACTATTAGTCGGACCTCCTTCTGTTCGTTCTGAAAGCTGTTGGATTTGTTTGTCTCTCTCAGACAGTTGCTCTTTCAGCTTCAAAACCTGAGAGTCCAAAATTTGCTATGAGAATAATAGAAAATCTTAAAAGAAGCTTAATTGTGTTGTTCTTAGGCCCAAAAAAGAGCCCAATCTACAACATCGTATGAGCTGGAGCAGGATATTCGTTGCTTGTAACAAACGTTTGGTAGATATTTTTGTTTTTCCCTTCTCAACTGAATTTCCCAGGTGGCAGTGTTCTGTTCCTAGTCAAGTTTGTCTATTTCATGATTATTTGGCCCTTTTAGTTCTGTTTCCTCAAAGTCTTATCGATCCATGCTTTTACTTCAAAGTCTAAAACTCATGCACATACAAAAGATGGTGGGTCTTATAATCATTATTAAAACTAAGGAAAGACATATTAGCTTTTTTATTTTCTTTTTGGGTTTTGTTTAGGGAACATAATGAAGTAGATGGTCATAAATTGCGGAATTAAGCGGCACTATAATATTTCTTTATAGAAACATAGAAGGGCTTGGCTTAAGTGTACACATGTGGTATCACTTCTTGTTTGGTTCCTCAGAAACAGAAGAAAATTGTCAGAACGAAAATAACTCTGTAAATCCTTGGTTGTTTTGCCGTTTAGAATCTGAAAAACAAGCCAGATGAAGAAAAAAGTAATGCAACGAAACCCTCTGTAAAAGAGAAAGCCTGAGGTTTTGAGGACTAGAACTTAAAACCAGAGCTAAGAGGAGCTTGAAGATACCAACCTCCGATTCAAGACGACATTTTTCAACGACAATATGTTCATGGGCAGACTTCAATTTAGCATACTCTTCCTCTAGCTTCTTGTTCTTCCAACGAGCCCTTCGGTTTTGGAACCACACTGCGACTTGACGAGGATCGAGTCCGAGCTCAGACGCCAGCTTGTCCTTTCTCTCAGACTCTAGTTTATGTTCACTGCCAAAATTCATCTCGAGAAGGTTCAGTTGCTCTGCAGTGAGCTTCCTCTTCTTCATCCCAGAAATTCCATCATCACCACCTTTATTCTTCTTTCTACGCCGTCGAGGCTTAGATTCACCTGTATCAGCCAAAGTTGAAGGTTAACGACATGGATTAACATGCAAAGAGTAAGCAAGTGAAGTGTAGCTAGCTGACCTTGTTGTGGAACCATTTTAGTGTAAAATCCAGGGTACATCTGTGATATGAGTACCATATGATCATCAGCTTCGCAACTCATCTTAAATGTTTCGCACTTTTTCTTTCTGTCTTTGTGCTGCAATCAGACGAGACGAGTGTTGTTATATTCTTGTTACAAGGACTGAGAGTGCTCAAAAGGAAACACGCGGCTGATTTATATAAGGGGTTGAGTAAGAGTCGAGGAAGCTTTTGTGTTACTGTGACTTTTTTTCACTGACGTAAGGACCTCATATTTGTGAGAATTTCGAAAATGCCATTCATTTAGGTAAAAGAAAAAACATTCTGTAAACTTCTAGAACATTTTATCATAAAGGTTTACGACCTAGACGCACCATTAATACAAATGATATACTAGTTCTGCTTGGTACAAATTTGACTAATTTGTTTAAATTGCAAAGATAATTCCTCTTTGGTTCTTTCTAGTTTCTAGTCCTTGCTGCTAGGGGAGTAGGAATAGTTAGGCTTTCCTAGTTAGGTGATTAGATAAATACTGATCAACTTTCAGTATGTGAACCAAAACGTAACACACAGACACCATCTTGTAATTTCATGAAGGTTTTGGGATTGGGATCCCAAAGGGCCAGAGACTGACCACCTCGAAGGTAATAAACTATACAAGTACGGTTGGCCTCTGGATTTGGACATGCAAGTCGCTTTTGTTGTCCAATTGGGTTGTATTCTCCTACTAAGCCTTTAACTAGCCAAGCCATACTCTTCCTCTAGCTTTTAGCTTTGGCTTCTAAGACAATGCGTGGCTCGAGATGTCAAAATTTCCGATTCAGCCTTTGGTTGGTTGGTAAGGATCATATTTTAAAAACTGATTTCTTTTTATATTTAATTCAAATATTATATCAAAAATATCGTACAATATTCTAAAAATATTATATAATTAATATCACTCACGTAAAATAATTTATGATTTCATATTTTAGAAGTTTCAATATAAATTTTTAAAATGAATAAAGTTATATATAAGTTTGTATGTCTGACCTGCACTAGTGATGCCGTCATCCTTGACGTATGGTTAATCACCTCGTTGTCCTCATTTGAGACAGGAGTAATTAATACCCCACTAGTTACGTTTTATTCCACACCTTTGTTTACTCAAATCGATAAGTAGATGTTTTGTTATCCAAAACATATATCAGCATAAGTGGGGATTACTCAAGTCAATTCACACATTAAACAACAGACAAGGTTAAAATCGAGTCAGCAAAACTTGTGTCAAAATGAGCATTTAAATGAACATATATGTGCACAATCAAGCGATGCTTAAATCTTGATTAGTTCATTTTCTTAAACTGACTAAAGTAAGCAAATACACATTAAATTAAGAGACTTCAAGGGTATTCTCCTTTTTGTTTTTTTTCTTTCTTGATGTTTCTTTTCAACTAGGCGTTTTATATGCTGTGATACACCAAACATAGAGAGGAGTCTCACCAAATATTAACATTGTGTTTTCTTTATATTTGTTCACTACTCTTTTATCTCCTCCAAGTAACGTTACTTTCTTTTAGCCGGCCTCTACCTTTTATCTATGTTTCTAATTCAAGTAGAATAAGAATAACAAATGAACTGTAGTGGCAAAACTCTGGCTGATGTGTCAATTCAATCAGGGAACACTAATAGGTCTCTCATGATCTCATCCATTAGGTCACTTTCTACTCCTTCTTTCAGCAGCTAAAATGCAACATGAAGACAGTGACAAGATGGTATAAAGCTGAGTTGCATTGGCTTGACCCTACTTTCCCGGAATATTCAAGTGGAGACAAGAAAAGCACGCCCACTTTCTGCTTTCCAAGTAAAAAATCCCTTCATAATGACTCAGTAGACAACTAGACAAATAATAGGCAAGGAGAAAAGAAAAGAGTTGAAACGAAATTCACAAGGCATGAATTTTGTTGCAGAACAATCACTTGGAAGATATTTTTAATGTCAGGCGTTAGTACTTGGTAGCTTAACTTACTTCAACGCAGGGACCAATGGAATAGATTTCCGGGACGCTTACGGTTTAGTTCCTTCCTGCCACTATCAACTGACATCCTTCTGAAACATCCCAACAAGCAACCATTATAAGAAATAAAAGTTTTTAAGTATACCCCATCAGTTTGGCAGGAGAAGCAATAGATAATCCTCCAAAGGAGATAGCTAGTACACGTATTTTTTCCAACGCTAAATGATTGTTCGTCCTTTTCGATGATCAATTGGAAGTGGGGTTGTTTTCTTTCTTTCTTTCTTTTACATAGTTTGCATACGTTTTGTGGGTTGGATAGATGATTTCTGTGACCAATTGATTGCTCTCCAAACTTTATCTCTCTTGGGGAATTGTCTTTTAACGGAATCAAACTCTAGGTTACACTTGGAAAACATCATGTCAACATCATCAGAAAATTGCAGAGATGATGTGTACTTCGCAATGCATCTATCAATCTTCTATTGGCTACAGGTTGTGTGGGTGGGATCTCTCTTATTATTTCTAAACGAATCACATGTTAATATAGCTATTAGACACTAAAACTTACTATATATGTAACTCCCCAAGTTTAATTCTCTCTCACTGGTAGTAAATGAAGGCCTAGGGGGAAGGTTTTAGACACTTTCCAGAGCTTAGAAGTTAGAAGTCTCTCCCTTAAAGCTTATAAACAAATTCTTCTATTGAATGGAAATGTTTTGACTTTTCTCAACCGAAAATTTATACATATGTTTTAAAAATACTAATTAATGAATCTTTTTTATATTTTAATAATTTTTTAAAGAATGATCTATTTGAAATATTCTTTAATTTTTTTAGTCTTAATTTAGAATTTTAAAATTGAAAAATATTATTTTAAAATTTTGATTTTAATTTGATGCAGATGAGGTAAAATACATGAATTTGTTATTACTGAATTGGATTGAATAACACTTTAGCTGGTTAATTAAAATACATAATTCCTAAAATTTTATTCCGTATAAGATTTCCCAAAGCAACGAAGAAAAAAGAAAGAGTATTCTACTGGTTCACAATCACTCCCGTCGACACCTACTGCTGTAGCTATTCTCTAGGGCTAAATGGCTGGCTCGAGCCAAAGTCCAAAGAAAATGAGAATTGGAGTGACAAAGGCAAGTTGGCTAAGTAAAGTGCACATGGGTCGCAACCAAACACTTTAACGCGTGTCAATTCCCCCAAAAATACGGGGGGACCACGTAGTTTATCCATCCACGTGTAACTTTCCCAGTTTTACAAGACCCTGCCCTCCAATCACTGCCTTTCTTCGGTTCACGTTTCACTTTCAACGGTAGCCGCCATATTTTAACCTCCACGTTCCTCATACTTTAGGGTTAGCTAGTTGGTAATCGGGCAAATAAACCTCGTCACTTCAATTAACCTCATAACTAGTATACGCCAAGTTGTTGAGGACGCAATATCATAGTAGTAATAATGAGGTATTCGAGTTCATGGTTTCCTTTTCCAATGTAGTCTTCAATTAATCAAAACCACTTGTCTTTGTTTAGTTTATATTATATAAATAAATATTGATTTCTCAGATTTAAAATTAAAATTCAAATTAAAAATGAACACATAAAGATATGTTTGCTCACTTAGTTATTTGTTTCTTACTCATACTAATTATTTTTTATTCACTTCATGTCGTAATTTATTGTTGATAAATTAATTTAAATTATTATTTACTTTTGAGTTATTAATTTATTAAGTGATTTATTTACATAATTTCAAATTATTGTATAATATCAAGATCAATGTATGTCCTCAAAATAGTAATTATGAGTACATAAGTAATTTAAAATTTTCAAACAAAGATTTAGTTTGGTAGTATCTTTTTACACGTCCTTCAGTTTGCATCTAATACTATGCATGCGTAGGAATTATTTGTTTTACGTCTTCAATTGGCAAGTCCAAAACTAGAGAAGTTTAGACTTCAAAGCTTTGGTCATAAGAGGAAATAGCTAGGCTAAGATGAAAAGGAAGATAAGAGGGTGCCAAAGGTCTCCATTCATTTTATCTACTCTGTATCCCTTATCTGTATGACTACACTACAAGTCAGTCTAAACATGTCTGCTACTTTCTTTACGACAAATTTTGCAAATACAAATCAGGATAGAAGTGGATAAAATGCATATTCTTTTACTGGGGAACAGTTGAGTGTGAAGTTGGAGTAAGGGGTGTTTAGCACTTGTTACACACGGCAATAGCTCTATCAATCATGGAAGAGTTTTTTGACAGCGATAACTTGGACCACTTGAATCAATGCGTGCCACCTATCATAGGAATTATAAGCTGAGAGGAGAAGAGGGGATTACTTCTTATACAAAAAGAGAAGGTGCTCTGGAAGGTTAAATGGTGCATGTTTTTTGACAGGGTTCAATCAATTTGGGTAACAATCAACTAGCACCATATTACAAAGTGAGTTCTTTAGAGAGTTTCAAGAACTCAATAGGCTACTCAAACCCAATACCTTAAGGGGCAGGATGGATATTTCTAACCATATAATTAATTGTTGATGTTTAATTTTTTTTTTTATAATATATTGAGTGGTAAGAAAGGATAAGGATGAAACTTGAGAGAGATTAAACATTTGATAGAGAGAGAAGAGATAGATTCTCTCTTAAGCAGACAGCTTAAGTAAATTGTGTCCTACTCTTTTGATATGCGCATGGTGTGGTACTGATTCCCTTTAGCTTGCTTTTTCTTGGACTTGTTTATATATTTCATTAAGGTTTTGATTTAACCAAAAACAAATCAAAACTATTGGGCTTTAAGTTTAAACTAATGGTGTCATCATTATCCCGACACCAGCAACTCTTGTTTCCCGTCTTGCAAACTTCACTTATATGCTTCATGGTTATAATAGGATAATCAGATTTTCTTTCCTTTTTTGATTTGGCCTAATCTAAGTCTTCCCCCTTGATTAAGAAAAACTATTCGATCCCAAAACATCTAAAGCACCTATCCGATCCCATTTGGGACCATCGTATTAGACATTTGTCAACCATGTCTGAACAAGGTTGAAAAAATGGTGGTCCGCTTTCTTTCTTATTAGCTTTTGATATTGGCAATGGTAAAAATAGGGAAAATTTGCATTTCAAGTTGATTAGATTTCATCTTTGAAGCTTATTTAAACTCTTTATTATGATATAAGGGGAAGCGAGCTGCTACTTCTTTTAGAGCTATATGAGCACTTATAGGTTCTGGTTCCTGCCTCATTAGGTATGGTATCTACAATATAAAGCTAAAACCTAGAGAATGGCTATCAATCAAAATCATTTTAATGGCTATCAATCAAAATCATTTTACTAAAGTATCAAGAATTAGATTTTGATAGTATGACACCTCTCATCCACATAAAAGATATAGAGTAGGGACCTAATATGATAAAAAAACCAGCAACTTCTTCCATACGAAAATGAAACTGCATACTCGGGATGTGGATATTGCCACTAGATTTTGAGTAGCACATACCCATATATATGAGGGTATAATCTTTTTCTTCAAGTCAATTTTGTTTGTGTTGTACATGCCACACAGAGTCTCCATCCATGTTTCCCTCCTTCCACACCAAAATGTTTCACGCTTTCTCCTTTAAGTTCGTGCCAAGTTTTATTACGTCAAGTTAGTATAAACAAAAATCTACAAAACTTACCCCCTAGAGTTAATAATTTTAGATTTCAACAACCCTTGAATTCCGCCTTAAATTAGGCCCGTAACTGGGTTAGTTATGACTTGCATTGTATTTTATTCGGCTCTAAAATCAATGTGCTAGACATTAGCCTGCACATCAATTGAACCACGGACCAATCAGCAGGCAAAGCTTGGCAGCCAATATGGTTTTTAAGAGTGTTGTATGGAACATGAATTAGCGAAAAAGAAACGTAGTATTAAAAGATTTTGAAAAAGATCTTTACGATATAATTAATATGAAGAATTTTCAGTACGGGAATCATACCACAAATACTATGGAGCCAGTACAGTGTTACAGTCTCATAAACAACTTAGTCATTGGTTATCCAAATGGGGGTCAAATGCGTAAAAAGAAAGTTGATCAGAAATAGAGGCTTTACCAGTTCCTCACTGAAAGATAATCCTCCCTAACTCGTCTCTGACCTATTAGAAGTTACAAGTCCAGGTGTACAAACCTAAAGTTAAAATCATTATATTTCCCCCACAATACGTAAAAAGCAAGAAATCTCGCCAACAGCTAAGTTTGTATCTTCTGGAGACCTTAGCTTATAATAATCAAAGATTCTAATCTTTCAGTAAAACCCTTATTCTATTCTTCTAGTTTATGATTAACCATAACAGGCCGTACGAGACGTGGCCGGTGGATGTAAACTAGTGGGATATGTGTCCTAAACAGTCACGATTGCTTCTATTTTTGATGATCTTCCCTATCTTTTTACGTACTTCAAAGCTGTCTTTTCTTTACTTCTGTCAATTGCCTCATCCTTCCATTAACTTTAGCACATGGCATGGTAACCCACTAAGCAAAGCTAATCTTTTGTTAATGATATACAATAGTCTTGCAACTTTAATTAGTACAAACCCTTCCTATGTTTTCGAAGAAAACGTGTTGAGCGACAAGAGAGGACCCTTATGGTGTAGGTACGGATTCTCGCAGGCATTAAAGGGGGTATGGTATGGTGATTTCTAGAGTGGTCTCTCAGATGTATACCAGATCTTAAACTAAAAGATACTGGTTTCATGGTCACCTTTTCGTGTCCCAAGTGCTTTTGTGTCTCTCATGGTGGTCCATGCTATATGGGAATTTTATGGAGAAGACTGAAGTCATAGAGCTGGGGTGAAATGAAATGAACTTTGCTACAATCGATTCATCAGTGAATTTCTCGATGGTCGGCCCCTACCTCAGGCTCAGGATTTGTTAGGAAACTTTTATGTCATGAATAGAATCATAGCCATACGTAAGGCAAGATGACTCATTTTGCTTAAGGACTAAATTGTGGCAATTGTATAGGCTAACTAACAATTATCACAAATAGCCGTAAAAAAGTATCTTATCCTTGTTCTATTATCATGGATCACAATGCTTATTTGGTCATATCTGCTTCGATAATCAAACAACATACGTAATCCTCTTAATTAGTTTGCGAATAAAAAAGTATCTTATCCTTGTAAAATGTTAAGAAAATTATAATTACAAGTACTTAATCTTTAAGATAATTTAAAGAATCAACGAAATATTAACAAGACTCTTTTGTTATTATTTTGCATTTTAGAAAAATTGCAAAGTGACATTAAAAAAATTATATTCCCTTTAGTTAGGTTATCAAGTTTTGTTTCCTAACATGTTAATGAAAGATAACAAACAGAAAAGGCAATCGTGGAATGGTTATTTTGAGCTAACATAGATAAAAGTGATGGTATTGCCCTACTCAAGATGAATTTGGATGGAAATTATGAGGCAACGAGGATCCATTGGCAATTGAAGGAGGATTTCACATCATTATTGATTTATTTATTTTTATATTAGTAGAATCCGTTATTGTTTAAGCATGTAGTAAATAAATTCTTGAGCTGAATCTCATTCCACCCGTCTAAAATATGGGTCAATGTAAACAACCAAAGCTGAGGTCTGGATTTCTACTTCTTCTGAGGATAGCACTTTTGCATTGGTCGGTCCACAGGTGACAACCCAACCCAACCCAAAAGGGAGGGGAAATGAAGTTCAAACTCGACCCGATATGAATTGGGTCGACTAGAATTCAAAAAATCCATGTAATTTTAAAATTGTTGTAATTTACAACGTCAAGCAAAGACTAGGATGACGTCATTCATCTTACTTGTCATTTTACCAAACAAACCTCCTGGTATAAACGGAACACTACATCGTACACATACATTCCATAAAGTACAAAAAATGACGGCACAAAAGTACGACGTCGTTTCCACACCTCCGAGCCGACACGTGGCTTGTTAAGGAAAAGTCAAACGCCTGCAAGTCTACCAAACTCCCGTACATATCCGATCGTGAATTTAGCTAAAATCACTCTTAGAATAAAAAAACACTGGCCGGCGATTGTACAGTCCTTCAGACCGGATCCGCGCTTAAAACGACAGTTTTTCTAGTGTTTGGGGTTCCCAGTTCTTGCCTGGAATTGGGAGGAAGGATCGACTTGGTTGATATGGGCAAAGGAGGTGGTTGCGTCCCGAGCAAGAAGAAACAACCGTCCGTCGTCTCCGACGACTCACTTGGCCGTCCTGGAGAAGCTCCGATCCGGGCCGAGGACCACGCTACTAACAGCGCAGCCACCACCATCCCCGCGACAGAATCGAACGCGCCGTCCGCGCTGAAGATATTCATAGTGTTCTACTCGATGTACGGACACGTTGAGGGTTTGGCAAAGAGGATGAAGAAGGGAGTGGACGGCGTCGATGGAGTGGAGGCCGTTCTCTTCCGCGTGCCGGAGACGCTGACGGCGGACGTCTTGGAACAAATGAAGGCTCCACCGAAGGACGCGGAGATTCCAGTGATCAGCGCGGTGGAGCTGTCGGAGGCTGATGGGTTGTTGTTTGGGTTTCCGACGAGGTATGGTTCTATGGCGGCGCAGATGAAGGCGTTTTTTGATTCGACTGGTCAGCTGTGGAAAGAGCAGAAGCTCGCCGGGAAGCCTGCCGGATTCTTTGTTAGTACGGGGACGCAAGGTGGCGGTCAAGAGACGACTGCGTAAGTTGTTAATGTGATGAATTTTGATTGTTTGATTTGATTAGAATTTTGTTTGTTAGAATTGTTCAACGTTTTTATACAATTTATGTAATTGGGAGCAACATTTGGCTTGTCGTAGACTTAACTAGAAGTGAATCATTCAATAGATTAAAGATTGGAGGAAATTGGCAGTAGTGGGTGCTAGGCGTAAGATGACCTGATTATGGAAGATGATAACAGTAAATTGAGGAAGCTTTTTAAATGTTCGACTATAGTTGTGCTTCGTGAATTTGAGTATATTATGTTTTGTGCAATTATGGTGTGATGGAATACGTCCATACTTGAATCTATGGTACCTCCGAGTGGTTTTGAGATATGTTCAACAATATGGCTTTGCTCTATGAAATGGCAACTTGAGTGATTCCAAACATCTGGAATACAAATATGTTTTTTGATCTATGCATTATATTGCTATCGGGTTAGTTTGGTTGAAATTCTAGGTAAAAAGATTTTTGCCTGAGAGTTCTTTATATAACAAGCGAGTTTTTTTTATTTCTTGAAGCTGTTTACTATTTCAGTTTGTTGTATTCCCATTCTTAGTCAGGCTAGGTTTTGGATTGCTACCAGAATAAGTATGGAATAATAATTGATTGTTAAATGGCTCTGAAGAAGAAAGAATTCTATAATATCTGAAGTTGACATGGTTCTGGGATACAAATGGCTTGGACATTAGCCCCTGAGCCTTCTAGGTTTTAGCACTTACAGGTGTATTTGATTAGGGCATAAGCAAATTCTATATGGGATTACTTCGCTAGATCTTTGTTGCTGTTGAGTGCTCTGATGAAGAGTTCACGCATAGCTGTATGTATGTGTGAAAGATGCTTTTGAATTGTTTAGAGCTAAAAAAGTATAGAATCAATCCACCATTTCAGAAATTTTGCACTTCATCCTTTGATTTGAGACCAGTTAGAAATTATTCTACGTATTTTCTACGATCTATATACTTATTGAGCTAAAAGGTCGTGAAGTCAGATTAAGTATAAGTTACTTTCGTAACATAATCTCAAATTAAAGGATATATTGAAATGGCTTTCTGAATGGCCAATGTACACTTACTCCATCCTCTGTTTTTCTCTCATTTGGGGCAGATGGACAGCAATTACCCAATTAGCCCACCATGGAATGCTATTTGTTCCTGTTGGGTACACGTTTGGAGCTGGTATGTTCAAAATGGATTCTATTCGAGGGGGCTCTCCTTATGGTGCCGGAGTTTATGCTGGTGATGGCACGAGAGGGCCAAGTGAAACCGAGCTTGCACTTGCAGAACATCAGGGAAAATATATGGCCGCTATTGTGAAGAGGCTTGCTAAGGTTTGATAATGTGTTACTGATTCTTTTTCTGCCAGTCGTTGAATGCGTTGATTTGTAATAGGTTATGTTCACCTGATGCTGTCACTTGAAGAACAACTGCTTGTGCCACCTTCAGTACTGTCAGATCTCTCTCCTGATTTCCTTATATGAGGCTCGTTGTACATGGTTTTCGATTCTTCAACAAATAAAACATTTGAATGTGCAGGATGTATTCTTTTGTGTATTTGTTGTTTCTTCACATGGAACTAGGTGTAATAAACTGTGTATTTGTCGCCCGTCTTGAAACATACTCATCTTTCCTGGTGGTTTGAAACTCTTGTTTGTGCGCATTCATTTGTAATCTTCCACCATCAAGTACCCACTTTTGGCAAGTTATTATGAAATGAAACAACCTATTCCAAGTACATAGCATTTCATCAACAAGATTTAGCTTATATTCTCCCTTCTCGATTAATTGAAACTCAGGCCCCTTGATGTTAATTCAAGGGGAAGGAAGTGAGGACATATATTGATGAGATATTGTTCTGTATTATGTTAAATCACATCATCCTCTGTAACCATGTATGGTAGCGGGTCAGATCGATCTTGGAAAATTTGGCCCGAGATAACTCAAAGTTCGGGTGAGCTTATGCTATGCAACCTAAGCCTAGGCCTGATTTTGAGTGGGCTATCCAAAATAACGTTATTTTGGTCCAACAATTGGGTCGTTTGGGTCTTTTGAGTTGGATCTTGGGCTGGCCTCTTAGTTCCAAGTTCAACTTGAATATTGATTAAATTGATTTTGGCCTATTGATTTTGGGTTAGATAGGATCATGTTGAATTGGACCTTGCCTCTTATTGTCCTGTCTACTTGTAATATTTTGGCGCAAAAAAACAAAAACACAAGCTAAATAGAATAAGGATGCAAAACCTTTTGTACCAGTCATTATTACTTGCCATATGGGATTTAATAATAATAATAAATATAATATTAGTATAGTAGATAATGGACAAAATTGTATTTAAGATAGTAAATACAAATATATTAATTAACTAAAAAGGATGTCATTATGTTGGAAGGAAAAGTGTACATATTCTCTCTACTTGTCATATTCATTATTTTATAAAAAGTGGAATTCAGAATGTCAACTTTTAACTCTCAATATAACTTTGCAAAGTTTTTAAAAAATGTATTTTGTGATTATTACCTGTTATCTTTTATTGTTTTTGTGTTGATTACCAAGCAAGGATGCAAATGTGGTATGAAATAGCTATTTTTATATAATTGTTTTTCTGTTTAGAGTATTGTGATTAAAGTAAGGTGTATTGTCAAAAAATTTTTTATCACAGTTCGATATTATAACTGGTAATACAATATAGATAGATGTTTGGATCAGTTATAATGATTTTCATATAATAAAATTTTAAGAACTGCATATAAATTTATAAGAGTTTGAAGTAATGATATTATTGAGAGAAATAAGATGTAAAATTTTAGAACCTGTTGTTGTTCATATTTATAAAATATAAAACAAAGTTTTATAATTAACATGATTCTAATTGGGCTAATATTGTTTAGTGAAAGTGTAGTGAAGAGACATTAAAAGTTTGAAATGAAAAACAAGAAAGAAAATCTAGTGTCCTTGTTCCAATGTTAAAATTCTAGTTTGATATCCGTCCATTTAGGATTTAATATATTTTGATATATGTAACATAATACAAGATGGTGTTGTTTTCCCCAATCTAATTCAGTTTCTAGTGCTGTCATCTTAAGCACGCTCTTTTTGTTTTTCCATCGAATAAGAAGTATGAAAGGATCTAGGCAGTAACTCAAATTTGAAAATTGGTGGAAGAAAGAATAATGCTTCCTCCATCCAATTCAACTACTAGTTTTAATCCTCCTAGAATTCTTGTATCTCTTTTAAGTGTTTATTATAGCTTTCGTAACTCCTGCATGATATCCTTTTATTGATGCAATAATATAGCTCGAGCATTTTGTATATTCTCCCACCTTGACTGTTGAGGCAGTAAATGAACATTCTTGAGTGTTGTTGACATCTCCTCCTCATATTGCTGAGCAGACATGAATGGTTGTTCAATTATCCTTTTTGGTTCATCATCTTCCATCCTAGCCTCATCAACATCAAACTCATCGACTTCTTTAACAACTAAAATATAACACCTCTTAACCTTCTTCACTAAACTCATATTTCACATTACTTTTATGTTAAGGTTTAGTATTGAAATGCAATGGTCATTTGAGAAAGCTTATCAAATACTTATAGGTTAATAGTTAGACATTTTATATATGACCCCCAATTATCACCCCTTTTTTGTTGCCATAATATATAAATAATTGTATAATAAAAGGCCAAGATGCAATGTTGAACCTCATTACCTATTGCAATGTAAATTATATAATTGTCTTAAGTTATGGTATTGACAAATTACAAAGAAGGTGGTTATTATTTATCTTGGGATGATGGTAATTTTTAAATATAAAAGTGTGGTAATTATTGTAAGGAGTAATTCGATAATTTTACCATATAGGCATACTGTATAGTTGTGCTAAATAAAGAACCCTAAACCTATGTTTAATTATAATGAACACAATTAATCATATGAACATTTAGTTAATTATGTATAAAAAAACCTATAATGGATATAATTTCGTATGTACTAATATGTGTCCTTTATAGTATCCTTTAAAAAAATCTAACTTAAACATAGTTAGATACACATCTATATACTAAGTCATGCTTATTTGTCTTTATTGTAAATATAGTTTGGCATATAGATATGTACCAAATGATGTCCAATATCTAATATCATGCGCCTTTAAATAAGTGAAAGTGTTACTTATATGTAACAACTAATGATATTTTTTATAAATAGGCTTGGCATACAGTGTATATAATCCTCCTATAGTTTGCTTTAAAGCATGAATTTTTTGAACTTAGTCATGGTATTCCAATAATAAGGTGTAGGTATTACTGATTTTAATAAGTGATTATATTTTTGTACATAGGCATGACACTAAATTTATAAAGTCTTGGTATAATTTGTATTAATTTATAGTATTCAACGTACTTAGTTATGATATTTCTATATTAAAAGTCAAGGTATTACTTATGTGTAATGGGTGATGATATTTTTGTATATAAGTGTGATGAGAGATGTTTTGAGTCCTAATATAATTTGTATTTGTGTTATGGTATACTTTATATTCAATCACAATATCCCATATTATAGTGAAGGAATTACTTATATGGATTGAGTGATGGTATTTTCTTTTCACATGCGTAGTGTTGGATGTATGGATTGATTCATGATACTATTTATGTGTATTTCTTGTATTCACATATTAAAGTTAGAGTGCCACTTATATGTAAGAAGTCAGGTGATAATATTTTTTCTTCATTATCTTAGCATGATTTTCATTATATAATGACAGTGTTTTTTAGAGCCATGTGGTTTTTATAATCGAAAGATGTGGTATATAAACATTTGACTCAATATTTTTTAAGCTTTTAGCTACAATTTTTAAATGAAGAAATTGTATTAATGGAGATGGAAGATAACATCATAGAATTTTCTAAGCACTATCTTTTTAAATTATTCTCAAAACATGCACCTTATAATGGACCATGACAAAATAAAATGTTTGTCAATTGGTTCCACAATTTATTTTTGTTGCCAACAAACATATCTTTGGAGAAATTCATCCTTGGAAAATAAAAAATGTACTAAAAATAACATAATATAAACCTTACATTAATTGTTAAATAGTAATCGATACATAATCCTTGTATTATATGGGAATACATTATTCAGAAAACACGACTGTATTATACAAAATATACTTTTGGATGATATAACATATATTGATATATGTTAAATAGTCATAAGTACACATATGAAATCATACCAAACACCACTCAATTGCCTATTAGTGGTGAAATGTGACTTGAATCTAGTTGAGGTGTTAGGACTTACTATTCTTTGCTAGAGGGGTTATTAAGTGCACAATATGATTTTAAAGAGGGTCATTAACCACCTTATTAGATTAAAGAGAGATCCTGAGAGAGAATCTCTGCAATTTCCCAGTGAGAGAAAAGGTGGTGAAAGTTGGTTACATCGTTTTTCAAGCTCTAACCCCTCGTTTGGTTACTGTCCCCGTGGGTGGGGACAGTGGACAGGACATGAAATTCCTGTCACTCCAGCGTGTTTGGTTGGTGTCCTTGCCGGTGTTGTCATCTGCCACCGACAGACAGGACAATAAATTTCTGTCTAACTCCAAACCGTAGGACTGGCGTCTGTCTGACTCTGCCTCCGCCTCTTCATTCTTCGTTTGATTCATTTGCCCACCCGAACAACGTCTGTTTTCTTCCCCGACTCCGGCTCTCCCACAACTTGCATTCGTCTTCGTCCCCGACTAGTCTTCTTCCCCGACTGGTCTTCGTCCCCGACTACTGTTCGCGGCTCTCTCCGGCTACTGTTCGCGGCTCTCCCCGTCTTCTTCCCCGACTAGTCTTCTTCCCTCCAGATCTCTTCGCAGCTCTGCGTCTCTCCCCGACTACTGTTCGCGGCTCTCCCCGACTACTGTTCGTCTTCGTCCCCGACTGGAAATCCTCCCCGACTGCTCTTCCCTCCAGATCTGTTC
>JANZLX010000213.1:7132985-7155227 GCA_025531955.1 Erythroxylum orinocense | reverse complement strand
AACAAAATCCTCAAAGCCCCATTTTTGGCAAACCACCACCAATCCATCCCTTACAAAAGCAAGCTATGTCACCAAATTAACCAATCCCTCCTCAACCCTACCAAAATGCTCCTAAACCACAAACTTATCAAGTTCATTATATTGTAAATTCAAAAAATGCAATATATACACCACATCTCACCTCATAGCGTCCAATAACTCAAACCTATACACCTCAACCACAAGGAACTCAACCATATGCACCTCAATCAACTTATATTCACCAAATTCCATACCATTCGATCCAATCACCAACCTTAAGACATCAGCCACAAAATTCCTTTCCTATGCATAATACATCATCTCAACAATCTCAACAACCTTCTGAAATCAGTCAAACCATTCAAACTAACCCTTAAAACAATCAGCCAAGCTCATCTCAAACTTGCAAAGTAACAGAAAAGCCATTGATAGAAGAGAGTGCCTTTGTAGTGGAAACATGCAATCCAACCCGAAATGAAAAATCTGATGTAAAGACTTGTATAGCTGAAGAAAAGGAGGAGAAGGAAAGTGAATGGCTAGTGGCTAGTGGATAGTGGATGTTCAAATCATATGATAAGAAGAAGAGGGGCATTTGTGAAGAAAGACACAAACATAAACATGGTAGTGAAGATTGGAAATGGTGAGATTATACCGGTTTCTTGGAAGGGGTTTGTGGAACTAGGAACAAAAGCTGGTAATGCAATCCTTGATGATGTGTCTTACATTCCTAAACTTGATCAAAATTTGATTAGTGTTGGTCAACTATTGGAAAGGAAGTATAAGGTGTATTTTGAAGATGAAATGTGTAGGATATTCAATGAGCAAGGTGAGTTAGTGCACAAAGTTCCTATGGTTAACAGATTTTTCAAGATCAAAATGCAAGAAGTGGATGGAGCTTTTACTGCTCCTTCAATGATAGAAATGACTCAATTATGGCATCAAAGATATGGACATGCAAACTTGGATTATGTTGTGGAAATGCAAAAGAAAGGGCTGGTCCATGGCATATCACCATTGAGTAGCAAGATGAAATCCGTATGTGAAGCTTGTGCAAAGGACAAATACCATGTGTTACCATACCCAACAAGTGATTGAAGAGCTACAGAAAAATTACAATTGGTGCACATTGATGTTTGTGGACCAATGGAGACACCATCTGTTGGAGGGAGTAGGTATTATGTGGAGTTTATTGATGAAGTGTCAAGATACTCTTGGATTTACTTTATGAAGAGCAAAGATCAAGTGCTTGGCATGTTCAAAGTATGGAGGGCTGAGGCTGAAAGCCAATATGGAAAGATATTGAGAAGCTTGAGGAGTGATATAGGAGAGGAATACATTTCGAATGAGATGAAGAATTACTTTAAAAAAGAAGGAATTTTCTATCAGTTTTAAATTGCATATTCACCTCAACAAAATGGAATTTCAGAGAGGAAGAATAGATCAATTGTGGAGATGGCTAAATCTATGATGTTTGGCATGAAAGTTCCAAAGAATTTTTGATTTGAAGCATGTTTCACTGCTGTTTATGTGAAGAACCGATTAAAAACAAGAGTCTTGAAGGAGAAGACACCATTTGAAGCTTGGTTTGGAGTTAAGCCAAAGGTACATCAGCTGAGAGTGTTCGAATGTGTTGCATACATGAACATTCCTGAACCAAAGTGGAAAAAATTGAATGAGAAAGCAATGAAAGGGGTAATGATGGGATATAACTTGGAATCCAAAGGGTATAGAATATACAATCTAGAAACCAATAAGATGTTTGTGTCTATAGATGTAAAATTTGATGAAAATGAAGGATGGAAATGGGATGAGCATTCGGTGAAGAAGTCAGGAGGAGTTACAATTGAAATACCAATGAATGAGCCAATTGTTTAAGAAGTTGCAAGAGAAGAACCACATGATGAAGGGATAGTAGCTGGAAATTATGAAAATTTTAAAGAGCAAAGGAATCAAAGAGATGATGAAGTGATAGCTGCTGTAAATTCCAACAATTCTAAAAAGGAAGGGAACCAAAAAGAGACATCACCTAGATTAGGAAGTGATGACTCAAGTTCTGAAATTCAAGAGGAGGATGCAAGCTCAAAAAGTGTCCACAAAACAAGAGATCTAACTTTGATTTATAATGAAACTAACCCCATTTTTTATTTCAGGTATAATGTGGCAGATGAAGAACCAAATAATGCACATATGATGCTTGAATGTGCAATGCCTGCTGGAGCTGAACTGAAGACATTCAATCAAGCAATTAAGCAAGGAATTTGTCAAGGACCAATGGATGAAGAAATCAAGGCAATATAGGAAAATGGAACTTGGTTGCTGGTGGATCTACCTTCACCTGAAACTAAAGTAGTAGATTTGAAGTGGATTTACAAAACCAAGCTCAGCTCGGATGGATCAATCAACAAACACAAAGCTAGATTGGTTGTGAGAGGATATAAGTAAGAATATGGAGTGGATTACATTGAGACATATGCTCCAGTAGCTAGGCTTGACACTGTGAAATTGTTGTTGGCATTGGGAGCAAATAATGGATGGAATGTGCATCAAATGGATGTGAAGAGTGCTTTTCTCAATAAAATGTTGGATGAAGATATATATTTGAAGCAACCAGAGGGCTATGTGAAAGAAGGACAAGAGCAGAAAGTTTATAAGTTAGTGAAGGCTCTTTATGGTTTGAAACAAGCTCCAAGAGCTTGCTATTCAATAATCAATAGCTGCTTATTGCAAAATGGATTTATACGAAGCAAAAGTGAGGCTACATTATATGTGAAGGGAGATAAGGATGGAAAACTAATATGCTTTCTTTATGTAGATGATTTGCTCATAATTGGAACTAAGGAGGAGCTTGTGAAGGATTTCAAGGAGTTAATGAGGTCTGAATTCGAAATGACTAACTTGGGCAAGATGAGTTACTTCTTAGGATTGGAGACTCATCAAAGGAAAGAAGGTATTTTTATTCATCAAAGGAAATATGCAGAAGAATTAATTGGAAAATTCAACTTAAAAGATAGCAGTAGCATGTTAACCCCCATAGAGCATCAGCTTAAATTGGAGACCACAAAGTTAGGTGAGCAATTTTATGTGTCCTATTACAGAAGTATGATTGATTCTTTAATGTATTTGTGTGCTTCAAGGCCAGACATTGCATGCTCTGTTAATATATTGGATGGTTTCAATCAAAATCCATCAAAACAACATGCTTTGTGTGCTAGAAGGATACTAAGGTATATTAAGCACACCATTGATTATGGAATTTGGATTGGAAGAAGGGAAAATGTTGAATTGTATATTCTTTGTATGCTAGGACTACTGGCTGCACAAAACAAAGGAGGAGCTGTTGATTTATGTTGTTTCATGCAGCCAGCTATGTTGAAGATTGTGGTGGAGATTCCAAGTTCGGTAAGAGTGAAGAGGAGGATCAAAATGAAGAGCAAGCTTTCAGCAGTAAAGAGCAAGTTAGAAATGATGATTTTGGTGGCAATTCAGAAATGTTTGAATTCACAAACCAGAATCCGATTGATTGATGATTAGAGTAGGAATGAAGTTCAATGCAAGATAAACATGGAAAATGAAGCTACATGCGATGGAAGATTGAAGAATGAAGAAGTTGGAAATGTGCAGCAGGTGGAGATGCTTCAGTTGGAAAATCTGAAGCAGAGTACTGATGCCTGAAGCAAAATTTTCACAAACTTGAAGCAATTAATTTTACTAGTCAACAGTGGTTATTAAGGGAAATTAAGCTAGTGGAGTTGAGCATCAGTTTTTTTTGTTTCAAAAGTAGCAAGTTTTAGTTGTCCTTTTTACTTTTGCAGCTTTAAACCATTAGGTGATATTCTTGTCAGTTTTTTTTTGCAAATGTATCAGGCAACAGTGCTGTTTTGTACTCACTGACCAATGAGGGCATGAAACTTGTCAAGATCCTGCTCATTAGCTGTTTTAAGTTTCATTTTGGACCATTGATGTAATCAAGCAAGGATGGTGTGAAGGGCTTAGTTGAAAAAGCTCAAAACCATCATTTTCGGATCAATGGAACAGCAACATCATCAATTTGTGAAAAATCTCATCTTCTTCACTTCATCAGATTTTGCAATTTTTCCTTGCTTTTACTGTTGATTTGGTATTGTTACGAATGTGTGAATGTTGAGTGGTATTCAAAAGGCCTTTTAAGAGTGGAAATGAAGCAGATTTGAAAATGCAAAAATTTTCGTTTTTCCTAAGCCTCATAGTTTCTGTTTTACTCAATCACTGATACTGATTTCTTACAATACTAAAAAGTCACATACTTAGTTGCTATTGAGTGACTATTACAAAGAATGCATCAAGCTTAAAGGTTGCTAATGATGTACATCAGCAAAACTATCATTCCATGAAGATAATCCTTTTAGTACAGAAGTTGCAGCTGCTGAAATAATGTAGACTTTATAGCTTAAAAGATACTTCATATGTAATAATATGAAGTATTTTTTTCCTTTACAAATTTAATTTACATAAATAATCTCTTTATAAAAATAAAAAAGATTCCTTATATTATGACCCCTTTCCAAAACAGCAAGACTTGTGCCCTCAATGTTTCCTTCAACTTATAAAGTCATCTTTCCATATACATTCTTGCTGCTGAACAAGGAAGAAAAATGACTTGGAAAAGCAGATCTTCCTTCCCTTTCGCCTCAGGCTGAAATCCTGGAATTGTGCAACACTTGGAATTACTTTGGCTATTCTAGAGTACGTGTGCGACCAGAGATCGCCTCATCGTCAAAGTTGCGGTTTTTACGTGTTGGAAACGCTGTGGAATTGAAACTGTTTCTTACTTGCTTTTGTGATATTGGTCTGCATTCCAGTTCAAGCCCACTCGTCATTATTGTCTACTTACCCTGCCCTAGACAACTCGACAATTAGATTCATAAATGTTGTATTCATAAGTTTGCGTTTTGGCCAGCTTGCAAGCGCCCCCACTTGCATTATATGTTCAATGTCTGCTCAGATGACAATAATCGTCAACCAACTTGACATGCTCTCCGGTCAAGTAAAAAAGTTTCGTGTTTTGACTTCTCTTTCTACTCCAAATTTATTGATTTCGAAGTTTCAACCCTACGAGTCACGTCTGGTCTGAAGGGCGGAAAATAGTGAACGATTTAAGGCAGAAGCAGGAATAAACTTCCACTGCTACCATCTAAGGTGGGTTAAGTGGATTGGGAGAATTCTGAATTCCTCAAGTGTTTGAACTTAAATGGTACAAAGATCTTCTTCAATTTTAAATCACGTATTTCATTCTTTCAAATAATTAATTTATTAAAAATATATAATTATAAATTATTGAGTCTTAGAAAAAATTTATTATCCCAAATTACTCTATGTAGATAGACATGGAATTACTAGATTATTTGTTGTCTATTTTTATTTTCAAATTCAGAAAAAATATATATATAGAAAGAAATTTTTTCTTTCTGTTTGTATAGAATGATTTATTATTACTAAATATATATTATTTAATTATTGAACATATTAGTAAATAAGAAATTATGAATAGTTTAATTTAATATTATATATTTAATTAACTAAAATTAATTATTAACAAAAATTATGAATATTATTTCAGAGTAATGCTCACAGAAGCCAACTCCCTTTTAAGCAATGCTACTATAGTTATGTCAATAAATTCGTTGACTTTTGTTACCAACTTGAAGATATAAAAGCTGTCTAGGTCCCTTGCATGCTAGGCTGCCAGATTCACCTTATGTCAACTCAAATAGAATAATTAGAGTCGACACTCGTTGAGAAAATGACAAATAAAAAGATAATTTTATTCCATGTAATCAATTTTACATTATTCACAATAATTATAATATTTATAAACTTCACATTTTAAAATCTTGAATATAACTTAATTCAATAATTTAACTTTCTGGTGTAACTTGAATCTAATGTTCTAGAAAAGATGACCCTAATTAAGATTGCACAAAGTAACTCAACTAAATGACGTTGAAATAAGAAGAGGTCGTTGAATACTATGATTATATAATCATCTATAATTTCATAAGCACAGTATATATTTCAATTATTTACATGTAGGATGATCAACAATTTTGGTTGCTCAATAATTCAAATTCATTGTTCTGTTCCTCGCTATAATTATCTGGTCACTTAATTTTTCTGGATTTGGGTAATTTGGCGATTAGCTGACATTGATTGTTTTGATTGTACCAAATTCTTATATCATATACTGTAAAGAATATAAATTTTTTTCAAGTATTAAACTAAAAACAATATATGCATAATTTTATAATTCAATTCATAAGTAACAAATGATAGGTAAAAAATAGACTTCAATTTATTAAATTAAAATATTATTATGTTGTAAAATTAAAAAATATTTTTAATGTATGCATAATTTTCATAAACATAACATGATTTAGAAATTCATGAAACTACAAATATGCAATTATGATCATAATTTTATTCTAATACATAGATAAAATTTATGAATACTAACTATCTCACTTTCTTTCATATATAATGATGTTTTATGAGAAGACAAAAACTTAATTTTAGACAAAGCCAAAACCCTAATCCTCTTAATAACTAACAACTATCAGTTTTAAAATTATCCATCATAATCGATCCAAACCCAAAAGGCCCATTTATTAAATTATTAAATCTCTTAACAAGCTTTTAACACATGAGTCATTTAATTGATTAATTTATAACATTTTCCACTTGACTCGTGTGATTTTATGCATTCTATTAAATTAGTAATTCATGCAATCATAACATGCAATAGTTATCATTCACAAACATTGGTATCGTCAGCATTAATCAAGTATTAGACTAATAAGCTTTATGATAGCCAAATATTATTAATTCAACATACTACCTTCTATGTGACACTATACTAGCTCTTCTGCTTAATCATAATTATAAATAGGAAGTATATAATGAGATTTATCTCTTAGTTTTGTTTTTCAATATCATACATTACAATCAAATTCATAAAGAAGAAAATAGAAAGTTTAGAAATAATGCATTCAATACTGCATAAAGAGTGTCAAATATATAAGAAGAGCTAATACAACAATATTGTTTAATAGTCATCAACATAGATAATAGTCATATTATTTACGTGACAAGAAAATATTTTGGATGATAGCCCTTTTGTTAAAGGGTCAGCTGACATAAGATTAATCCTAATAAGCTCTATTAATACTACGTTTTTAACCTCTTCCTTAACAACAAAGTATTTCATTTTCATATGTTTAGTTCCTTTTGAATACTTATCATTCGTAGAGAAAAAATTGCTATAAAATTATCATAGAAAATTTTCAACAATATAGTTATATTGTCAACAATCCTAACCCATAAAATAAGGTTTTGCAACCATTTAGCCTGAATCATAGCCTTAAAGCATGCCACAAACTAGCCTCCATAGTGGATGCATCAATTATAGACTACTTCACACTCTTCCATGAGATGGTTGCTCCAACTAACAACAAAATGTAGCCAAAAGTAGATTTTCTTGTATCTACATAGCTAGCAAATTCTGAATATAAGTATCCAACCACCTCAAGGTGATCAGTCACCCTAAAAGTAAGCATTTGTTCTTTAGTTCCCTGCAAATATCTAAGAATTTTTTTGTAGCTTTCCAGTAATCCATTCTAGGATTACTCTGGTATCTTCCTAACATCCTTACTGTAAAGCTTATGTTTAGCCTCATACATGTCTGAGCATACATTAGGCTCCCATTTACAGATGTATATGGAATTGAATCCATATGCTTTCATTCTAAGTCACTTTTCAGAGATTACATAAAGCTAAACTTGTCACCTTTAAAAAATGAGACTGGTGATGTTGAACACTTGTCCATCCTGAATCTTTCTAACATTTTATTAATATATGCTTTCTAATACAATCATAACAATTCTTGTGATCTATCACAAAGTATTTCTATTCCTATAAAAAATGTTGCCTCACTCATATCTTTCATTTTAAAATTACTAGAAAGAAATTTCTTAGTCTCATTTAATAGACCAAGATCTTTAGCTTCAAGCAAGATATTTTCAACATACAGAACCAGAAAAATAAACTTACTCTTGTTAACCTTCAGATATGTACACTGATCAACGATGTCTTCTTTAAGTCCAAAGGAAAAAATAGTATCATTGAACTTAAGATACCATCGAAAAGCTTGTTTAAGTATGTATATTGAATTTTTTAGTTTACACACCATATGTTCCTTTCCAAATTCCAAACTTTATGAACCTTATTGGTTAGTCCATATAGACTTTTTCATCTAAATCCCCATTCAAAAAGGTAGTTTTCACATCCATTTGGTGCAACTCTAGATTATAATGAGCTATTAAAGCTATAATAGTTCTGAGTGAACCTTTTCTAGAGACCAATGAGAAAGTCTTTTTATAATTAAAGACATCCTTTTGAGTAAATCCTTTAACAACTAGCATGGCTTTATAACATTCTAGGTTATCATGAGAATCACATTTAGTCTTACAGACGCACTTATAACCAATTCTCTTATAGCATTTTGACAATTCCATAAGGCATCAAACACCATTATATTATATAGATTTGAACTCATCTTTCATGGTATCTAACCATTTATCTTAATTTTCTGACTCTTGTAGATATACCACATAGTCATTAGAAATAACTGATTTTCTTTCTTTTGTGACCTTCTTAATGCTATTTATTCTGGTTCTTCTACTGCAGGTTCATTTACTTCATTTTCAATTTTATCATAAATAGTAGATTCATTAATTTTTTGTTCTTCATAATTATTAAGGGTTCAATAATTTATGGAACAACAACTTGAGTAGATGTAATCCCTAATTTCTACTTAGAAAACCTAAACATATAAGTTCCTTAAAATAAGTTCCTTTTTAGTCTGCAGTTTAAAAGGAGTCTTTAAAACTACCTTCCTAGAACCATATTCAATAATTACATGATAGTTTTTAGTGCATATGTCCATAAAGAAGTGGGTAAAAATGAATTACATATCATATTCCTTACCATATCTAACAAAGTTTTGTTATTCCTTTTTGCCACAACATTTTGTTGTGGTGTGCCTAGCATTATATACTCTACATAAATAACATCTCTTTTAAGGAATTTAGCAAAATCACTAAGATTTTGATCACTTTTATCATACTTACCATAACATTCACCATCTCTATTAGACTGACTATTTTCACCTTTTTGTCTAATTGTCTTTCAACGTCATTAATGTAAAATTCCAAAGTATTTACAACATGAGATTTATCATGTAGCAAATAGACATATCTATAACATGAATAGCCATTTATAAAGGTGATAAAATATTTTTCTTTATTGAAAGTAGGCACATCAAATGGTCCATATACATCAACAAGAATTATTTCAAGAAGCTAAGTTTTCTTGTGTCTCTTTTCTTTAATGTGTGTTTATTCAATTAACTAACATATAAGATAGAGTCCATGAGATAAACATATTTTCTAATTGAAATAATTATAGGATCATAATTTGGAAACAATCTCTCTACTAGTTAGGGGTAAGGCTATATACTATTGGACTTCCCCATATTTCACTGTCCAGCAGGATTCATATTGGTTGTTGTTGTTGTTATTGTTGTTGTATAATTATAAGATATGTATTGTATTTATATATTATCCTTAAATTATTCATCGTATTTCTCTATCATTAATCAAACCATGTTTGATACCAATATTAGGATCCAAAGTCAATAAAGTTTTAGCATAAACAACATCAATGTTTAATTTATATAATCCATCAGATAGTATACTACTACCAATCATATGGTTTTGTCTATACAAACTGAAACTACCATTACCAAATTTGAATGAATATCTAGATCTATGAAGTTTGGATAAAGAAACTAAATTCCTAGATCTTACCAAAACTAGGGTTAGATGAGGTAACAAGGGTTCCTTTGAATCCAATGGATTTTAGAGATAGGTTGATCTTCATTTTTATTACTGGTAATGTTGTTTGCTATAGAACATGTAGTTACTTTGCCTCTATTTGGGTTGGACTTGGCTACTTTTTCTAGCTCGACTTCTATATTTTCCATGGTGGTAGTTTTCTTCTCCAGAGAAATAACTTTCCCTTGATCATTATTATTAAAAGGATATTTGGATAAATAAGTCTACTCTTCATTTCTGTCTAAGGATTGAGTTCTTTCTCCCTGGGTCTCCAAACCATCTCCTAGTTCTTTCTCCTTGGTTTTCATACGTATATGACTTCAAAAAAAAAATCGTTCACCATCAATCCCTCTATATTTAACCCTATGATTTTGATTTTATCAAGTACCTCCTCACTTAGATCTATCTTAACGCACATACAGGCAAATATAATACTCTTCAATATGGCCTTGTTTTCATCTAGGCTTAGTGGCTTCCCTAAGGCACTGACTAGATAGCTTAGACATTCATCTGGCTGATACTCCACTGGAACCTTGTGAATGTTAGCCCATAATGGTATGGTTCTTAGTTTCACCCTATCCAGAGAAAATTTTACACTCCATTTCTTGACAATTACAAGTCTTTCCAGAATATGCCAAGGGCTTGGATATATAAAATTCTAAGCAGAGTCTTCATTGGTGAATCTGAAGATAAAAGAGTTATCTTCATTGACCATTACATTTTTAAGTCCAAATTTTCACCAGCTTGAGTTTGCCTATTAAAGCATTATCGGGTATGCCAGGCGCTTGTCTAAAAAATAGTTAATTAGAGAAGTACTTCATTTCTTAGCTCCTATTTATAGAATTTTAGGAAGAGAAGCAAAAGGACCAAGGGAATCAACTAAGGATGGCAATGGTCGGCCAGGTCAGTGTCTACCAAGATTCGAACCTGGCCTGACCAGGCTTGAGGCTGCCTGACCCGAGCTAATTTTCATTATTTTTTTAAATAAAGGCAACATGACGTTGATTTGGGTACCTAAATTATTTTTAGTTTAGTTCAGGCCAGGCTAAGCCTAGGCCCTTTTACCATCCCTAAAATCAACTAAGGCATTGTATCATTTTGTCAAAGTAATTTAGGTCCCTAACAACTTTGCTCCATGTTAACTTCTGGGGCTAAGTTAATGTTGCCTTCTCTGAAGGTCCAGGACATAATAGGGGGAAGGAATGCATGGTTAGAGTTAAGTGTAGGAGGCAGAGAAGTGATTAAGGTTGAGGAATGATAAGATGAGGAAGATGAGACATTGATGAGAATCTAGTTCTGCATTACTATTTACCGTTTAAAAACGTCCAAGGACTAAGAAGCGAGAAGAGACAATAGAAAGGCAAGAGGTTTAAATGGAAAGAAATTTAGTAAGAAAGGTCAGGTGCTGAGCCAGCTAAAGAGAGGGTAGAGGTTATCATTCTAACCTGTTTCATGGTTAACACACTTACTCAACTAAAACTTAATGATCTTACCTGTTTATACTAATAGCAACCTAACTTAAGGGTTAGTATGCACCCCTTTAAGTAGTTGATAATTTCGACTAACACTTTTTTTTCATTATTGGAGAAGGGTCAAATTAGATCTTAACATTTTTATCAAAATTCAATTAGCCAAAAGAGCAATTTAGCCTCCAAAGTTTACACTAAAATTTAAGTTAAACTTTAATGTTTCAAAGCGTTTAAAATGAATCATAATGTTTGGAAAACGTCAAAACAACCTCGAACTGGACGAGATCACTAACAGAGTCAGGCCTCAGTTAATAAAATTTTATTAAAGTGAGACCAATATTGATGAAGTGAATTTTTCAAAAAAATGAACTGGGTCCCATGAAGCTAAAACGTGTATTTTTTGGATTTTGAGTTGGCGTATTCTCAAGAAAAAGGTACAAGATTCCAAATTTAATTTGTTTTCTCTTCGTCAAAATCTTCATTGGGGTAGTTCTTTTTCTTCTGTTCCTTCATCATCTGCATTGTCACTAATGGTCCACAGCAGCTACCGTTGTTTAAGTACCAACCAAAACCATATAAAGGACCATTGGCGGAGGAAGTGCTTCAAAAGAGAAAGAGGTTTCTTAGTCCCTCCCTCTTCTACTACTACCAGAAGCCTGTGAGTGTAGGTGATATACCAACCCTTTTAAAATTTTCTGCTATATATATGTTAAAGATTGAATCTTTCTTATAATTTTTTTAGATGGGTTTTGGTTATATCTGTTGTTGAACATTGTAGAAGGGAAGTGTAATAATTGTATAACGAGAGCGAAAGGAGGTATCTGGACGCGTTTGTTGGAAAAGTGACAGTCTCATTTAGGCATTTCCACCCTCATATTTTGGAGGCCATTACAGAGCAAAGTAAGCTTCTTCAACAGGCTACCACTATTTCCTTTCATCATGCAATAGTTGATTTCATTGAGGCTTTAGTTGCCAAGATGCCTGGGAACCTCAAGTTCTTTGTTTGATTTCTCTTCTCATTGTGTTTTTGCAATAACCTTAATGCTTGTAAGGACTAGAGAAAGATGGATTCCTTATTCTTTGGCTAGTTGATCTTAAAGTGAGACTGTGTTTTCAGTGAACTGTGAGTTGTTATTGCAAGTAAAATGAACATGGTGTCTATAGTAGATTGTAATCTTAAAAGTTGAAATTGCGTTCGTGTATAACAGACACCAAACTGCACCATCAAAATCCCAAAAATGTACTATTTTAATTCTATAAGAACACTTTCATTTTCTAAAATTTCCACGTGGGACTCACTTTAATAAAATGTCAACAAAAAAAATTACAATAGTTCTTCACTGTGCTTTCTCTCTTCATTTGAATGGGCGAGATGGAGGGTGAGCAACCGAAGAGCGATGAAGCCATTGGCAAACTTAAGGAGCCGTACCCTCCCATAGGGGATGACTGAAGCACTAAAAAGAAGCGATTTCAGACTTAGGGGGATAGCGACCCCCACCCAATAGCAAGGTCATTTCAAGACACTCTTTTGTAGAGAAACTCACCGGAGGAGCAAAATCAACTTACAGATGACCAGGAGCTGGAATTGCATGACGAGGATGTGATAATAAACCGTGAGGGTCTCATTCCTTCAGTTTAGTTTTCCTCTAAGATTCAAGGTCTGTTAGAACAGCAATGGAGGAAAGCCATTATTGCAAAACTCCTGGGGCGTTGGATTGGATAAATGACACTCAACACCAAATTGTATGCACTATGAAAAACAGAGGCAGATTTCAAGATTATTGATCTTGTGAATGATTTCTTTTTTATTAAGTTTGACAAAGACAATGATCTCCAATATGTCTTAACAGGGGGCCCTTGGACTATGCTCGGACACTATCTCACCATCCAAGTATGGATTCCAGAATTTAGGGGAGAGGAGCATGTCCTTCACTGTGTTATCGCTTGGATCAGGATATCAAGAATAACACTTAAATATTATCATAAAAGTGTTTTTAGAATGGTCGACTTGTTAATTGGTTAAGATAGATTATTTGACTGAGAGTGCATCAAGAGGAAAATATGCACACATCGTTGTGGAGGTTGATCTCAGTAAGCCTTTAGTATCGAAAATTATGGTGGATGGCACCGTGTTATAGGTGGAGTATGAAGGATTGCCTATCATCTGCTTTACTTGTGGGAAATATGGTCATTTATCCATGGCTTGCCCAGATTGTGAGAAGCAGGATGAGGAGTTTGGTAATCTATCACAGGAAAGCGAGGAGGCAGTGACGATTCCTATAAGGGCAAGACTGACTAACGGTTTGGTGGCTCCGGCAAAGCCAACTTATGGCTCTTAGATGATTGCACCGCGGAAAGGATGTACCTGGAAGAAGCAAGCCTCTAATATCCCAAAATTGTCATCCAAAAGCCAAAGTGTGGGTCTACTATATGGGTCCTGCTTTAATGTAATAACACCTATTGACTGTGAATCTTTGGAAGATAACTTGGCAGGTCACTCAAGGCACGAAACCATTGGTCCTTCAGAGCAACATTTAAACCCAACTCACCAAACTCATTCACGCAGCCAGTCCACCATCTCCATCACACAAATTACCCATGAATTACCTAGGGAATTGTCCCAAGCTCCCTGCATCCTAATCCTTCAATGCGACCTTCCAACCCCCATTCAGAAGCCAAAATCACATACCATTTTAAACCCCATGAAGCACTTGGTGGTTCTGTTGTCGAACCTGACCTGAACTTCAGCAGACCCTACCCATACACACTTAGACATTCTTGGTCCCAGCAGACCTCCCGCTCACGATTACGAGCTTGATCTACAGAATGATGGGGTTATGGAAACTATACCTCTGGATCTACACCCTCCTTCCCCGCGACCTTGCTCAAAGCAAATTGATACGCCTAGGCCTGATCACAAGGATGAGGAAATGGTTTTTGATAAGGAATTTGCCGGCCCCTTAGAAACTGGTGAGATACCGCCTATTAAGATTGAGAGTGGCATTGAGGGGCCTCTGGCTATAGAGTCATAATTTTGCCTTCGTATGGCTTTTAGTTGTATCACGTAGAATTGTCAAAAGGCGACGTCCCCTAATTTTCGTCAGAATCTTCGTCATCTTTGCACCATGTATAAGCCTGATCTTATCGCATTGTTAGAACCTCACGTCTTGGGGACGAAAGCAAATAAGGTCATTCGACGCAGTGGTTTCGCTCGCTCTCACCGTATTGAAGCTGTTGGGTTTGATGACAGTATTTGGCTTCTTTGGCATGACAATTTGAGAATTAGAATCCTGGAGAACAATTTTCAATATATTCATTTGATGGTAGAGTTGTTGAAACATACATTTTTTCTTATGATTGCATATGCCAGTCCGAATCCCCTGACTTGCAGGATCTTCTGAGAGTTGGAAATTAGCTTTTGGACCCTTGGCTAGTTAGTGGCGATTTCAATTATATTTTACACAACTCTAAAAAATTAGGGGGTTCCTTGAAGAGGGGAGCCTGCAGATTGTTTCAGGATTGACTTTTCAATGCTTGATCTTGGATTTAAAAGGCAGAAGTTCACATAGACACGGGGTGGAGTTTGAGGACACCTCGACCGAGCAGTAAACAATGTGGCATTTGTTGAGAGCTTTCCCAACACCATTGTATTCCACCTTTCGAGAGTGTGCTCTGATCATTGCCCTCTTCTCATTCAAACTTTTCCCATATAGAAATGACGTCAATTAGTGAAGAGATTTCAATTTCTGGCTCCTTTGTTGTTATACAAGAGTTTCTTGCTTGTCCTGCAGAGTGTGTGGCATATGCCTGGAGACTTTTCATCCAATATGAGTCAGTTTGTGGCCAGAATCTCCCAGTGGAATGTGGAGGAATTTGGTAATATCCTTAAATAGTAAACATATTTGTTACGACAGTTGGATGGAGTTCAACGAGCTTTGGCTATGCACGGGATGTCTACTCTTAATAGGTGGAAGCAAAATTACAAAAGAAATTAGACCTGGTTCTGGCTCAAGAATTGGCAACAGAAATCTTGGATAGATTGGCTCCGACACAGTGATCAAAATATGTCTTATTTCCATCGTGCGGTACTTCAGAAAAAATGCAATATGAGAATGTAGGCCATTAAGGATGATCAAGGAACTGTGTTCCATAGGGAGGCTTTGAGGAGACATATCGTTGACTACTTTACCAATCTATATACTTGTTCGACCAGTATATCCATGTCCGAGAACAGGGTCAGTCTTTTTCCACATATTGCCGATTAGGTGATGACCAGTTTGATGGGTTTGAATGCAGAGGAGGAAATCCACAGTGCCATCTTTATTATGAAGCCAATGAAGGCCCTAGGTCTCGATGGCATTTCACCCATCTTTTACCAAAAATGTTGGAATGTAGTCGGCACTTCTGTGTGTAAGTTGGTGTTGGATATCTTTAGAACTTAAATCCTTCCGCAAGAGATCACTTGAATTCTCCTTGTACTTATGCCGAAGATGGAGAATGCAACATCTATCAAGATGTTTTGCCCTATCAACCTATGTAATGTTAATTACAAGATACTCTCGGAGGTGATAGTCAACTGCTTAGAAGGCTTTCTTCCGTCGATTATTGGCCCAGCCCAAATGAGTTTTGTACATAGGAGACACATTACGAACAATATTATTCTTGTCCAAGAAGTTATTCATTCTATGTGGAAACAAACTGGGAGAAAGGGTTTTCTGGCAATAAAGGTCGATTTGAAGAAAGCATATAACATGCTTATGGGATTTTATATGAGACACTTTACACCAGGTGAGACTTATAGCGGATTTGATAAATCTGATTATGGCATGTGTGACATCGTCTAGTATGCGCCTTCTAATTAACGGAGAGGATTCAAATCCTTTTGTCTCGATAAAAGGTATTCGTCAAGGTAACCCTCTTTCTCCATATCTGTTTGTATTGTGTATTGAGCGCCTTATGCAGGACATCGTTCAAGCTGTGGCACAAGGACAGTGAGCTCCTTTTAGCTTTAATAGTTAGAGTCCTCCCATCTCTTTTCTATTTTTTGTGGATGATTTGTTATTATTTTCTGAAGCTTCCACGACATAGGTCAGGATTATCCAACAGTTGGTGGAGGATTTATGTACTCAATTAGGGTTGCAAATCAACGCTGCTAAAATCGTCTTTTTTTCACGAAATATACAGAGGCAAGAGAAAGTCACATTATCTCAGTGGCTGGGATTTCAGGCCACAAAAGATCTGGGTCGATACTTGGGCATGCCGATTCTACCTGGATGGGTTACCAGGAGAACCTACACTGGCATCCTAGAGAAAGTGCATAAACAATTAACGAGTTGGATTGCCTCCAGTCTTTCACTGGCAGGCCATGTGACATTGGCCAAGACGATGCTACAAAGCCTTCCTTATTTTGCCATGCAAACGATTAAACTGCCATATTTTCTTTATGATAAGATTGAGCAGCATGTTTGTCAATTTATCTATGGCTCATGCACTCCTAATCGCAAGCTCAACTTAGTGGCATGGGATGATTTGAGTTGTAATAAAGAAAGTGGCGGATTGGGGATTAGGAAGCATTGAACAATGAACGAAACGTTCCTTATAAAAGCGGGTTGGTAGTTGATACATTCTACAGACAAGATATGGGTCAAGGCGTTGAGGGCTAAATATGGCGTTCAGGATGTTGTGCCATTGGTGTTGAAGAGGAAGGGCTCGTCTTTTTAGCAAGCAATCAGATCTTTGTGGGGTAAATTTTTAGCTAGCCTCACTTGGATTATTGGTAATGGCAAACTTGCTAGGTTTTGGACTGATAAATGGTCGATTAAAGAGCGACTTCTGGCGGCCTATGTAACTAAAGCTCTTCCGGAATATACGTTGATCGAACTAGTGAATGCTTATTTCCACTTAGAGGGGAGCTAGCTATGGCATCGATTCGAGTCCTGGCTTCCTCCTAGGTTCCTAATGAGTTTCGCTTCAGGTCTTAGACTGCTACAGGGAAACAATGAAAATGAATTTTATTGGCGACATTCAGCTACGGATCTATTCTCAGTCAGGTTAGCATATGACCTATTGATAGAGGACGATGAGCCCCCCAGGAACAATGAGTGGACGCCAGTTTGGAAGTGGAAGGGTCTGAAGCAGATTAAACTCTTTCTTTGGTTAGCAGTTAAGAGCAATCTCCTTACACGATGGGAATTAGCTCGTAGGCATGTGATCCAAGATACCAGTTGCCACCATTGTGAGGAGGGTGCAAAGACTTTACTTACTTCATGCTTTGCGGGACTGTCGATGGGCCAGATTGGTATGGAACCAGTTAGTGTCGGTGGATGTATGGCCTGCATTTTTCTCATTACCTTTGCAAGAGTGGCTTCAGCTCAACTTGCATAACCAATGGGGTATGAGGATGACTACAGATTGGGGATATATGGTTTGGGGTTGCAGTTTGGCATATCTAGACTTAGTGGAATCTAAAACTTTTCCAGCAATAGGACTCCACCCTACCAATGCAAGTCTAAGACATTAGAAACAAAGTTTTGAGATTCAGCTTGTGTAAACGAAATGCAACCTTCAGCCCTTTAATGTGCAGCATGACAAAAAGCAGTCATGGCAACCTCCTTGATATGGCTAGACGAAATTGAATGTCGAAGGAGTTATTAATCCTTCTACTGGGTTAGCTATAGTGGCGGGAATGCTTCAAGATCATACTGGTTCATGGATTAGGGGGTTTGTTATAAATTTAGGCAGAGGGTTCATTCTTACAACCGAGCTTACAGTTATTTTTCATGAACTGCGGTTTGCATGGTGTCATGACCTACGACATGTTATGGTAGAGTCTGATTGCGAATTGGTCGTTAACCAAATCCGTCATGGGACAAATATCCAAGGTAATGGGTAGTTATTTCATAGTATTCAAGAGCTCATCAGTCAAGACTAGCAAGTAACCATCCAGTATGTGACAAAGGAGGCCAACAGGTGCACAGATTACATTGCGAAATATGCTTGTTATCTAATGAATGGTCCTCATGTTTTGATTTGCCCTCTATTTGGGTTGGGAGACTAACTAAACACTGACACTATATTTCCTACGGAAGAATAGTTTATAGGCATGTTGCCTCAGTTTAAAAAAAAAAGCTAAGTCATTACTTAATTGATGGAGGCCTGATTTGTAAGTGGTTACATAAATCAGGAACTGGTGTAAACGCTTTCTAAATGTTATGGTTTATTTTAAACGTTTTACAAACATTAGAGTTTAGAATCTAACTTAAAATTCAATATGTGTAGCTAAATTGCTCTTTTGATCAAATTCAATTTAAACCTTTATGTTTTAACTCATTCAAATAACTTTAAAGTTTCAAAAATGTACAAAAATAACATCAAACCTAACATTTCTGTCTGTCTTCCCTTAAGAAAACCCTAAAATTATTTAATATTTATGTCCCCAGCTACATGTATATCCTATTTTGCTGCCAGAGAACAAAAGATAAAAACAATAGGATACCCACGTCTACGTGTCACTTCCAAACCAAAAAAAAATTAAACAATGGGAGGCTTCATCTCTTGTGCCACTATCGAAGACTTTTCTTATCTGTACATTACCAATGAGGACTTTGACAACATGACCGGCGAATAAGACCGTGTAAACAACAATTCCTCCAAGCCATCCAGGCTTCATCTTTTTCGCTTCCCTCTTCAGCTTAACTCGTCGCAGTCGATTTGGCTAAATATCAAAGGTAGTGCCAAGTCAAAACACTGGTTCTTGAACGCGCTGAATGAGATGACTCTTCGGTTATTGAATACTATTTGATTTTGCTACAGTCAATTGCTTGGGGGTCTTGACAATGACGGTAGGTTGAATAATATTAGCAATAATATTAAAGAGGTAAACGGTTTGAATAAGAATGTGAGGCCAGATGTTCTCTCTATCTGGACTCTCCCTTGTTGGAGACCACGTTGTCGTTCGGGTCTGCTTCTTCTTCTTCATCTCTCGTCAATTTGCCTTCGATAAGGGTTCCTATTGAGGACAATAAAAGTGTTGTGCAAAAGGTGGAGTGTATTGAACAACAGTTTTCGCAGATTAGCATTATTGGTGATTCGCCACCGCAGCCCCGATTCTGGTCTCTAGTGTCTCATGTCTATCGGCATGAAATTCACATTTGGAGCCATTTATTCTATAACACGAATACACAACTTGTTTGGCATTAGAATGATTGATATGTCGAATATCAAGAAACTTAACCAAAGCAATTACATTAGACATTTCCTTTTGACCAAGACTCATCACTGATGGTGTAGAGTTGTCTCCTCTAGTTGGTTCAACCGTGTACACGCAGCAATAATCATTATCAACAGTGACTAGCAGATGCTTACCATCATTGGATCACCATTAATATTTTCTACAGCTACCACTTGGTTATCAGTAAGCTTGTAATGCATGACTAACTATTGAACGTCTTCCTCATACATTTTACCAACTGCACAGAATTTAACCTCTTGCATGTGTTGTCTTGTACCAATCTACATCTTTTGAGCTATTACCTGGTATAAAGATCGGCCAAAGTTGGTCTAAAGTAATCTATATGTTTTCAAAGATTTCTGTGATGACACCATCTTAAAATATATATTGTCCATCCCAGGCCCTTTTCGCAAATAACATTCTGTTCCATAGTCTTCGTATGCTTGACCAGGAGTTCCAAAATCTGCATAGACAAAGAATCATATCCACCGGTTGTTTCACCAACTTTTAGGTACATGAATTTCCTGTGGAAAGTGAGAGCAGGACACCTTTGTACTTCAACAAAACCTGAACTTCAAGTCTGCTCCAAGCTCAAGCCTGATGATGGCTTCGACTAACTCTTTCCAGCAGCTCCAAATAGTCTTGTTCCAAAAGGAGAAACTTTGCAGAAGAACAACACTTGTTTCCTATACACTAGATGTATTCATTGTAAATGTCATTCTGGAAAAAAATGTATCTCTTAAATGTTTGTAATGCTTCAGTTACAAAATGTATGAAAGATTTGATGTATAGAGAATATGAGGTTTCTGAAATGGAAGTTTTCACTTTCAAATTGCTTCTTTCCACTCACAGAAAATTTTCACCATATCTTTCTACACACATTCATAACAACTCAAAATCAACAGTAAAAGCAAGATAATTTTATACGAAGTAGATGAAAAGAAGAAGATGGTTTTTTTATAAAAATGTTGCAACTGTTTCATTACTTGTGTAATGTTCTGGAGCTTTTCAAATTGGCTCTCACACACATTTCTTGCCTAGTTACATCAATGATTCAAAATGAAAGATGAAAAACAACTAATGAGTAAGATTTTGACAGGTATCTTACTCTCATTAGTTCAACAAGTACAAAAGTAAAGCTGTTGGTTGATACATTAACACAAACTAACAATGGGATTTCCTAATGATTTAAAGTTGCAAAAAGTAAAAACAGAAGATGCTTGATGCTGGAACAAAATGTGATACTTGGTTTCAACTAATTCAATTCCCTTTGATGACAAGTGTCACTTTGACTTTGAAATCTTCTACTTCATTGACTTGCAAGGCTTCTCTTTAATTGCTTCAAGTGTTTGCTTTAGAATTTGCTTCAAAATTTTGCTTTAGATATTGATAACTCTGTTTCAGATTTTTCTTCAAATGATGTGATATCAGCTCTTCACTTGCTGCATATCTACTGATTCTTCATTCTTCAACCTTTCATTGCTTGTAGCTCCATTCTTCTCACTTATCTTGCATTGATCTTCATTCTTTCTCTGATTTTCAACCATTCGAATTCTGTTATTTCAATCCAAGCATTTATGAATTGCTCTCAAAATCATCATCTCTAGCTTCTTCTTAAACATAGAAATCCTGTTTTGCATTCTGCTTCTCTTCTTCACTCTCACTGATTGTGCAAACTCCTCCACGAATTTCAACATAGCAGGCTGCATGAAACAACACAAATCAGCAGCTCCTCTTTCGTTTTATGTAGCTTGCACTCCTAACAACTTCCTTAAGGATTCAAATCTCCATTTTGGTAATATCTTGGTGAATAAATCAGCAAGTTGGAAATTTGATCTGCAGAATCCCATTTTGATTTCCTCCTCCTCGATCAATTCTCTAACATAATGATACTTCACCTTCATGTGCTTGGTTCTCATATGATCAGATGGATTTTCAGCCATTGAAGTGGCAGCACTTGAATCACAGTAGATTGTTACACAATTCTCTTTCAATTCATCTATATCCTTCAAAATTTTCTTCAACCATTGAGCTTGTTTTGCAGCCATATTCACTGCTACATATTCAGTTTCAGCTGATAATTGTACTACACTCCGTTGCTTCTTTAAACACCAAACAAAAATTCCTGAACCCAAGCTAGAACAATATCCACTCCTACTCTTGCATTCATTGCTTCCAGCATAGCTTGCATCACTAAAGATATACAACTATACTTTTTCTCCCTTTCCAAACCAAATTCCATGATCAACATTATGCTTCACATATCTTAATATTCTTCTAGGATATAATGCATGTTGTCTCGAAGGATTATGATTGAAACCAACCATTATATTTACAAAATATGCAATATCGGGTCTTGAAGCACACAAATACATTAAGGATCCAATCATACTTCTATAATAAGTCACATCAAATTGTTCACCTAATTTTGTAATCTCCAACTTCAGCTGATGTTCCATGGAAGTTGACATGCCACTGCTATCCTTTAAGTTGAACTTCTCAATTAGCTCCTTTGCGTATTTCTTTTGATGAATGAATATCCCATCTTTCCTTTGATCAATCTCCAATCCTAAGAAATAACTCATCTCCCCTAAGT
>JANZLX010000213.1:7094695-7116554 GCA_025531955.1 Erythroxylum orinocense | reverse complement strand
TGAAGGGAAACAGAAGGTGATCGATCTCCATCCTTCATCTTCGATTGGATAAGAAGAGGAAGTTTCCATCTTCAATCTTCAAGGGAGAAACTATTTCTGGGCAGCAGTGAGGAGGAAAGCAGCAGCTCTCATAGATCTCCCTCCTCAATCCCTAATCGCAGCAGAAAGCATCAACAAAGGAACTTCAGATTTTTGAGCCCTAACTCTAAACACACCCGACAGAAGCACATTGAGGTAAGTTAAGTTAAGGGTTAACTTACTGATCAGTTAACTTCTGTTTAGTGAGCTGGACCGGGTTCCTTCAAGCCCACAGCCCACAGTCATCTGTTGAAGATCAAAGTTGGAAGAGGTCTTCTATCAAACACCTGGTGCTCATCAGTCCACACAAAGATTCTGAACCAAACAAGTCGACGATCATAGCCGATGGACGAAGCTCCAACGAAGATATAGCTGATTTAAAGGCGGGTCTGATTTCACGCATCATAACGCGAATTTGTGTGATCACAGTTGCACCAGGGTCGATCAGGCCAGAGATGTCAACCGCTGGAAGCTCAATGATTTCGACCAGTTTTGTGTTCATGGCTGATCGGAGAACTTGAGTTTCAGCCTGCGACGATTGAGAGGTGACAACAAAGATTGTCACATTAAAGTTGTAGAGAGTTACCAGACGTTTTCCAAGCTCTAAGACGGGGATTAAGTGGCCCAATCCAGGGCAAGCTAACATTACCAATTGGGGTTTTGAGCCAGTGTTCTCCATAGATAATAGCACAAAGAATAATAGTCTGAAGCTAACTTTAAAAAGAGATGGTTGAGCTTATTACTATATATGCACTGAAGGTATGGTACGTATTGAGGGTACGAGTGACACCGACGCCGAAACTGGTTGAAGGACTACGGGAAAACACAATAAACGTTATGATTCATGTGAGTGAACCCTAAACCTCCTGATTAGAGGAGTTTTATTTTGGATTGAAAAGAACAAAGGGAGTTTATGTTCTTGACATCTCCACATACAAGTATACAAACTCTATCTTTTACTATCATTAACAGATTTTCATGTAGCTTAAAGATTAGGATACGCAATCAACAAAATGCCGATATCTGCCAGACTGCCAAGAAACCTGAGCATGTGAGACTTGGATTATAGTGAACGGAAAGGCCTGACAATACATTTATGGTTGTTTAGCATTCGTACGAAACAGCAGCAGGGATTAAATTTTGTCAGTTAGGTCTGAATAAAAAAAATGTTGAGTGGTGGTCCGTTGAGATCAAATCTTGTCCGTATAAATGTGTGAAATAGATTAACCGAAAGAGGATTGTAAACCCTAACTGAAACAGGTGCTCCAACCCCCGGTCATTTGTGTTGAAACTCTACCTTTCCGGACTTTCCAGCTGGCTCCCACCTCTGTAATTGTGAGGTAAAGATATGTTGGTGGCTTAATGACGCTGATTTTGGCTTTAAGACAAGTACACTAAAATATTAGATATCATTTTACATTTTTTTAAAAATTATAAAATAAAATTTCATTTTTATAAAATTATAAAATAATAGCTTATATAATATTTAATTTTATTTGAACTCATATCTAAAAATTTATAATAACATAAATTTATATTTAGCATCTACTGATAACCACAATTAATATAATAAAATTTTTATTTAATTCTAGTATGATTATAAAACTAAGAATAATATAAAATATTTAAAATATTACAATTGATGGCAACAAAATATTATATGATAAGAATAATATATGTCCATAACTACGAGAGTTCGTAATAGTAATACAACAAAATTGAAGTGAAATCTAAAATAAAAATGACTATAATTATAAATTTTATATTTATATTGCATATTTAATATATAAATTAAATATAAGTAAAACTAAAAGTAAAGAGAAAAATAAAAAAGATCTTAAACTTTATTTAATGATATATTAGTTTAAATAGGATGAAAAAAAATCCCTATCATTAAGGATAGTTTCATCTTCTTCATCATTTAAGCTTAATCCACTAGATGACACGTCAATATTTTCTCATTTAATATTATCTTTCAAATCATTCTCATCTATAAAATTTGATTCCTTATAAACTTAATTCAATAAGAGATCGATATGATCAAGTTAAATTATATCAATAAAAGCACTTGTTCTATTAAAAATCTTTGAAAAAATAAAATTTAATTATAAAAAATTATATTCAATTTAATAATATCAATAACAAGAAATGTCAATGAGCCAGACCAAGTTTGGGCTATTTCGTGGCCTAACGGGTTGGGATAGGACAGCCCGTGGCCCAACCCACCATATATATATTTTTAAGAAAAACGTCAAAAACTGCATTATTTTTGGAGTAACGGTCAGGTTGCCCGTGGCCTACTTGACTTAGTCCGTGGTCGATCGGGCCAACCATGGTCAACCCGTGGCCTGCCCATGACTTGGTCAACTTAGGCCCAAATCGGGTCGGGCCCTTTTTGACATCCCTAGCAATAACATACCATTTTCCAGGCTTCAAGTTGTATTGAATAAATACTAAATCATTCAATCTTTTGTATTTCAATCTTTTTTTTTTGAAATAAATGTACTCCAATTTTATTCACTCTCAATTATACTAACACATTGACTGAGAATCTAAATTGTAAGCTTTTATAATTTTGAAATGTCACTTCCAAATTGATCCCACCATGCAACTATAAAATAATTAAAAATAATCTCATGAACAAAAGGAATGATGATTAAGTTTAAACAACTAACACATGTAAAAAATATGTAGCAAGTTTAAGCTTATCTTTTTTGACGTATTATAATGGACATCTCAAAAGTACCACATGAATCTCTAAATGTCCCTATTTATGAATTAAGGAGATTATGCATCATGTCATTTGAAATAATGATTATGATATTAAAAGCATTTCTCTATTAACCTTAACTTCTTTATGAAACTTATTCTAAAATAAACTATTGAATTAAAAGTAATCAACAAATAGTAAAGTTATTTTTTCACCTCTTACTCCAAGGCAAAATATATATAAGAAAGATCTATTTTCATATTAACCTTAGATTGCTTTCTTTTCCCTTTCTATAACATCATAAAACTAATCTATTATTGACTTCTTATTACTATTAGCTAGAGAAAGTACTCTCACTAATGGCTCTCAAATTCATATCGTAAATTGACACTGAAACTAAAAATTAGTGATCTCAAAAATATATCCCTAGAAACTTCTATTCTAATATTAGAACTAGCATACTAATATGCAATTCACTTATCATTTATAAACATTTGTCTCAAATTCTCCTTTATTTGAACAAAATACTAAAATAATAAAAAAAATTAGTTATGAATCTTGTAATGGAAGGATGACACAAATTCCTACTACTTGTGACACCCTTTCTCATCAAATTTAGAACTTATGTATAATTATAAATGAATAGTCTCATTTCTCACTTTTAACATAATTTCATTAATGATAGAAAAGTATCTAACATTCCTTATATTTTTCAACATCAGGTCAATATAATATGTAGCACAAAAAATCCAATAGAAAGAATTGTACCCATTTTGAGACCTCTTTTCAATTGCTTTAGTAGTAGCATCATTATTCGTGATGGATTATAAAATGTTATCATATAATATTTTGTTCACAACTTTATTAAATATCTCAAACAAAGTATCAACAATTTACATATATGATGTGTCAATTGCCTTTAAAAATATCATCTCCTTAGCATAATAAACTAAAAAATTCATAATGAGCTTATGCCTCATATTTATCTAGTCATCACACTTAATTGAATACTTATACATTGCTCAATTTCCTCCACTCAAATAACTTCTTATTTCACTAACAAAGTTGTTCAGAAGATTACTTCTAAAGTTATCAATTGAAGGAGTTATAAATCACTGATCATAATAGGAAATAACATTTATCATAGGCTGGTAATAATAAAACTAGATAGTATTAAATGACAAATATGCATCATACTACCTTCTAGCCAATATCATCTTCACAATACAAACTTATTTTTTATATTTTAATGCATTATGAATTACAAATTGAGCTTTATGACTTACAAAGGTTCATTCTTTAGCTCTTGAATTCGTGCAATAGGTTTTTACCTTTAGCTTCTTACACTTTATAATCCATGCAACGCTTTTATGAAAAGATTAATTTCTTGGAATAAACAACTTGGTCATGATAGGATTTCTCAAAATAGGAAAAATCCTTTTTTGGTTTTACTCAAAATCCCTTTAATGGAAAACAATTGGGTCACATAATCGATATAGGATATCATGCTTAAGAAGGAGTTGTATTGAATTTCAATCAAGAATTGGCACTCTTGCTGCATTGTAAGCTTAAGGAACTCCTTGACTTTGGTCAGCTCCTCAGAGCTAATCGACGACATAACACTAGATAGGTATCATATGAAACGTATAAGAAGTTTAGATCAAAGGCTTCTTCAAAAGTTGTTGATGTTGTCCAAAGATTTCCCGTCTAAAACATGTAAAAATCAATTATCAAAATTTTAAAGAATTTCTGTAAACATAACGGAAATTCCTTCTTTTGCCACCAAAGATTGTAGGCTTTTACATCGACAACACCAATCACAAAAATCTTACATTTCAAAGTATAATAATGCTAAAAAATTTCATGCAGGAATTCATCATTAAATGATGCCTGCTGGTATTTGGATTGTTTCAACCAAGCACCTGTCGCAAATGTGAAACTGAACTCACGATAATTACCAAGATGAAGTTTAGGATACCATTGAAAACACACTCATTGACAAGATTTTCGAGCGACTGGAAACTCCCATAGGATAGCCCAAAATACATACAATAGGAGGAAGTATCAAGGAAAGAACAAGTTATCGACACCAAAGATAAGGTAGATATATTTCAAAGCATAAGGTCAAAAAAAAAAGGGCAAACTTCAAAGCCTTGTCACCAACCACTACAATAACTCTCGGGTTAGTCTAAGAAAAGGAAGAGTTTTTCATAAACAATTGAGTAAGAGGAGGTCAAAGGCTTGAAAATTTTCAGCCAGTAAAGTCTTTTAGAGAGATTCTTAAAGGGATTGAGTTAGTCCATTGACTTGGACTTTAGAGACAATAGAATACTAAAAATATCCTTAAGCTTATTAACTACACATGCTTGTTAAAAGGTCAAGAAAATATGGCAACTTGGGGTCCATAAAAGAATTACCTTTTTATCCTTGAGTTTTGGGAAATAAGTATCTAGAATTAGACAAACCATATGCTCAAATTAATCCTCTAAAGAGGGGGATTGGATAATCACCTTCTCAGTTTCCTGTAAAGTAATCATATAAAAGTAGAATTCAAAGAAAAAAAACTACCTAAGGTTGTTACCTTACAAAAAGGGAAAATTTTTGAACTTGATTTATTCTTTACCTAATAAAATACAAACTAATTCTACAAGACCCAAATAAACTTAGTATGCTCTTTTTTAGAGATATGATTATTAGAAGAAGCATAACCATTGACCAAGCCAAAGTGAGAAGGCCATTGAAAGGCATTGGGATATAAATCGGTAGTTCCATCAACCAAACAAATAAAATTATCTCCAATAATAAGCAAGCTAGTTAAAAAGAAAACACCTTTAAGGGAGATAAAGGCAAAGCTGAAAGGAAAAATGAAAGAATTGTAGGAAGGACCCTAGAATTTCAAGGTAGCAAATATCAAATTGGGTTGGTACTATAGTGAATTCCTAGATAGAGCTATCAATTTAAGAAGTCACTGCATCTTCCAAGTAGAGTGGTAAGAAAGGTATCACCTATTTATCCATTTGACCTAATGTTCCTAGATAGAGTTATAGTGAATTCCTAGATAAAGTAATCAATTCAAGCAGTCCCTACATCTTCCAAGTAGAGTGGTAAGATGGGTATAGCCTATTTACCCATTTGACCTAATGTTTCACATTCTTTGGCTATAGTTTCAAAGATTTTGATACTTATAACAAAAAAAATTACAAGAAATTTGATTTACTTACCTCTCTTAGGTACTGGAGAGACAGTTATAGAGATCTAACAAATGGGGAAACTTTAGTAGTCAAAGGTAATCCTTTTTCATGATCAAAGTATGGAATTCCCCTTAAATGATATAAAAAAGGAGTTTTTCATGCTAGAATTAGGAGAAATTTCAAAAAGGGATTTAGGGTTTAAAAGTTTCTTAATTAATTCGGCAACAGTTTGGAGAGAATCAGTAAGAATGGAGACTACCTTGAGTCTTATAGCTTGCATAGAGAATGAAATTGAGAAAAGCTAGTAAAATATTTGATTAAAACACAAAAGGAAGTTAAAGGCTTACATCAGTAGCATTCAACTCAACAGAGTCAGTGGAGGATAAAGAAGATGATGATGTGTGGTAGCAATAATAAAAGGGAAGTTTATTGGATTTTTTTATGAAATTGCAAGGAACACAAGAAAAAAAGCCTGGAGTTAGTAGAGAAAATGAAGATTGCTTGGAGTTTAAGGTAGTGAATGATGGAGAAAAGGGGGAATTTATAACAAAGTGGGCAAACCTTAAAAAAAACAACAAGAATTTGTAATTTAAATAGAGCAAATCTTTTAGTTTTCAAAACGAGTGGGGGTTAAGAGTTTTAAATATAAAAGAACCCTGATACAACCCCTATGCCCAACATTCCGTTTCAATCAAGGATTCTTTTTATCTAAAGGGCACATAAAAGTTATCTTGGTGGTGTTTTCATACCTTTTCTTCTAGTTGGATTCTTGTTGGTTCTTAAACCTCCCAAAACCACTGGCCTATGTCTAAGAATTTGATCAATGGCCTTGGACTCAATTTTTGTGAAAGTTTATAAGGTCTTCAAAAACCATATATTTGGTTTGTCTAACCAAATATGTATAGGAAGCAATTGTTGATAGTTTGAGTCAAATTCAACCCAAGTAGCCCCAAGATGAAAAGGCTTATTTGTTAGAGTTTCCAAAATTTTATTAAATAGCTTAAAGAATTCCTAAGCATAAGAGTGAGTAAAGAAGTCCAAAATGCAGGAGACGGGACAATTGAAAACATGATGAACATATGGAAGGTGGTTAGTCAAGATGTGGCCCAAAATTAGAAGATAATTGGAAGTTGAGCAATTACAAGAGAACTATTTGAAGTGATTGAAGTAGAGAGAAGCGTATAGCACACTAGAGGAACCAAAATAAGGGACATTCAATACATAATCAGACTAACACAGAACTAAAACAGAACTAAAACAAAAGATCCTACGATTATTTTTACCTTTCCTTATAGTTTATGCACATCATTTACTTAAATAAAATTGTAAATCAAAATGTCATTATATTTTATCATCTATATGATATTGACATGTCTCTAAAATTTTCTTTAGTAAAATCACATACTAAATATATCACTTTCTTTTATAAATTTGAAAACTCTTCTCAAACCTATCATATATTCAAAAATTTTGGTTCACTAAAACTTAGTATCAACTATACTAAACAAAGGTAATTTTTTACTTTTAAAAAATATGAATATAAGAAAAACAAGTAATTGGTTATATTTAGATACTCTTACTATTTTATTTGAAATAATAACTCTTGCTACTATTTCAAAAAGATTAATCTATCTAATGGGCTAAGATCTTATTCAAATTTAGTTAATCTTGAGTTACTCAACAATCTAATTAAACTTAAATTAAGTAGATAACATCCTTATGAATCTTATCTCATGTGACTCCTAACCTTATTTCAAAATTCATATGACCATAAGTTATTCATCAAATTCATACTAATTAGTTAAGTAGGGCTCATTAGTTTAAATATTTGAGTCAAATGAATCTTGAGTCACTCAGTAAGCCTTATGATAAACAATGGAAGAGAGGAATCACGTTCTTAACATATACTTAATATTTAATAAGAGATTTAATTTCAAATGATCTCCTCAAACATGAATTACTTGTAAAATGTTACACATTTAAACATGCAATTCAATATGCATATATAATATATTAAACATATCAAACATGCAATTTATACAAACATAATCAAATTATATGCATGAAACATCAGGCTTTGTTCAATTTTAGTTATTGGTCTTTATAATCTAAAATGATATTTTCAACTCTTTGAAGAATTAAATTAGATTAAATTCATCGATTTATAAATTAATCAGATTCCTATTTCAAATAAAAATTTAATTTGGTTTGAAAATAATTTTTAAATTCAAATTGGAAATAGAAAATCATTCCTTAATAAATTAGAAAGCATTTTTAATTAAAGAAAACTTATTTTTAATTAATAAATAAAATACCTTTCAAATTTTAACTAAGTAAAAAGATACACTTTCTAATAAAGTAAGAAATTTATTATTCAAATATATAAAGAAATAATTTTTAAAACAAATAAATAAATAATTTAATTTATCTTAATCAAATTGAAATAAAAAAATTTAAATAAGGAATATATTCCTTAATTACTTAAGAAAATCATTTTTAAATTTTAAAGGACTCTAATTAATTACTAATTTCAAAATAATTAATTTCAAGTATATGAAATAATTTTCTAAACTAGAATTTAATTGAAATAAATCTATTATTAATAAGAAATGACTTCAAATTTCTAAAAAAATATTTTCGTAGATTTTTGAAAAAAAAATAACAACAAAACTTACATTCGTGATCAATCAAATGTTGTTAATATGACGAATTAAACTAGTTGTTAAATTCAAATTAAAACCCAACTCAAATCAATAATTTAAGATATTTATAATAAATTATTATTTAAGATAAATTTAATTAATTATGCTTAATTTTAAGAGTTTAGTTGGATTGTTATATTAGTAACATTTAATTGCCTCAAATGTTATGTTCATGTCATATATTTTTTGCTGTTAATTTTTAATAGAAGTCTAAAAGAAAAAAAATTGAAAACTGAAATTATTTTTTTTACTTAAAGAATAAGAAAATACTGTATCTTTTACCCTTTAAAAATTTTATGACTTTGTATAAATGAACCAGACGAACCCTGTATAAAGAACCTAATAGAATCAATCATTTCGTTTTAGAGGTAAAACTACGGATATTAAAATGTTATTGTTGTAGTATTATATTCTCAATATATTTATTCAATAATATGTACTAAAGAATCTAATCAAAACACTTTTTTAAAGTTATCAATGACGAGTTTTTATATGAAGAACTTCTATTCTTGTACGATAATTTATTGCATTCTTGTATATAGAAACACACACATACTTTTTTTTATTAAAAGGAAAGAACCACGAGATAATTACACGACTAGTTTAGGAAAACAGACCCCCGATATATCCTCAAAAAGGGTAGAGTGGCACCCAAAAGGTTTAGTATCAATAAAAGTAATTCCTAAATCAAAATGTTCTTCAAAGTTAGCAAGTCAGTCAACACATCTGTTGCTCTCTCGATAGATATGTCAATGTACAACAGTTTAGTTTCGAGTAAACAGTTCGTTAATACCCTCGACTATAGGATTGAGGGCCATTGATCAGTTAGTCGAGGAAGACATGATATTAATCACCGCTATAGAATCCATTTCAAGGTCAATCCGACGATAACCCGTATTCCAAGCGAGCATAAGCCTGGAGAAAACACCTTAGAGTTCTGCAGACACAGAGGAGCACTAGTAAAGATTTTGGATGAAGCCTCCAAGCCAAGCGCCTGCACTATCACGTATAAGGTCATTTACTATGGTTGAGTACGAGGATCGTTTGCATGCTCCATTCGTATTTAATTTTACCCACTCAGTAGGAGGTTTGCACCATCCGATAAGTTATTCTTGTCGAGTGCGACAGCCGATGTCTGCTCTACTTTGCCAAACAGACGACATGTAGATCTGATGGTCGTATGTCAAAATGATATAGATTGGTAAGGACGGCTAATCAAAATGTTCATAAAAAAGGGCCATATTTTTCCATGTCCAAAGGAACCAACAAGTAGTATTAAAAAGAATCAACCAATCATACCCAAGTACTAGTCGGTGGTGCTGGAGACCTTTAATGAGCCACTTCTGAGTTGGCAAAGTGAAAAAGTCAATGGATACAATTTATGGAGGGAATGTGTTCCATAAGTTGCAGGCTTTGACGCAGTCTCGCACTGCATGCAACAAGGATGCTTCGAGACGACAATGATAACACGCTCTGTCTATAGTGAATTGTTTGCAGATGTGTTGTTGTTTAGAGAATAATTGATCGTGTGCAAGGAGCCAAAGGAAGGAGCGAATGCGTTGCGGGCCCTTCCACTTCCAAATTGCCTTCTAAAGTCCAATAGGCGCAGTGTCTTCGTGATCCATGATTATGGAATAATTTGATGCTATAGTGAATTGTCCAGTGTCTAAAATTTCCCAGATCAACTTATCCTGTCCTAAGTAAGGTTGAGGGGGGAAAGTACCCACTATAGACATTCAAATCGAAGCCGGGAGTCGAGATAGAAATGCTTCCCATTTCCAAGTACCGTCAGTGTCCACAAAATGTTGAGCACGGAGATTAATAGAAGATTAAGGGATTGGGGTCGTTGCATAGGTAACAAGAGGTCCCACACACTCAACCCAAGGGTCTAGCCAGAATCGAGTCCTAGCGCCATCACAGATCATCCATTTCATGACCTGGAGAACAAGGTGCCACGTAGCCTTTATACTCTTCCAAATCATTGATCCCCTGGTTGCATCAAAAGAAGTGGGAAGATTGTTGGCATCAAAGTTATATTTCGTAGAGAGAACTTTCACCCATAAGGCATTAAGCTTGGAAATCATCGACCATCCTAATTTAGCTAAGAAGACGTCATTGGTTTCTCGAATTTTTCGAATTCCAAGACCCCCCATCTCTTTTGGTTTACAAACTTTCTCCCAGTTAACTAAGTGAATACTCTTTTTGCCATTAGACGAGCCCCACAAAAACTGTCGCATTAATTTCGCCAGCTCATCACAAAGACTTCAGGGCAAACGAACCATTTTCATTGTATAAGTGGGAAAGGATGCTATGACTGATTGAGTCAAAGTGATTCGTCCTGCAAATGACAAAAGATTGGTTATCCAACCTGATAAGCATTGGTGAACCTTATCAAGAATGTGTTGATAGGTTATTTTACTAACTCGTTCGTGCAAAAGAGGCACTGTAAGATATCGTCCTAGATCATTCATTTGTTTGAAACCCAATTCGTTGTTTAAATAGTGTGTCATCGATGGAGGTATATTCTTGGAATAACAACACTAAGATTTGTCTTCACTGACGCGTTGTCCTGAAGCAGCACAAAAAGTAGTTAAAGTATCTCGAATTACGTAGACTTGATCAATTGCGGCTTCGGAGAAAAGAATGAGATCATTCGCAAAGAACAAGTGTGAAATAAAAGGTCCATTTTTGCTTAATTTAATAGGTTACCATTGTCTTTGTGTCACTGATTTGGTAATTGAGTGACCTAGTCTTTCCATACACATGACAAAAAGGTAAAGCGAAAGGGGGTCGCCCTGTTGTATACCTCTAGTGGGACTAAAAACGTCGCTGAGTTCGCCATTCCAATTTACTTGTATAGAGATTGATGAAATGCACATCATGATGAGGTTGATCAAAGAGTCCGGAATCCCAATTCGGTTAGTGTATCTTTGATGAAATCCTAAGATAACCTATCGTAAGCTTTTTCAAGATCCACCTTAATAGTCATTATCCCTTTCTGATCGGTTTTCCTTTTCATTGTGTAGATGACTTCTTGGGCAATAATAATATTATCAGTAATCAAGCACCCTAGAACAAAACTGCATTAGGATGGAGCTACCAGATCATCGAGGTAAGGTTTAAACCTGTTAACAATGATCTTGGTAATGGCTTTGTAGATCACAGAACATAACATAATTGGTCTAAATTAAGTAATCAACGTGGGAGACGGAATCTTTGGTATAAGGACCATAATGGTGCAATTTAGTTCAAATTCCCAAGCTTCATATCAAGAAATACGTTGTAGAAAGGAAGTCAAGCAAGGTCCGACTATGACCCATTGGGATTGGTAGAATAATGCAGTGAAGCTATCAAATCCTGATGTCTTATTAGGAGCCATATTAAAGAAAGTCGTCTTGATTTCTTCGGGACTGAGTGGACGGTCCAGATTAGATATAGCATGGTGAGATAGGGGAGGGAAGAGACCATTGATCTGACAATCTGTAGGGGCTGTATTTCAGTCGTATAGAGTTTCTCAAGGAAATTCTTCACTATTCTTCTGATACTCGTTGTATCCGATATCACGCATCCATTTTCATCTTTCAAGGAACTAACCCTCGCGTGCCATTGTCTGGCCGTTGTGATAGCATGATAGTACTTTGTATTCCTGTCCCCCTGACCGAACCACTGACTTCTTGATCGTTAGTGCCAATAAAGTTCTTCTTGATAGAGAACTTGTTCAATTTCAGACCGCAGATGTTCCTCTAGCTCTCATAGAGAAGTGGAGTCTTCGTCTTCTAGTTTTTTTTAATGCCTTTGAGTCTTGCCATGAGTTTTTTTTTGTTGGAAAATGTTGCCAAAAGTAATAGAGTTTCAATGTTGTAATCGTTTTGAAAATTTTTAGATCGCTCCACTAAAATCAAAAATGGTGGGGTTCCAATTATCAGCTACAATTTGGCCAAAGCATGCATGAGTCAACCAAGCTGACTGAAAGCTATAGGGACTATGTGTTGGAGGTGAATGCGTGCGATTTTTTAGGGTGAATAAAAGAGGATGATGGTCTGATTTCAGGATGGGTAGGTAAGTTACTATTGTGTGTTGGAAAGCAGACTGCCAAGAATTAGAACAAAAAACACTGTCTAATCTAGCGAGAATTTGTCCTCTCCGCCATGTGAATCTGGGCCCTGAAAATCTAAGATCCTAAAGATGACAACATTGCACACAGTCCCGAAACTATGAATTGACGATAGGTAGGAGTCGAGAACCTCCATGTTTATCATTGCTCTCTAGTTTGGCATTGAAGTCCCCACCCAAAAGCCATGGTTTAGAGGTAACCTTAGCAATTTTACGCAGATAAGTCCATAAAAAGTGTTGTAAAGAATACGTAGGGCTAGCATAAATAGCAGTAAAATCAAAAGACAATTGGTCCCATTCAACATTAGCATGCACAAATTATTGGTGGGCTATCAGAATTTGGACCACAATTTCAGCTTTTCATAGTAACTAGATACCGCTCGAATAGCCTTCTGCTTCCACCCAGAATGAGTGTGCAAAACCTAAACTCCTAATAACCTTCATCACTCGTACCCCACTTATTCTTGGCTCAATGAAAACAATAAGTAGAGGTTTATGAATTTGAATGTAGTTCTTGATGATTGGCTTGAAGGTCTGACCTCTAGCCCCTTGACAGTTCCATAAGAATATTGACATAAAATCAGAAAGTGGGGAAAAACTGTTAAGCATGAGTGTTGATTGCGTTCTCAGTTGGCACCCGAGACTGGTTTGTCATATTTGTGTATAGTCTTATCCATCTGAGTATCGGAATCAAAGGTGGTTTCAGTTTTGGACGTCGATTCTTCATCAGGATTAGGTGGTCTTGATGGGGGTAGCATGTGTTTTTTAAGTGACAATGTTGAGGCAATACTAAGACAGTCGTCATTTGGATCCTCCTCCATGTCCCCGCAACCCATTTCCTCATGTATGGGCAGAGTAATAAATTGATCTTGTAGTATCACATCTGCGTGTGAGGGGATAGAGATGGCCACGTGGTGAGTTATGTGTCGTTAAGTTTCTGGTGTCTTCGGCTTTGAAATAGTCAAGGGTTTATTTTGCCTTGAGTGGGCCATGGAATTGAGCTGAGAGGCAGCGTGTTATGTTACACTTAGACTGTGTTTAATAGTCCCAACGTGGCCATTAAACAATGATCTTTTAGTCCTATATTCACTATGCGTCGTCTGTTTTTTGGATTGCACTTGTGCTTGGTTCGTAACCGGCGTAAGGTTGAGTTCTTATTGTTGATTCTCCTCATCAAGTTGAGGTTGATTTGGTATAGGTTCCAACGGCTCATTTTCTGTCAGGATCGTATACCTCGAGCCCCTTCAACCTATGTGATTGGAGCTGTTCTTTCGGTCGTGTCGTTGTGCCATTGGGTTGTTTGCTGACTGGCAAGTGTAGCGTTGTACTTGCGTCGATGGCTCGTATACCTCTTTCTGAAGGCCTACTGTGGATGATTCACCTTGGGTTGCTGGGGAGGGTGGTTGGCTTTTGACCTCCAATGTTGGGCTCTGGTGTTGGATGCTCGTATGCCACCTTGATGATTTGTCGTCTAGCTCAATAATGGAATGGAGGGGGTAGCTGAGATCGATGTCAATGGCAACCCTCACGAATTTGCCCCTTTGTGATTGTTGGGTGTTGTCATCGATTTTGATTGTGCATCCTACCAAGTTCCTTAAGGCGGTGAGAATCGAAGGATCGTACCTGGAACAGACAAGAGAATTAAAATTAAAAGACAAAATTATTGGAGATCAATCAAAAGATCAGGGATTTTTAAGTTCTAAAGGTTATTATTATAAAGGAAGTAAAGTAAAGAAATGTCCCTCTGAATATAAACCAAAACATATCACGTTAGGATCAGATGGCATACTTAATTTAGACTGTGTTACTATTCCAGAAGATTTAATATATGAATGGACTGGCAGAATACTATTATTATTACAAGTGGAAAACCTTTTAGAGATAGTCCTCAACAACATAAGGATTCAATATGGAATTTTGTTACTTATAAAACCTCAGGAATTGTTCAAAGTTTTCTTAACGAAAAGGAATTAGCATTAAAAGCCACCCCTCATTATCAGGCAACAATAACTGATGTAGATACTTTTGAAATAATTGGAGACGAAATTTATAAAGAATTTATAGGAAAAGATATTATTTTATATAAACAAGAACACGCATTAGCAAAAACAAGATTAGCATTACATCATTTGAATAATACGAGAATATGTGATATATGTTATTTAGAAAATTATATTTGTGAATTTAGAAAATATTATTATCAACTTAACTGAACAGAACAAGAAATGTATATACATATTTTCATTCAAAAATTACCATACCCAATGAACTTTAAAGTACAACAAAGTTTTCAAGAAAGATTAGATAAACATACAGTTGCGCATAATTTAGGAGGAGCAATATTAGTAACAAAAGAACTCCTAACAGAACAATGTTTAGAAATCCAATTAAGAAAAACTTTAAAACATCATAATATACAAATTTGTTGTTCACAAAATGCAGAAGTACCACAACAATACGGATGTGAAGCAAGAAAGCGAACTAAGAAGCAAAGATCAAAATCATTTAAATCATATAGATGTAAAAAAATATCCTTCACATTATTTTAGAAAGAAATCATTTAAACCATTCAAAACACCACATCGTCATTATTTTCGAAAAAAACGATATTGAAAATTCAAACCCAAACAAAACTATTGTCCTACAAATAAGAAAATTTGTAAATGTTGGATTTGTAAAAAATAAGGTCATTATGCAAATCAATGCCCTAAAAGACAAGATAAAAGAACACAAAATCAAAATAACAAGGAAAATATTCATATTTTAAATTTAGCACTACAAATCAATTAGAAGCTATAGAATTCGAATATGATACTGATTCTACCATTGAATCTATCTATGAACTAGTAAATGGATCTGATATTGAAAGCTTATCAAAATCAACAACTGAATCCGATTGCAACTTTATACAAGTAGTAAATAAGAAAACAAAGGTTAATGCGTATATAGATACAGGAGCAACCATTTGTATAGCTTCAAAACAATTATCACTAGTTTGGAAAAAATTAGAAAAACCTCTACAAATTCGTATCACAGATGGAACTTTTAAGTTTCTTTGGTATGTTAGTTATTATAATAATTTATTAATAGAAGGATACACCTTTTCGATACCCTCTATATACCAGCATGAATCAGGACTACCATTAATTATAGGAAATAACTTTCTCAAGTTATATAATCCTTTTTGTCAATATTTACATTATATTACATTAAAAACCCCTGTTATTAAAGCTATTAATCAACAATCACTTATTATTAAAATTCCAATTTATCATACATCCTATTATCAACGATTGAAAGCTATTACAACAAAAATCAATACACTACAATTTTATCTTCTCAATAATATTTCTCTTCAATCTGAAATAGAAACATTATTAGACAAAGTATGTAGTGAAAACCTTTTAGATCCTCTTAAAAATCAAAATCAAGAACTTATCGAAATCAAATTAAAGGATCCTAATCAAGAAATTAATATCAAAAATAATATTCCCCATACTCAACAAGATGTTAAGAATTTACTCAGGAATGCACCGAATTATTATCTAAAGGTATCATAAGTCCTAGTAAAAGTAAGCATTCAGCACCCGCATTCTATGTCAACAATTCAGCCGAACAAAAAAGAGGTAAAAGACGGATGGTTATTAATTATAAAAAACTCAATGAAGCTACTATAGGAGATGCATATAAACTACCACGAAATGATTTTATTATCAATAAATTAAAAGGACATCTTTGGTTTACCACATTAGATGCAAAATCAGGTTACTAGCAACTTAGATTGCACGATAATACAAAAGAATTAACAGCATTCACTTGCCCTCCTCAGAAACATTATCAATGGAATGTATTACCATTTGGATTAAAACAAGCACCAAGTATTTATCAACTCTTTATGGATAAAAATTTAGAAGGATTAGAAGAATTTACTTTTGTTTATATAGATGACATCATTGTATACTCCAATCAAGATAAACTCGATCACTATAAAAAAAGTTAAAATTGTTTTACAACGATGTAAAGAAAAGGGATTAGTATTAAGCAAGAAAAACGAAAAATTAGCATAACAAACTATTGAATATCTCAAAAAAAGCAAAATTAGCACAACAAACTATTGAATATCTCGGTATCGAATTTCACCAAGGATATTTAAAATTACAACCTAATATTTTGAAAAATTATCTTTATTTCCAGATAAATTAGTCAATAAAACCCAAGTTCAAGAATTTCTAGGATTATTAAACTACGTTTCAGATCGAGGATTTTTAAAGGATCTTGCAAAAGAAAGAAGAATTTTACAAAGAAAATGCAGTACTTTACAACAATGGCACTGGACATTCGAAGATACTCAAGCTGTATGTAAGTTAAAAGAATTATGTAAAAATCTTCCCTCTCTCTATCATTATTAATTGAATGATAAATTATTAGTTTAGATTGATGCTACTATGGACACATGGGCAGGATGTCTTATGGCATAACCACCCAATCAGAAGAAATATCTTTTATGCAAATATATCAATGGAACATTCAATACAACAGAAATCTTTTTGGATCACATCAGTATTGTTGTGGTACTTTTGCATTTTGTGAACAACAAAGTTGTATGTTATGATGTTTTAAAGTTTTTCTTAATTGAATTTCTAAACATTGTTCTGTTAAGAGTTCTTTTGTTGCTAATATTGCTTTGTATGGTTATCTAATTTTTCTTGAAACCTTTGTTGTACCTTAAAATTAATTGGATATGGTAATTTTTGAATGAAAATATGTATATACATTTCTTTTGGGGTTAGGCGCGGAATTTGTTGATTTTGTTGAATTTGTTAAATGTGTGTTTGTGTTTGTTTAATCTCATTTAATAATTTTGTTTGTAATTGTACTAACTGATTTAATTTATTTTCTAAACGATTTTGTTGATTTTCTAATTCTATAATTTGTTGAGTTAGACTAGTCATAATTTTTGATGAACATAAGTAGATAGAGTACTAATTTGATTTTGGATATTATCTAACTGTCTTTGATTAGGATTTATATGTGGATTGGTGATTCTAATAGGTTCTGGGAATGGAAGTGATCGAGGGATAGAAAAAGAGAATGATCTATTGAATGATGGGTTGGAAGCTTGAGATAAAGAATCTGAAAAAGAGTTACGTCTTCTGGTTAGACTATTTGGTGTTTCTATAGGGAATTGAATAGCAGTTAAACGTCTTAATTTCTGTTGAAATTTGGTTCCTATTTTTGAAACTTCGCTAAATAATTGGTCTATATAGATTTGATTGGTATCTTTGAATTCAATACTATGGTGAGAATTAGAAAGGGCATAGCTAATTTGATAAGTTACAGAAAATGGATATTGTCCTTTACTCATTAAATTTTCTTTATAAAATTTATAAGCTAAGGTAATTGTATTATTTAATTCTTGAGATATGAGTGGGATTCCTAATTTTATCTTATTGTTGAATTTGATTTTTTCATATGCTAAATTTCCATTCATTATTCCTATTATTTGATCATTGAGATGAGTCATTCGTTCATCTAATATTGCCATTCTAATAGGTGAATCAATTCCTTCTTGAAAAGTTAATTTTAATAAAATTTGAATAGTTGAAAGGTGAATATATCATATTTTTATTCTTTTTATTTTGGGAAGTTGTTGTAACAGTTTTGTGATTTGTTCTTGATCAATTAAATTGATTTGTATAGTTCCATTACATTGATCTATTCTAATTGGGGTTTCACAAACCATTTTTCCATAATAAATGATATTATCTCTTTTAAGTAAATTTCTAAATACAGAATATTTTTGAATATCTTGTCCTGTTTTCAAATCTAGTTGAGTTTTTGCTATTTGTTTACGTTTCTCATTAGCAAGTAAGGTATTTATTTGAAAGGTTTGTAATGATTCGGTTAATTCTAATGTGTCTACATCAAGTATTTGAGAGTCTTTCGTTGTACAAGTCATCTTGTATTATAAATAAGGTGCTGATCATAAACTGTTTCTAAGGAAATTAAAAATTTATTTACTGTATAATTGATGTATCTGCCTGATTACTTCTAAAGAATGATAAATGGGAGTAAGGCCTCTACGATTTATGCTAGTAAATTGGAGGTAATAAATATGATTTTCATAAAATTGTGTCTGCTCTAAATAATTAGCTATAGTATCTTGGATGTCTATAATAGATTCTCGAATATTATGACATATAAGACAAGTCATTCCGATTGGTGAGGTCGGAAGATTTGATTCCAAATATCTTGACATAATTTTTGCCATAGATAATAGAGACATGATTCTAAATAACATAGATGAGTGCATGTAAAAAGGAAATCTAATAAGTCATCAGGATGAACATAATATTTACTGCATAAAAGTAAACAAATTAAAGGTTGAATATAATTAAAACATAAATGCAAAAAGGTAGAAACAATAATTGCTTCGATGAGACAAAATAAACAATGTATGGTAGTTAATTAATAAAATATTTTATTCGATCTTGAGCTTCTTGTCTATCCTTCTTAACTTCATTATAGATATACTGAGTCTGAGCTAACATCTGCTGTGCTTCTTTAAATAATTGGAAATTGTTATATTGTCTGGCTAGATGAATCATTTCTTTATAACTTTGTATATAATCAAGATGTTCAGATTCTATTTGATAATAATGATTGACCACCTAAATTATGTGCAACTGTATGGTTATCTAATCTTTCTTGAAACCTTTGTTGTACCTTAAAATTCATTGGATTTGGTAATTTTTGAATGAAAATATGTATATACATTTCTTGTTCTGTTAGGTTAAGTTGATAATAATATTTTCTAAATTCACAAATTAAATTTTCTAAATAACAAATATCACATATCCTCATATTATTCAAATGACGTAATGCTAATCTTCTTTTTGCTAATGCGTGTTCTTGTTTATATAAAATAATATCCTTTCCTATAAATTCTTTATAAATTTCATCTCCAATTCTTTCAAAAGTATCTACGTCAATTGTTGTTGCTTGATAATGAGGGGTGGCTTTTAATGCTAATTCATTTTCGTTAAGAAAACTTTGCACTATTCCTGAGGTTTTGTAAGTAACAAAATTTCATATTGATTCTTTATGTTGTTGAGGACTATCTCCAAATGGTTTTTGCACCTGTAATAATAATAGTATTCTGTCAGTCCATTCATGGATTAAATCTTCTGGATTAGTAACACAATCTAAATTAAGTATTTCATCTTATCCTAACGTAATATGTTTTAGTTTATACTCAGAGGGATACTTCTTTATTTTACTTCCTGACGCTTGGCCTTTATCGAGTCTAATTACGTTGGTTTGCTCGACATTTCCCAACGTGACCTCCATTCGTCGCGCGATAATTACATTTAGATGACGAAAAAGCACAAACGTCGTTAAAAGTTACTGTTATTATGACCTTATCGGAAAAAGGTTGTAAAATGTTTTTCCATTGCCGACATCTTTTGTTTAACGTCGTCAAATCACTTACTTCAGACGACGAAGTGTAAATTTGTCACGAAATGGTAGCTTCTGGCAATGTCTGCGGATTCGTCTCCATAGGAAACGTAGCAATTCATTAGTCTGTTGTAGTGACGTGCAAAAGTTTTTAGAGGTTTATATACAAGAAAATAATCGCACCAAGTTTCAATATGATAAAAAAAAAAAAAGGCTAGGAAACTAGCCAAAAGTGACAAAAATAAGCAACAACTAATTACGGGATGATTGTCAAGGTACTCATGCCTTGGGCAGTGCTCTCGTAGCAAAGATCAATCACTTCAATTTTTTAAAAAGAATAATGCAAGAGGTACTAATTTATTATTGTCTTATGTGTAACAAAATTATTTATCATTTTATATAGAAAAAATAATCACATATAAAACCATTTAAGTGTAATGTAATTATAAGCAAACTCTCTATTTTAGATAATTTTCAAAATTTAGGAGGTCTATAGAATAACAGATTGCAAATACTATGTTTTTCAATCAAAACATTCAAATAACTCTGATAAAAAGAATGTATCTGTATACTTTATTCTACAAATATTCTTCCCTTGCATCGAATGCTTCACTTGTTTTTAACTTATGTTGTGAGAATCTTAATTTAATAACTGAAAATGATACATGACCAAATTGAAAATCAAACGCCAATAAAATGGCGTAGTAAATTCAAGACAATTCAGCCATGCATAAGTTGAAATTAATTAGCTTTGTATTCACATCAAAAGGAAAAATCATACGAGGGAATAACCTTATATATCATGAAAGTGATTTAAAATTTAAGTGCTGTATTAAATTTTCAGATTTAATTATACTTTGATTCTCAACGAGTAATCTGAAACTGTTCATTTTATTATCGTGATCATAACATCTAGCTTCAATGAATTATTTGCTCATTATTACCCTATAATTAGAAGCCATTGCTCCATCTGCCACGACCTCGCGGCATTAACATGCGGTTTCTGTTCTATGGTTTTTAGATTGGATATTTGGATATCCACACTGATATTACCGTGAGATGAAACATTATCATCATTACCAGAACATTTTTTTCCTTGGTACATTTTATTTATACTTTAATTGATATATAATTGAATAACCCTAACCAATGTAACCTAAACAGATCTATTGGTTATAGCAATCTAGCACATATCCATTCATTCATCATCTTAAATCAGCTTCCTCTTGAATCTAGTTATAATAGACGATACACATAATTAACTTCATTTGACACGAAAATTCAAAATTAAATCACTCGATTTTAAGGACTTTCAAAGCTAACGACCCAAAAATTGTCGGTTCAAGATATTATTTGGCTTTTGGAGTATAGTAATGTTCGTTTTGTCATCAGGAGTGTAAAAAAAGAATACACGCTAGCTAGCGTGCATAAAGTTCACTTAATCACTTTTTGGAACACAAACTATAGAGATAGACCAACGTACATGAAATACCATGGAAACGCATTCGATTTTGACTAATACAATTCCACTCTTTCTTTAAGAAAAAGAAAAGAAACAATATGAATAGATACAGCACCGACAGAATAATAGGGAGATATTTGAAGTT
>JANZLX010000213.1:7078434-7094595 GCA_025531955.1 Erythroxylum orinocense | reverse complement strand
AACTCTCAAATCTGCTTTAACTAAAGCACCTGTGTTAAAATTACCTGATTTTACTAAACCATTTTTAATTGAGTGTGGTGCTTCAGGGAATGGACTTGGTGCAGTTCTAATGCAAGCAGATCGACCTATTGCTTATTTCAGCAAAGCTCTGTCTCCTCGGACATTGTCAAAATATGCTTATGAAAAAGAATTGATGGCTCTCGTGCTAGCTGTGCAACATTGGTGACCATACCTGATTGGAAATAAGTTTTTGATCTGCACGGACCATCACAGCCTTAAACATATCCTCCATCAGAAAATTGTCACTCCGTCCCAACAAAATTGGGTCGCAAAACTTTTGGGTTATGATTTTGACATTTGCTACAAACCAGGAAGATCGAACAAAGCGGCTAATGCCCTTTCGCGTCAATTTGAGGAAGCAGAGTTCCATGCCTTAACTAGTCCCTTTTAGCTTGATTGGTCTGCGGTTGATACTGAAAATAGCACAGACCCTCACCTCCACAAAATTGTCACCGAATTGCAACATAATGCTGGGTCTCATCACAATTTTTCACTCGTACAGGGCCATTTATTTTTTAAGGGCAGATTGGTGATCTCTTCAACGTCCTCTTGGATTCCTCGACTACTTGCAGAATTTCATTCTACTCCCATTGCTGGACATTCTGGTGTTTATCGAATGTACCGGCGACTAGCTGCAAATCTATACTGGAAGGGTATGATGAAGTCTATGAAAGATTTTGTTGCTGCTTGCAAGGTATGTCAAATGGTGAAATATGAGGCACAAAAACCAGCAGGTTTACTCAGTCCCTTACCTATTCCATCCCAAATTTGGGAAGACATATCAATGGATTTTATCACTAGTCTGCCGAAGTCTCGTGGTTTTGATTGTATTTTTGGATGGTTCATAAGGTGACGACTGACAATTGAAAAAGGTAAGACAAATACAAAAGTGATAATGCGGACAGTAGATTGATTAGTTTTTATGGAAAAAATTACATTTTGTTGTTAAATATAAAAGTGATTACGCGGATTGATTAATGTTTAATGGAAACAAATAAATTTTATAGAATTCGTAAATATTAGTTCTAACTATTTTTTTTGCAATTATGGAAAAATATTTTAAAAAATTAAGACCGACTATTCAATCATTATCGTGTGAGTTATGGAAAATTTTTGATATGAAAATTTTTGTAAAATTTATATTTTATTTGGGCCCCTCATATCTCCGTCCTTGGCTTCGTCACTACTCTTACCCAACTACAGTGTGCCAATAAGGAGATGGGTTACTCTCGAAGATGGAGGTTGTGAACTTGGCAAGACCATCATCTTCTACGTTCGACAAAATTCAAAATCTTCGGGGACAAGGGGCTAAACCTTACCCTGTGTTTGGTTACTGTTCCGTGAGTGAGGACAGTAGACAAGACAAAAAAATTTCGCCTCCGTAACTGTTTGGTTCATGCCCCTGCTTTTGTATCCCCTGTCTCTGAAAGGCAGGGACATGAATTTCTGTCCCTCCCAAAAAGGGAGGACAGGGACACGTTGTCCTTGTCCCCACAAGAAGACTTTCTAAGCCTAAGACAATCAAGCAGGGATAGTTCAAAGGTGGGCAATCGTGCATTAATGGAGACATATCTCAAACAGTTTATACTGTTTACTTTTTATTTTTAATTTTAATAAAAATTTACTTATTTGAGCTTTTTTCTCACGAAAGCATAAAAGAGATTTTTATTTTCTTTTGCATTTTTAATAATTTAATTTTCTATTAACTAAATATATATTATTTAATATATTTATTACTAATAAAATTATAAATAATTTAATATTATATATTTAATTAATTAAAATTAATTATTAATAACAATTATAAATATTTTTATCTGTTTATTTATTTATTATAATTAAATTAAATTAATAAATATAATTAAATTTAAAATAGTGTCAAAATATGTAAATTTCACATAAAATTTAGTTTAATAATTAAATTTATAGTGTCATCCATTTTGTCTTTATTATTATAATTATGCTAATAAAAATTATTATTATGTATAATAATAATAATTATTATTATTACATAATTTGTATTTATTATTATTCAAATTTATTATTATCATACATTTTTGCACTTATTTATGTTTGATTATTATTTTTCTTGTTATTAAAATAATAATAACAATTATTAATATTGTTATTCATGATTAATTTGAAATTGCTATTATTATTATTTGTCCATTTTTAAACTAATACAAACCATTCATAACAAAAATACTAATGAATTACATATTACTAATCATATTAAAGACCAGGGGCATATTCGTCATTTGCACTATTTTTTCGTTTTGTCCCCTGCAATCAAACATATTCTGTCCTCGAGACGGAGACAGTTTTCTCTGTTCTGTTCACCATAACCAAACACCTCACTATCTCCAGTTTCTATTCCATTTTGTCTCCAAATTTCTGTTTCGTTTCGTCTCTAATTACCGGGGATAGCAACCAAACACAACGTAAATGTGCTCTATCTCATGCCTTTCCTTTTCCTTTTAATGTTTCTTAGTTTTGGTAGGGGTCACTTCTTCAAAGAAAATGGCATCCATTAATGTCTCGACTCCAAAAAACCAAGCTTTAAAGGAGTTTATTGATCAAGACAAAACAAAACTACCAGTATTTAGCCAAAAAAAAATTTATATGAAAACGGGCCTAAGCCCAAGGAAGAATTACATGCGCGTTACACGAGGGAGAACAACTCCAACTGAGTCGGCTAACAGTAAGGGCGAAAGACCACCCACAGCCTCTGAAAACCATTGTACTCCTAGTGGTAAGTTGTAGCTGTGCTGAGCTAACCAATCCGCACAACGGTTACCCTCTCAATATACATAGTGGACCCGCACCTCCCAATTCCGAGAAAGGAGGTCTCGGATGGCTGACACCATAGTATTTACCATCGGATGATGCTCACTAGAAAGGAAAGAAACATGTTAGTACGTAAGGGAGACTTTATTACGTACCCCAGGGTCCCGTGAAAGGATAAAAAACGAAGGTAATGCGGAATACTTGGATTCGGTTTCATCTTTGATTCCGATGCCGATTTCGAGCTCCAAACGCCTCCAAATCTCCCGGGTCTTGAAGCGGAAAATGCTCACCGACTCACGGGCAAGACCTTTCTACAGTTTCCTCAAATTCCGAGCTTCCTTAACAGGTCAGAAATTTTATGCTCGAGAATGCTATTCTTTTTGAGTAACTGCAGGAGACCTTACCTTTATATAGCTTCCATATTGAGCTTCCCCATCACAAGGCCGATATGGACCCGGTCCACACTAATTGGGATCCATTTTCCTCTCGGACTTCGACCCATTGATTTAAATCATTTATTTGGCCACTTTAATATCTTTATCTGGATCAAATGACGCCACTTAACCGATAATTTATTTAAAATCAAAATTACAATTAATGTCAGTCCAACTTTAAGAGACATTGACAAAATTATCCTTAGGGACAAATGTCTAACAGAAACTACCAAAGCTGAATCGATAGACAGATCCACCCTGGAATAACCATGTAACCATGCGAGATGCAACCTGTGATATACTGCCCATAATTCCGCCTGCCAAGACGTGCGGAACCCCAAGTTAGCACCAAAGCCCACCAGCCAATTTGACATTACACATTCCTAACTAAGACGTACTGGCACAATTCACATAAAAGTTGATATAACTACTTGGATAGGGACTCCGCATTACATTAGTTAATTTAGATCACTCGTTTGCCTCCTTTGATAAGCTAAGCAGTGATGATGGTAAAGACAATTTGTAATATATTTCTTTCGAAATACGACAGTAATCTGTATTCAGAAGAGAAAGAATACAACGGTTGCTTTCAAAGGTTCAATCCAATGCTCACTCAAGAAGATAATAAAGGAAGAAAACAGACCATCCCCTTTCAACCTCATGTGGTAGTGAATTAATGAAAATTGCAAAACTTTCAGTGTGTGAATATATATATATATATATATTTGAGCATTAGATACCGTTGGCTGCAATATCCTATACATATATGGGATACTTCAGCCAACGGTACCTAATATATATATAGGATACTGCAGCCAACGGTACCTAATGCTCAAAATCTGATAAAAGTTCCTTCAGTTCTGTCTGAATGCTTCTTGATCACAATAAACCAGCTTCGGACAGATTTCTACGTAGCAAAGTTTCGTCAACTAACTTGAAAGTTTTCTTTACAAGCTTCTGATCAAGGGCAGTTGTACTGTAAATTTTAAACACCCTATCCACACGATCAGGGGCTGTGCTTTGGAAATACAATTCCTCAAACTTTTTCTTCACAAACCTGAAGAACAAGAGCATGGGAAATGGTCATTAAGTATATTCTATGGAACCAAGAAAAGCACTCATAGAAGGTTGAATATGACACCCCAAGTTAAAAAATGAAATGGTCATGTTTGTCACTGGATATAGAACCAACTCTTTTGTAAAACAAGCATCCTATTAGTATTCTTCTATTCAAGCATTCTACCGTAAAAGTATCAGCTTAAGCAATTGACCCTTTGCAAGATTACCGGGAAGGGGGCATTGGACGTTATAAAGATGGAGGAGACAACACATTGCAGAAACTATGGGCCTTAAGCCAAAATAACAATTCAATTGAACAGTTTTAAATGGTAACAGTAATCATCTGTGTAAAGAAGATAAACCAGCAAGGTACAATCTTACTCGTAAGCATGCTCAATTTCTTGATTTCCTGTTGAAACTTGCCGATAATCCTTGAACCAACTGCAGACGTTCAGCGGCACCTATACAATGTAGAAACATCAAAGACCGAAACTATTGCCAAATCTCGCTACTAAATATAATGCTGCAACATCAACACGTACCTTTAGAACCTTCTTTTCAAATATGTCAAACTTGTTTAGAAATAGCATGAAGGAAGTTTTCTGCATATAGGAATACACCAAGAACAACAATAGTCACAACCAACTGAATAGGAAGCTCATCTCACAAATTATGTGAACACATAGCAAGTGGAAGTCTTGAAGAAACCTCAAAACATGGTTGCTTCAGGATCCACTCGAAAAGTTCCTTTGTCTCTGTCATACGATTCTTACTTTCATCCTCAAAAAGTGTTTGATCATAACTGAAGCATGAGTCATCAAATTAATTCATTTCAGACTAATATCAGTTCTAATACTAATATTAACAGATCCATAGTAGTATCTGTATTAGTTGACAATATACACATAATAGTATTTTTAACACTATTTTAACCAGTCCGATGTTGATACCGGTGAGCCAACCCCTTTCAAAGCTCTCAGAAACTTGACATGCAAAAGATTACCAACAAAAGATCTTCTTTCAAGGGGTAAACAATGATAATGTCTGACGAGTAATACAATAGGTACTCAAGCATCAATAAACAAAAAGAAAAACTTATGAGACCCAAAGCAAAACAGAAATTTCCAATTCCCAAAACCCAACAACCATATGATTTGGAAACTAGATCATCTTACTCGCTAATTGCGACACAAAATATTACAGCCGTAACACCTTCAAATAGATGGATCCATTTGCGTCTCTCATTTCTTTGGCCGCCAACATCAAAAAGTCTATACACCTCACCACTTTTCTTGTTCTTCCCAACAGGGCTGTCAAATTATACGCTTGTGAGTTTTAAAGTACAAAACTTAACATTTACTACGCACATATCAAAAGTCTGGACATATAGATATAAATTGAACAGGTTACAGTTCACATAAAACTGTGGCATGATGTTAGACATAATGATAGTTGGATGCAAGCTGTAGCATCATTATGAGTAAGATGAAAGCAAATACAATTAACAGTTTATCACTATCAAGTGAACTTATAGGAGTAGCATCACATGGCTAAAACTCTTGGTTGAACTATTAGCTAGTTGGACAAAAAGACACAGGCATAAAGCAACACAAGACAAGAAAAACAAATTATGAAATATCAATCAACTCTGACGTAGTATGTTCACCTGAACTGAATCTCTACAACACCAGTTGTTCGAACTCTTGCATATAAAACATCATCCTACAAAACCAGAAATGCAAAGCAGTGTTACAAGATCTAAAGGTTCCACAAGAAAAGTCTGCCATGAAAGCATTTAAATTACAGGGCAATTTCAATTAAAAAAATCAAAGAACAATTAACATAAAGGTAAGGAAACAAGCTTTGCTGCAAAGAGAAGTTTCAGCACTAACACCTAAAATACTCTTAATCACCCGTCACCAAAGAAACATAAAGAATATTAAGGCCAGCTGATGGAGGTAGCGGAATGGACTCTCCAAAGCATCAAAGGTTTTTTAACATGTACTGGCTTTGCTATCTGCAGTTTGGTGAGGTTAATAACCTCTTCTGAAGAGTCTACAACAACTAAGCTGGGTAGCAACCGACGTAATGACACCAGGGAACATTCATCAGATGGTGTCTTGCGAAATTCTTTTTGGACATATGCACACTTTGGCAGATTTCAGATCCAAAACCAGCCAAAATGAGGATATTGTTTTATGACATGAAAGAACAAGAGTATGTTAAATCAACCCTTGATACCTTAGTTGGAACATAATTTGCATCAGATAATCTCTCCAAATTTTCCATGAAATAGAGGGCACAATCTGGAACTTGGAGTCCTTTTCCCTGGGCATAGGTTTCCTACAAGCACAGACAAACATCAAAACGAGACTAAGTCAAGAAGTAGAAGGTAACTACTATGAGTCATTACATAATACAGTAACTGTTAGATATTTGGCAATTTCGTTCCAACTTATTTTTTACTGTTTTACCTTTTGTTTACAATTTATTATTTATCTTGTTTAAGCTAAAGACTTGGTCAAGTTTAGTTGCTAAACTTTCTAGATCATATAGCTGTTAGTTACAGATTTTTTTTGATTTAGTTTTATCCACTTTTTGAATTGGAGGAGACTGTAGGTTAGGAAAGTTTGTTATCCTTTCCTCTATAAATTCTGCTGCTTCTATGAATAAAATGTGTTTCCTATTTTTCATTCTTTGCTGTCATATTTTCTCTCTCATATAGTTCTTGTTTTTCCACTTCGTTTAGCACCATGTGTTTCTAATTTTTCTAACAGCAATATACAACCGAACACTCGAATTTTGCACAGAAGACGTAGTTGGAACCAAATATATACGATACGGAACACAAGTCAACTTTTCAGATTTTCTGTTACGGGACTTATCTGTTCATATAAACATTCATTTTGTAGACTCATTTATTAAATAAATGGTAAAATATCAGATAATTTGTTCCCCTTTTAAGTCCACTAGTAATTGAGAAAAGCGAAAATAGATAATAACAGTTGGCGTAGGCTTTTAAGACATGACATTGGCTCACATGTCTCATCCACAAAACACTTCCACATGGTGCAGGGACCCTCAGGAAGCTTTGGTTCTACGCTGCCCCTTTTACTGTGAATTGCCAGAGATTCCCTGTCGAGTTTCATACAATCCCATATAAAACAAACCCAACCTCTCAGATGGTATGAAACCGTGCTACTTCATGCATGATCACTAACATAATCCATATCGATTCAGTGTTTGGTTACTTTGCCTGGACTATGGGTCTGCTTTCCTTTGCCTGGACTGTGAGTCTGCTTCATCTCTGACAAGACCGATCAGATCTCACGGACATAATCTAGAAAAGTTTTTTAGTCATAGCCACAGAACGACGAACAATCTGCTCTACTCGAAAGCATTCCAGTGCAATTTAATATGCTTGAACAGATTGCTATGAAGATAAACAGGAGCTGGAAATATATAATTCACTAGCTTCAGTCTATGCCCCATCAGAAAATTTGGGGACTTATAATACTTCTACGGAAACTGCCCAAAACTTGACAAGACATCAAGTGGTTCTGATGAACTCACATAGTTGAAGTTTCTCCCCAGAAGCAAAACAACTGTACATCTAGAAAGTAAAAGAAAGGATGTGGAGAAACATGTAATCATGGTTCTCCACATCAAAATAAGCTAGAGGTAATTGAGTGCGTGCAATTAGGGATTAGCTAACCAATTCCCGCAGGCCAATGAAGATGGTTATAGGAAAGGAACTTCCAATAGTAGACTTGTAAACTTTTTACATGCTAGAGTAAAGATATCCCATCGAAAGCTTATCCGCGAACCTTTCCACTCCCCAGAGTGAGCTCAAGATCATCCACGCCTATCTCATGAATTCTCTCCCCCTCCCACGGTTTCACCCTGCCATTCTCAAACTCAAACTCCGAGTTCCTCCCCTTCTCTGTGGTTGTTGCAGCAGCCCAGCCTGGTCCTACATTCCCATTAACTCCACCCTGAAGAACTCTCTGTGGAGCTAGAGGCTGTACAAGATTAAAAGTTGGTGAAGGAGGAGCCACTTGAGGTGCTGCTGTATGGGCGCTCACCCACCGGCCAGAGTCCATGGCACAGGTATCAGATTCGTCACATTCTGGTATTGTAGCTGGTGTGAGATGATGGCACCGAGTAGGGCTTGAAGGAGCAGAGGCGGCGAAAAGGGGATGGCGAAATGAGTTCAGAGAGACATTTGAAATGGATTCCCAATCAGATTTGTGCTTGGAATTCCTAGTAGGGGAAGAGAGTGGTGGGGTTACAGGAGCACTATTGGATATTCTAAGAGAGGGAAGATTAGTGGGGATTGAAGCTATGTTGCGGAGGAATGGAAGGAGATATGAAGAGGGGTTCATATCGAATCGACTGGGACTAGGAAATGAGGAAGATGAGGGACTAGCATGATAAGAAGGCACTGGACTAGGGTAGTTTGACGATTGTGGACTTGGTTGAAGGGAAGAACAGGAGCTTAAGTTTGTTGGAGTGCTTCCAATATCAGTTGGAAGTGGCTTGCAACCCTGCAAAAGAAACAAGGAATGAATCAATGTGTTGGTATACGTAAGAGGTAAGCTTTCCTTTTGGCACTGTTGATAGGATAAAGAAAACTTCCATGGATGAACTGAAAAGGAACTGATTTATCGCTAATCCGACAACACCAACAAGTAGACCAAAGATTAAGAACAAAAGAAAAAGACTAATACAGAAACAGACTCGTTAAGGAAGGCTGCTCAAGAAGGAAACAAAGTTTTTCCAAGACAGACTCCTTGTACTGGATCAGAATTCTACAGTATGATACATATCAGATATCACTTTATGCAAATTGTAACTTCGAATTGAATATAGGATCAGGAAAAGTTGGACCAGAAACAGCCTTGACTGGGCACATATTGGAAGCGAACTGTTAATAATAAGGAAATCCAAAGAACAGAACACAAGAGGGAACATCAATTGAAATCTTTACCAAAGTCTACGAAAACAGAACGACCCTTGAAAGCAGATCTACGAAATAGTGACTATTGCAAAGAGGAAAAAAGACTGAGAAAAGAACCTTGCGATAAATGGTGCCATCTTCTTCAACCGTCCAGCCAGCCTCAGCACAGAGAGCTTTTAAGACCTCGTTATTGTCACAGTGCTTAGGAAGCTTGTAGTTGCCTTGAGCTCTAAGTCCTGAGTATATCTTAGCAGCTATGGCTCTTCTCCTCCTCTCTCTTCGCTTATTATTTTCTCTCTCCTTCCACGTCGGAGTTCTCCCTGAGGATCCACCGGCTGTCATTTTTCCGGTGAAAAAGCAAGCCCCTTTAGCTCTCTCTTTCTCCCTAGCTTCTGTATATATGGTGAAGACGTGATTTGTGCGTCTTTATCACAAGGTCACTGCTGTCTTTGCTGAAGTTTTGAGGAAAAAGTATGCTGCTTTCTCAGGCCCTCATATCTCTCTAACCCTCTTTCACACTTGCAGGAAACAGATAAGTTTATGTAAAGGTGAGGAAAGGTATACATGATTAAGTTGATGCAGAAAAGTGTAAATAGAGAAAATCAAAACCCTTTTTTGGGATGAAAAGGACATTCACAAGAGCTCCATATGCCATGCCTCTCCCACCCCCCTTCGAAGAGCGTGTAAAGGAGGAATCTTTTGCAAGCAAGTCATGCGAGAGACATGGTTATGGTGCTTGGTGGAAGATCCAGTTATTGGATGACGTTAAAAAATAGCCAAACTAGCTCTTAATTTAGTTCTTTACAGTATGGCTAACTGGGGCTTTTGGCCTAATCTTCTGGTTCACTCTACCCTTTTCCCTATTTGTAAGTTGTAACACAAAGAAATTAAGGCACAAAAGGGAACGGAAAGTTAGTGAATCTCATGACCTCACCATCTCTGCTTTGGCGTGGGTGTCAGTAAGTACTAAAAGATGAAGATCTTTTGCCTGCCTTAAAATCACACAAATTTCAGAAAATTCAATGTAGGGGGCTGAAGAAGTCAGAGAATTATTCTGTGTTGTAATCGTATTTGTTTAGTTCTATCACACATTCACACCCTTCTTTTAATAAATTAGTATAAATCACAGTTTGTTTAGTTTATTGAAAAAGAAAATTCTCTGTAGTTTTGTTTGAGTAGACTATAAGAACCAGTCAAGGTGGAGTCCTCTCGAAATGAGAACAAAACAAACAGAGCGATGAAGCGGGGTCCCCTTGAAAATTGGAATGGTCTCCCTCACATCACATTGGGTCTCCTGTTATGATCGTCAATTTACTAAAAGAGCGGATGGCCTGTAAGAGAGTGTGCTTGAGTCATAAACGTGTGGATGCCCACAGAAAGCAAAATTTTCGTGGGTTTTGGATGCCCTCCTCTCCGGCATTTGTGGTGGCTCTGACGTGATGTTCAGTTTGAACGGTACAGATATGGACAAAGGGGCGGTGTAGAGCCATCAATGAAATATGAATACTGTTGGTGCCAAGGTGCTTTAGGCAGTGTTGAAGGACTTTTCAGACACGTTCGGGTTTTAAGTTTAAGATTTTAAATTTTTTAATATTAATTTATTAAATAATTAGTTTTAATTTAAAAACTAATAATTATGCATTCCAATTAACATAAACATATAAAAATACCAACAAAACAAAATATATTGTTACATCAAATTTAGATAGAACAAGAATGAGTTCTTTAAGAACATTAAGATTTGAGGAGTTCTTTAAGAACATTAAGATTTGAGATCTTGAGTTTAAGACTTTTAAACACTTCAAAAAAGATTAAATGAATTTATATTGCTATTTAAAATTCAATATCAATTATTGAAATTAAGATTTCATTTAATTCTGAGTATTCCTTAAATGACATATCACCAAAAAATAATTTATACTCAAATATTTATCTAAGATAAATTTGAATGATAATAATTACCCGTTCTCTATTTATAAAAAAAATTCAAACTTTACTCAATTTTATGTAATTTTAAAAAATGACAATTAAATATCTAAATTAACAAACAAAAGGAAGAGACTTAGATTTAGTAGTTTCAGTCCTCAAATTGATGTAGCCTAGAATTGTTTAATTTATTAATTTAATTAAACTTAATTAATTAGTTAGTTTAATTAGATCTGATATGTATAAAATTTTGAAATTTTTGGAACGTATAAAGGTTATATTAGTAAACTTAACGAAGATATTAATGTTGGGCTAGAATTGAAAAAAATTGAAAGCTTAAATATTTAATTGTCAATTTTTAAAATTCGTATTATAATTTTAAAATTGAGTAAAATTTTAATTGACCCTATAAAAAATCAAAATATGATGAAACATTATGTAACTTAAGACGGGCGGATTTTCAATGTTCGTTTTCTTCATTCGGATTGCACTTCTGGCGAGAGAGTCATGAAAGGGTTGTTTTGGGAGGAGACGGAGTGTGGAGTCTTGTTCACTCATAAGAAAAATCTCAATGTCTCAGCACACCACAATCCCTTCTCCACTCCAATAACAAAATCACAACTGAATCTTAAGCAATAATGAACACTACAAGTCCACAGGCCACAGGACTGGAGGTCGTGATCTTGCAATAATGGGGGCTGTTGGCACGTGCTGCTGCTGACCCATCTAAGCTTGAGGGAGACTCGTCCGGCTTAGCTGGCAAAAGCCAGGTCTGGCGTCTGCCAATTTCTAGTGCCACGTGTCTCCTCTCCCACACGGTCTTGTCCACTTGAATTATAAATAAAGAGAATAAATTTTAAAATAAACTGAAATTATAAATAATGGATAGTCATGCAATTAAAATTGAAATTGGTTGAGAAGAATAAATTGAAATGATACATCTTTTCATTTGATCAGAAGAGCTTGTCCAAGCACGAGCGTGGAAGGGAAGGGAAGGGCATAGCTTTCGGTTGCTATCCGACAAAGACCCCACATCTCACGTGGCCTAAGAACGAGACCAACGCAAACTCTTGTCTGGTTTTCTTCACTTCAGGATAATGATTAAATGTGCCAACCAGAATAAGTGAATTTATAAATGTATTTTTATTTATTATTAAATCACGCTCAAAATAAACTTTACGTTACAACATGGTGTTGCAGTATCTTCGTTAATCAAATGTTGAGTTCAACTGGGACGAGATCTTGTAGAGGAAAACCCATTAGTTAAGGGACTGTTTGTTTCCATTTTTTTCTTCCGTTTTTTGTTACCGTTTTTGTAAAAAAAAAAACAGGTCATTAAAACGTGTTTGGTTTACTCTATTGTGATTTTTTGTTAATAGGAAGACAGAGAAAAAAATTAGGAGGTTATTATTCTAGTGATTTTCATGATCATTATTGTTAATACTACTTAAATGATTCTATATATTATAAGTTATTCATTAGAGTATAAAAATAATTTAGACAATATTTACGGTGATAGACTATAAAACTATTAAAGTTACGATCATGTACTCGCCCTGGGAAAGCATTCCCCATTTACGGGAAATCTCTTAGGAGATAAGAAGACTATAAAAAAGTAACAACACATGTTCTAATTTTAATCAGCAAATATTAGTATGAAAATGAAAATTATTAAAGAATCAAATATCGAGTACATGAAAAACATTCCAATGTAAAGAAAAAACTACGGGTCAAATTGACAGGTAAATTTATTAAGCTCAAATAAAGATTTACAAAGTTTAACATCTCCCCCCACAATTATAAATTTTCTTACAAAATTTTAAAATTGAAACTATAAGTTGATATGTCACTTTCAAACTAATCCAAAACATAATAGAAAAGATGAGAATCTTACACTAATTGTTCTCTTTCTATTTTTTTCTTCCCCTTTTGGTGTTTTGTCCACCATTTAATGATTGAACTTATATCTTTTTCTCTTTTATATCTCGAAATAGGTTTTCTGCATCGTACACAGTCAGCTATACAACCATGTTAGTGCTCGTGTCTCTTGCAATGTACACGGTTATAGAGATACAACCGTGTATTTCATGAACAATGGTATGTATACAATCGTGGTTATCTTCGCCCTTCACATCCTTTTTCACATTATTGCAAAGATTTACACAGTTAAATCAACACGGTTGTATAAGTGAAGTACACAGGCATGTAGCACCCTACACGGTCGTGTCTCCCACAGAAGAGTTTCATCGAATTGTCGTTCATTTTGTATTCACTTGTTCGTCATTCCTACAAACCATAAGAGCATCAATGATTACCAAAACTCTCAAGGTCGGCCTGAACACTCAACAATCTCTCCTTCCAACCCAATTATGAGAAAGACATGTTATGCTTCAATAGCTACTTGAGAGACATCTCGACAAGCTTACTACAAAGCTCATACTTACTTCCGGGAACTGCTTTAGTCTACATATCAACACAATTGAAGTATGTATGAACCTTTTTCAATATCAATTATTGCTCCTTAATCAAAACCTCAATCAATGATATTTGACATCTTTGTACTTTGTGCAGGAATGATAGGTAGTATTTTGCTCAAGTCAATAATACTTTGAGTATCATAAGTTCACATCCAACTCTTGAAGGAATCTTTTTCAACCAAAACATCTCCTTACTAGCTTTTATTGTAGCCATATACTCTCCTTCAGTCGTAGATAAAGTTACAAACTTTTGTAGTTTGGATTGTCATGAAATGATTCATCTTGCAAACTTGAACAGGAAATTTGAAGTAGATTTTCTTCCATCAAGATCTTCAGTCATATCGACATCTATAACCTTCTAGAATTAGCTCATCATCACTAAAACACAAACTCCACTTCGAAGTACCTTTTAAGTAGCTTAAAATTTATTTCACTTCTTTCCGGTGAACCTTTCCTGAATTAGACAAGAACCTTCTTAATAACCCAATAGCTTATGCAATATCTAGCCTTTTACCCACTATAGCATACATCAAAGGTCTTATTGTAAATGAGTATAGAATAGAAGACATACCATCTTTCTTCTTTTTGTTGAAGGACATGCACATATGCTCAAATTGAAGTGAGGTGTCAGTGGCATGTTAACTGGCTTGGCATGCTTTATATTGAACCTTTCTAACACTCACTCAATATACCTTTCTTGTGACAATCACAATTTCCTACTTTTTCTGTTAGGAGTTATCTCAATGCCTAAAATTTGCTTTGTAATCCTCCTTCAACTTTTGGATTCTTCCATCATCTCGACCTACAATCAACATATCATCAACATATAAAAAAAGAATGATTAATTTCCCACTTGTAAACTTCTTAAAATACACACAAGCATCGACGTAAGTTCGATTGTAACCATAATCCGTTGTAAAGGAATTGAACTTTCAATACTACTGCCTTGGAGCTTGTTTCAACTCATATAAGCTTTTCTTCAACTTGCAGATTGGATTCTTCTTATCTTTAGCTTTGAAGCCTTCTGAATACTCCATCTAGATCTTCTCTTCTAAATTTCCATACAAAAAGGTTGGTTTCACATTCATCTATTCAAGTTCAAGATCTAAGCAGGTAGCCAAACGCAAAATTGTTCAGTAACAAAATGATTCTTTTTGAATCATTGAACTTAATGTTTGATTTAATTAATTATTTTAATTAAAAACTTATTTCTAATTTATTATTACAGTAATAATTTTAATCTAATTAGAAACTTATTTCTAATTATATGTATCGTTTAATTAGAAAATCATTTATAGTATTCAACTTATGAATATACTGATTTAAATATAATTAAAGCCGTATTTCTAATTAATATTGAACTAATCAAATTTAAATTTATAATTCACTTTAAAACTTATTTCTAAATATCATAAATTCATTCAAAATTTCAATAAATTTAAAAACTCATTTCTAAATAAATAATTTATCATTTATTCTATAATTGTCAACTTGTATTCCTACTCTTCAAAACATTTAAGCCCATGTCAAAATTCATTTAAACCCAAAACCCATTTCAACTCAATCTTTTAACCTTTATAAAAGGTATGTAAATGTGCCTACATCAAAATTATTGATGTAATAATAAATTAAAAATAAGTTTCTAATTAAATTAAATTAAATTAAATACATAAATCGATGGACATAACCTAAGCATCTATAAGCCAGACAAAATGAAACTTTTATTACTATCATAGTTTGGGGTGTCAATGGGCCCGGCCGCTCTTGGCCCGGCCCCTCATTGGATGGCCCGCGAGTCGGCCTGTGCCTTGATTTGGCCCATCTTTACTTTGTTTATAAAAAATTTACAAAATGACGTCGTTTTTGTTATTTCAGTCAAGTCACAGGCTGCCTTGACCCAACTTATAACTCGGTCAACTAGGGTCAAAATCGGGCCGGACTAGACCAAAATTACCAAGCCTAGTCATAGTCAACGTTAGTGAAACAATACCTAGCCCTTGTTTGGTTCAGTTTTTTGAGACTTCAAAAGCACTTTTCTCTACCGCAAAAGCCATTTTCAGGAGAAAAAAAAGAGAGTGTTTGGCTGCAAATTTCAAAAATACTTTTCAAGTAGAAATAGCTTTTGAAAAAGTTAAAATATAGCTTTTTCAAAAGCTAAAATTTGGAACTTTTCAGAAAAGCCCAAATTATAGCTTTTTCGGAAAGCAGTTTTTTATATTAGTTTCAGTCACTTACGTAAACAAATAGTGTCTCCTCTTGGGTCTTATGTAAACAACCATTGCCGACTCTCTGTTTTGTTTCTTTTGCTCACCTATCCTTCTCATCTTCTCAGGTTGGTTCTCTTTCTATGTAATTTTTTTTGTCCTAAAATTTTTCTGCGTCTGACGCAGGCGTCGAACGTCTGCGTTATTTAATATACTTTAAAAATTATTTAGCATAAATAATTTTATTATAAAAT
>JANZLX010000213.1:7037681-7053454 GCA_025531955.1 Erythroxylum orinocense | reverse complement strand
AGGCTCATCAACTCAAATCATCTCCTCATACACAATTCACATACTAAGCATATAGTAAATTCTCAAATCATTCAAAACACAATAATGCAATATTTATGAAGCCGTTTAGATCATTTTATTCTCTTGATTCAAAGCAAACTTTATTTCTTGCTTTTTTGGAAAACACATTGTGGCTCATTTTCAAATTATAAGCATGAAACCCACCTTAAAAATCCTTTGCTTTAGGCTTGCTCAAGATGCCTTTCCTCTAGCTCCTTTTGTCTCCCTTGAATTTCTTCAAAATCACAAAACTCTAAATCAAAAGGGATCTTAAAAATTGGAAAACCTAAGGAAACAAAACATGAAATTTATCCTAGAACCATCTTTCCCATACTTTTCCTAAGCCATTTGAACCAAAAATCCTTTAAAAAATCCAACAGATTTGAAACAACTCACCTTGAATCTTCACCCACGTTTTTGCTCTTTGGCTCTAATGGAAGGTTAAATCTTCCTCTTTCTTTTTCCTTCTTGAAAAACTCTTAAAATCTAACTTGAAAATCAAGAAAAGATGAAACCTAGTTTTTTCCCTTCTTTCTTCCTCTCTTCACCGAAGTCTCTCCTCTCTTCTTTTCTTTGAAATTTCGTTCCTCCCTTCTCCTAACACAAACAAGTCTTCTTTTGTTCTTGTAATGAAGCCAAAAGACCAAATTACCCCTCCTTGCAAGCCTTAAACCATTTAACCTTAAGTGATCTTCCTAATTTACCCTTATACTTTCTTATTCCTTCAATTTAACTAACAACATACTATACTCTAATTTAACTTCAATTTCTCCATTTAATAACTTCTAATTCCATCACTCTAAACAAAAAAATCCTCCAACCATTGACATTATAATAAAACTCTAACCAAAAACAATTTATAAAACAAAACCTCAAAAATAAATTGAAAACATGCTTATTCAATAAGAAAAGAATTTGGGGCCAACAAACGAGGTCCTCGACATTGTTTTGTGCTATTGAATTTAACTCGTCTTTTATGGCATTAATATATTTATCAGACTTGTCACTCTCTATAACTTGTGAAAATGAAATAGGATCCTTATTAATGTCATAATCAAATTCTAACTCTTGTAAATGACCACATAATCATCCAGAATAACTGATTTCCTTATCCTTATAAGTTTGCTTAAAGCTATTCCACGTGATTCATTTATGTTAATTAGTTGTAAGTTAGTTTCTTCATTAGGTACTGCTTCATCCAAATGTTACCCAAGATCATTTTGTTCTCTTAATACTAAGATAACAATGGATATATATGTGGATATTATGACATTTGTAGGTAATGGAATATCAACCCTCATTTCACTAATATCCATAATACATTTTTTAGCACTCCTATTAACTTCATCGTTTTCAATAAACTTTTTAGGCTATAATTTGGACAATAAAACCTATACTTTTTTAATTTCTCTGAATAACTAATAAAGTAACCATTAACTATTTGAGAATATAATTCCTTTTAATGTAGATTACAAGCTCACGTTTCTGCTAGACAGCCCCAAACATATAGGTGCCTAATGATTGACAATAGTTATTCGCGTGAAATTAAAACATAATCTAGTAGACTTTTCCTATGCTTTATAGTTTGTCTTCTTAACTTAGTTGCTCATATCTATAATGATAGCATGTTTTTCTTCTAATAACGCTAAGCAAAGAAGTTGAAACCATTAAATATTGTAAAAAAAATGCATGCGAATAAAGAGAAATAACTATAGATATATAAATGCTCAATGAATTGTTAGATTCAAATGATTAATTATTAAAAATATATTGTTTGTTTCTTTTAGGCAAACTCAATAATATATTATCATAAATATAATGTGATACAAACTTTATCAGGTAATCAAATAAACCCCCATCAAATACAATCAATATTTTTTGATATATTATTAGGAAACTATGACGAAATCCAATTCCAATCATAGTGGGATAATTATAAAACCTTTTCACAAATTGGTTTCCTAAAAAACCAAGATTAATTTAAATATATAACATGATTAACACAATTCATAATAAACCAGAAACTTAATTCGTACCTAATTCCGAAGCTTGATCATTTTCTTGTTGTATCCCTCAAACCATTTTCGAAACTGATTTGTCTTAACCACGGTAGCCGCATAAACGTCTGACCTCTAACGGTATCCACATAATAAGTTGAGAGAACTTTATAACACTTAAAGAAAGGTTAAGCAAGAGGTGCTAGCTCCATTAGAGCTTAGGCCTATTTATAATAAGTTTTGAACGTTTTAGTAATTTAATTGAAATTAAATCCTAATTTCAATTAAATTTTAATTAGAATTAAAAATAATTCTAATTAAATATCAATTATGCCCAAATTAGATTCAATATCTCATATTAATCCTTATTTATTAAATATCTCATATTTAATCATAAAGTTTCTCAAACTTTACAATCAAGTTCAACTTGATTAAAATAACTTTTTCTCTCTTCAACCCATTCTATATGTGAGACCCATTAGATTCTCAAATATGTTGACAATGATTATAAATTATAATTATAATTCATAATTAGACTTAGATAAATTAAAACTCCTTTTAATTTATCTTTAATTCTCTAATTAAACAATCTATAATCATAGATCAAGATTGGCGTCTAGCAACATGTCATGACCACCTAAATATTTAAGAATGTCAAAATAGTTTTGATTAACCTTTTCGTGTATGATTTTTCTGTATAATTAAGTCCTTTTATCAACTAATGTTCTTAATAGACATAGAGCATGGAATTAACGTCTACTCTATTTTGAGTCCAACCATATTAGTTCTCCGCCATTATCTATTGATTCAATTAATGATATTTGTAAACTATTTACTAAATGTCATTCTACTTTGGCTAAAAATTTTCCAAATTAATACTAATCGAGAATAACAGAACATTCTCCCTAATGACTTTAGGGTGATGAATCCAATCTTGATCACACAACTACTTCTATATATTTTATGCTACATCCAATGAATACTGATTGACTGCCTCATGATTAAATAAGTCATGAGTAGTATCAAAACATGACAATTCCTATACAAGACTACTTTGGAGACCTCAAGTCAAATGATCACTTATATAATCATCACAATGAGAATTCCATAGACACACAAGTAATATTTCAAATAGATTTTTCATATCAGGTTTGTTTAGTGAACTTGTTTTATAACAAGCACCATACGTTTGTTTAAGCATCTCCATACTTTAGCCTATAAGATTGACTACTTCCTTCATAAGGAAAAACATAATATGTGCTAGCCTTTTTATGTTCTATTAATGCGAACATTGATTAGGAACAATTTTTGGATAATAAATAAATGCAATATAATCTCATTATAATTTTATTTGCCATATATAATTTTCTGATGGACTTTATAATATACATATAAACATGTACAAGATAAAGAATGTCATTAAATAATTGTCACTAAATTACAACTAAAGTGATTGACTGTAAGGCATAAACCAACATGTATAACATATTTGACAAGTGAATATTGATTTTTCTCTGTTATGTCTACTAGTCATGGAATATTAAATTTACTTGTTTGCACCAAAAATAAATAAATTTACTTGTGAGTAAAATTTAAAATTCTCAACTAAAAAACATCATTTATCCATATAATTAATTGAATAATTGCATTAATATTTATGAGTAAATAACTATTTATACATGACAAAAAAATACATAAAAATCGAATCAGTAAATAAATGACCATGGAATCAAAATAGAGAACCATGAAACTTGATTTAATTAATGTCGATTTAATCAAATATATGGCTAAGGAAAATAGAATTCTAAAACAAATTAAATCATGAATAAAACATAATGCAGTTATTTTCATTTTCACATGACTAAACTTAATGATTTTTTATCAAAGAAATTTTCAGCCAAATACTCAAAGATTAGCAATAATCATCAATCAATCATAATAAAATAAAATAGATGGACAAATTGTTTATTCAAAACATACGCTTTATCACACTAAAAGTATAATCTTTATGACATAAAATTAAACTTAAAATTCACAATTTTAGGATATTGAATTAACAATTGTCACAATCAATTGGGTATAATATTATGCAGAAAACATCATTATCGTAAAGAGATTACAAAAAACTCTATCACTTTCTTTGTTAAAATTGTTTTCTCTCTTAACCACTTAATACTACAAAAAAGTTGATTTTTTACAATTTTCATCGAGGAAGACAGAAGTATTCGTGGGAACCTCAACCCCTGTTTTACTGAAACAGCGAATATATGGTTGATCCTGCCCTGCGGTTTTGCTTCGATATCGTAATTGTCCTAAACATTCTTGTTGATGCAGAACAATGATAGACTACACAGGCAACTTTAGCAAAAGGCTGCAAAACCAAGCAGGTTTATCCTTAGTGTCACTTCGGCTAAACTCTAAATTAAAGGCAACGGTATTCCCCACTTTCTGCTTGAACTCTCAAGATATTCAAATTATCTATCCCATGAGAAGATGATTTTAGTCAAGTTTGAATGTCTAGCATGAGCGTAACCAAATCTAAAGTTGAGCAAATATCATATCCATGAGCAATGTGGTTTTAATCTGAAGAATAACAATTTCAGAATAATCTCACCTCACGTTTTCCTGAAATGGGCTGTTTTAAAAAGTAGTCGACTTGTAATGTTTGCCTTTCGGGCTTTAAGCCTACTTTCACAAAACCCTCTCTTAAAACCCCCACTACTACCGGTGCTTGCTGGCGAAAAAGAAACCAAAAACCCACCTGAGTGTCTGTAATTTGACCATTGTATCGCCGTTTATGTTTCACTCCAATGGTCTCAATAGGCTTCTCATCAACTACTTGATCCCATCATCCCTATACAATGCTCTACCATTTCGTTGCTTGGAAATTTCCATCAAATATGTGCATTCACTTCATCATTCCAAACCCAGAAAACCCACCAACCAATTCTCCAAAAGGTCGAAACTTTCCTCCAAGTCAATGGCGAAAAAACATAAAGATGACCCAAAGGTGTACATGCGAAACACTGTTTTTAACATATACAGAATCTTAAAATCCTCAACTTGGAACTCCGCGAAAGATCAGCTTTTAGGTTTGGGCATAAACTGGGACTCTTATACAGTTAACCAGGTCCTCAAATCCCACCCACCAATGGAAAAGGCTTGGCTTTTCTTCAATTGGGCTTCAGGGCTAAAAGGGTTTAAGCACGATCAGTTCACTTACACAACAATGCTTGACATTTTTGGAGAAGCTGGGAGGATTGCGTCCATGAAACATGTGTTTAAGCAAATGCAAGACAAGGGAATAAAGATTGACGCTGTTACTTACACTTCGCTTATGCATTGGATTTCGAACTCTGGGGATGTTGAGGGGGCGATGAGGATTTGGTACGAAATGAAAGAGAGAAGGTGTTATCCTACTGTTGTTTCTTACACGGCTTATCTGAAACTTTTGCTTGATAGTAAGAGAGTGAAGGAGGCTACCAATGTGTACAAGGAGATGCTTGATTATGGGATTACCCCCAATTGCTACACGTATACTGTTCTTATGGAGTATCTTGTTGTCGATGGTAAGTTAACTTGGCCTGCTCTTTAAATGCTTGTTGTATGGCCGAGCTGAGTCTCCGTTCAACTATGGATCGAGGAGTGGCAAATTTATGCTTCTATTTGCGACTTTTTACGCCCTATTGTGGTAAATTTAATGTTTTTACTCGTCAAGATCATGATAAGAGAAATTTTCGATTCCAAAACGATACTCATATTTTTGCGGTGGCTTTTGGTCTAAATGATTTTCTGTTGGACCGCTGTGGCTATAGTATTCGACTTCTATCATTATGTGGTACAGAAGAAAGCTTAATTGAGCTTGATAAAATTTTGTGTATTCTTGTTCCTTTGATCCTTCGTCAACTTAATGCTTGTGGATTGCTACTACTCCTTATTCTCATATATTTTCTGTACCTTGCTATGATGTTTGTCCAGGTAAATACGCAGAAGCCCTTGAGATATTCAACAAAATGCAAGAAGCAGGAGTACATCCTGATAAAGCCGCGTGCAATAATTTGGTACAAAGATGTGCCAAAGCAGGTGAGACAGGGGCAATGACCCAAATACTTCAGTATATGAAAGAGAATAATCTTGTTCTTCGTTACCCTGTATTTCTGGAAGCTCTTCAAACTCTTGAAGTTGCCAATGAGAGTGAAAACCTCATCAAGCAAGTTAATCCTCACTGTGCTACAGAATCTAGCAGTTACGTTGTTGCCTCTGAGATTGTAGGAGCTGCTGATGATTTTCCCATAGACACAGGAATGGTTATGATTCTCTTGAAAAAACAAAATCTTCTTGCAGTTGACAGTTTGCTTAATGGAATAAGTGATAAGAACATAAGATTAGATTCTTGGGTAGTGTCAGCCATTATTCAGGTTAATTGTAGCCGTTGTAGACCTGATGGTGCTTTAAAAGCTTTTGAATACAGCATAAAAATGGGCATACACCTTGAGAGAACTGCCTTTCTTGCTCTGATAGGTTCTTTGATCCGATCAGAAACATTTCAAAACGTGGTTGATATAGTCAAAGAAATGATTACGGCTGGGCATTCTCTTGGAGTATATTTGCGTGCCCTTTTGATTTATAGGCTCGGAAGGGCTAGAAGACCGACTTTTGCTAGAAGGATTTTTAATTTACTGCCTGATGACCACAAATGTACTGCTACCTATACTGCTTTAATTAGTGTGCATATATCTGCTGGTAGTGTGGAAAACGCACTTAAAGTTTACAAAACGATGAAGAAAAACGGGATTCAACCTTCACTAGGAACTTACAACCTTATATTAGCCGGTCTAGAAAGAGCTGGTAGAGTTGGTGAAACTGAAAACTACAGGAAAGAAAAAAAGAGCCTGCTAATTGATGATCATAACAGGAATGGTGCCCAAGTGGAGCAAAAGATTTGTGACCTTCTATTCCTTGGGTAGTCAATGTCTTTGCACGTAAGGCTGGACTAATTGCTATTTACTAAAAAGCAGCATGACAGAGGTTAATGAATTGCACAGAAGAGCATCTCAGAGAAGCAGCAGGTTTGTGGTATGTCAATTCTGTGATTCCTACTCAGATATGCCTGTTTGCCAACTGACTAAAGCTCTCAAGATGAGAGAATTGCTATTCACGGCATCGCCCTCTCTTTTGACGTGGCATCCTATGAGCATGGGCCTTCACTTCCTACCTCTGCGTCATCTGTTGATTTTCATTTCTCAAGATGATGCGCATTTGAATTCATGTCTCATCATAGGGACTCGTATCCCATCTAAAGACCTTAGTTCAGGGCATGTGGCAATGTATCTAGGATCTTAAACAAATTCCCAGCTCTAAATCTCTGACGTATGCTAATTGACAGAGATCTGTACTGCAGAGTTGCTAGCCCTTCTGTCAGTTGTAGGTCCTTTGCATAATCAAGATGTGGGTTGTTGAGGTGGTGAAGGCTAAATCCTGAAGTAAGTCCATGATAGGCCACTGAAGGCCAAGGACTGCAAAAAGGATTTCATGTGAACGAGTCGAAGTTATACGTTTCCGTATTCACCATTCGTATATAGATGGTATTGATTAAACATTAACAGGAGAGTAGAATTCAATGATTATAAGAATCGACCTGGAAGTATTTCCCCCAGCTGCTTATTGTACTTGCTAATGGTGAGTTGGAGCAGGGACAGCCAGAAGCAAGATTGGCGATGTGAACTGGTCCATGGCCATGTCTCTGATGACAGTACTAAATTATGAGGAATTGTTGATTCAAATTTGATATGGATGAGTGTTCTTTTCGGAGTCTATTAGAGGAGTATTTTATTTTTAGTAAAAGTCTATTATTTTCTTATTATTTTTGCACGAGTTTTTGATATAGTTATGTTAATAAAAACAGCTTGAATAGGAGTTTTTCTAAGGTCCTAGTTTAGGTTGAAGATTTGTGTTTCTTAGCCTATATAAGACTATTACATTATGCAATAAAGTAAGCAAGAACTTATCATAAAAATTAGTTTAGGAGTAGAGTAATTTAATCTAATTTCGGCGGAGCTTGTCCTTGACAAGTTCTGCCAAGGACAAGATCTGCCAATTTTTTATCACCAAAAATAGGTTTTGCAAGGAAGAGAACCAACGTAAATAAGGAGAAAGAGATTAACTTTCTCAAGAATAATTCTTGGATTTGATCCCAAGCACGGGCCCATTGTAGGAATTCATGGACGAAACAGGCCATTCAACTTTAGAGCAATCTTTGGTAGAGTGGTAGATGGATCAGAGGATACCGGCGTTAAAGATGGGGGAGCAAGAATTGAAGGCTCAATATGTACAGATTATCCGCATGTTTGCAAGGTTGGAAGGTGCAAAATTGAACGAATATCAGGCACCTATCATAACCACCACCACCACCACCACCATTACCGCGGGAGGGGAGGACCGATGAGGCAACGGGGCAAGAATGATGCCTAAATATACTAAGATGGAATTTCCAATGTATGATGGCTTGATGGATTCGTTGGTTTGGCTTCACAAGTGTGAGCAGTTTTTCATCAGCCAACTAACAACGGAGAAGAAGGTAAGATTGGATGCCTTTCATTTAATGGGAGAGACTCAACTGTGGTTCTTTCAACTTGAATAAGAAGAATTAGGGATGCATTGATACTTTTTCAAAAGTTATTGCCATAAGAGATTCAGCCCTCACCTTGGTAACAACCTTGTAGGAGAATTGGTAAACCTCAAACAAACCTGGAGCGTAGAAGCATATCAACGCCAATTCCAAACACTGCTGGCTCGAACCATGTGGCTTGCACGAGACCTATAAGCAAATTTATTCACATCTGAGTTGGTAGAAGGGTTGCGAATTGAAGTGGAGATGCAATATCTTGCTAATCTTAGAGGTGCAATGAACTTAGCAAGAGCATGTGAAAGAAAATTGCAATGTATGCAGAAGCAATACACTCAAGGAGTAAGAGGCAGTCGAAACACCATCTTATGGCTATCTTCGCAGCTAGACAGTAATAGTAACAACACTAGTGCAAGTGCAACAACAACCTCCAATATAGCAAGTACTCCACTCTTGATGGGAAGACGCTTTTAGCAAAAATGGCTAAAAGAAAAGAGAAGGGGTTGTTAAATTGTGACAAGTCTTATTTGGCGGGACCAAATGTAAGAGATTATTTTGGAAGGAGATATCTTTGCATACTATCACTGGCATAATAAATTGATTTCAAGCTTAAGGGCAAGCTTGATGTCGAAGAGGGGGGTGATAATATGAATGAGTGTTTTATTAGGAGTCTATTAAAGGAGTGTTTTATTTTCAGTAGAAGTCTATTATTTCTCTATTATTTTTGCACCTGTTTCTGTTATAATTATGTTAAATAGCTTGATTAGGGTTCTAGTTTAGGTGAAACTTTTGTATTTCTTTACCTATATAAGGCTATTATGTTATGCAATAAAGTAAGCAAGAAGTTATTGCAAAAATTAGCTTAGAAGTAGGGTAATTTAGTCTAATCTTGGCAGGCCTTGTCTTTGACAAGTACTGTCAATTTTTCATCACCAAAAATAGGTTGCGTAAGTAAGAGAATTAACGTAAATAAGAAGAAAGAGATTAACTTTCCCGAGAATCATCCTTAGACTCGATCCCAAGCATAAGCCCTTAACCAAATTCCTATACTAATAGCAATTTTTGCTCTAGCAACCTATATAATGCTACCAGACCACTTAGGCCTTGTCGATGGCTTGCATTTTGATATGTCTTGCATTATAAAAGAAATCTTTGGATTTGGCCCACTCCATGTCTTAGTTAACTTGCTGAGGGAACGAGATACTAGAAGATAACAAACAAATTTTTGTAGCTAACGGCAGCCTGGATCTTCATCTCTTGGTGCAAGTAAGCTATGCCAACGATTCCTAGTTCAAATGCATAAAAATCCACGTCTGTCCTGATGAGGAAAATTTTAATGCTTATCCTTAGGCCCAACAACTTCCCTAATTTATTTGCGATTAATTTCTTTATGAGCTTTTATTGTCACATCCATTAAAAATATACAAAAGATGCAGCAATTGCCTTCCAATATTTCTTGCTTTTTAATACACCTGGACCTGAACTTGGACCTGGACCTGGACCTCGAGCAACATTGCACTATAAGAAAAGCACTAGCCACATTCAACTCAGACAAATCCTGAGGTAGACATGAAATTTATAAAAAGAACTTGTTAGTTTGGTTAACTAAAAACTATAGACGCTTGTCGTTGTAGCAACAACTTCCATATCTCTTTTTACAGAAACGTCAAATCCTGTGCGATATTGTTCTTGTAACTAAAAACTATAGATGCTTGTCGTTGTAGCAACAACTTCCATATCTCTTTTTACAGAAACTTCTAATCCTGCGCGATATTGTTCTTGTAACTTACCTCTTTTCTGTGAACATTGATGGGGTCAAGTTCGTCAGCTACCCACAACTTAGAGCTGCCAAAGTGATATGGGTAGATCATCACTGACCAAACACCACGTCAGTAGATCCCAGATTTTTGGAAAACAATTGCCTTGAATTACTCCCAAGAAATGAAACATGGAACACAACTTGTGGCATAAGCAAGACTAGTACTACCCATAACATGATTGACCGACAATTCCACAAGAATATATGCTAATTGGAGGATTTTCAGTTACAAGCGAAGCTAGGCCATGACATTGCAATTTCATTCTACTTTAGATAAGAAAAATTCCCAATAATTCTTCACTAGGAACAGGTTCCTCCCATCTATAAGTAGTCACTCCTACGTTTCAACTTGCAGCATGTCTCAGCCTCACAGTTGACTAATAAGGGAATAAGGCATTTGCAGAAGGATTCCTATGAGCCCTTACAAGAACCGCAGTAAAAAGAAAAGAAAAGAAAGACAAATCAGATGTCATGAACATGGAAAAAATACGAAAATCTGAACAAGAATCTAGTTTTTTGACGTTTGATAATACAATATAAGCTTTTGTCTCACCCTCTCCGCCAATGAACATTCAGTAGCAGGATTTACATATTGACAAAGTTGAAGGGACTAGCTAGGCATTATCTGAGGCAGTTTTATTTATTGAAGAAAGTTGGAAGCATCGGATACTTGAATTTGGCTTGCGTTTTCTTTTATTTGCGATCACTGCTTTTTATAATAGAACTTGAATTATTACAGTTTGGATAAATTATAATATAAAATTTTGAATTGTCATCTGTTATGTTTATCTCTTACATGATCATGTGTTTTTGAGTTTTTAGCTCAATTCTTTAAGGAATATGCTATGTTTTGTGCATCAATTAGAAAAGAGGTTAAGATTAAGATTGAACAGTGTTTCATTAGTAGAAGACAAGAGCACCAACTCCCATATTTCGGGTTAAATTAAATCTTAAGTAATTTTCAAGAATTATAACAAATCTGTTTAGGATATATTCAATATGTGGCGACACGTTTGCGCGAACCAAAGGCCTCCTCGAAATGAGCTACCCAACCTAACGTTGTCCCTCCTACTCCTCTCTTTCTTTCTTTTTTTTTTTCCGATTTTTGACTTAATTGGTCTCTTCCTTCCACGTGCTCAACATGGTTATGACAAGTATGAAATTGTTAATTTGAACTTTGAGATAAATTGTTCTAAAACGGGTCAAATTTCGGTTGCCAACTTCCTAACTCTAATGCCGTCTGATTAATGACATGGTCTCCCATCAGACGGTATTCATCTACAATCCATAGCCAACAACGTGTAAGGTGATTAGACCCAGTCTCATGATAATATCCCTCGTGAGCTGGCGGGACCCACCGACTCTTTCAAAAATCGAAACCCAATTTCTCGAGATATTGGTGCATGCAAGTGGAGCGGCAGCGAATATACCCAATTGTGAGGAAGCGGATACATTCTGCATTCCCGAAGTGGTTGGGACTTGGTCTTGGGAAATGTAAATATCGCGATATTTTGATTTACTCGTCATCTTCTTCTTGCTTGGGTCACCTATATAAACGACGCCAAAACTATCGTTATTCCACATTCAATACACGAAACCAAGAACGCTTCCATTGTTATAGGAACTCCGAGAGCTTTCTCTTCCTTAGGAACGATGCCGTTTAAAAAAGACCTTGCCGAGCGTCTCTATAGAATCTCCAAATTTTCGAACCAATCTCTCACAAGTTGCCGCATTTCTTCGTCATCGGTGCAGACCCGCATCCAGAAGAGCTCGAGCGAGGCCAGCATTTCTCCCGATCCCGGAGACCGCGGGATGTTCCGGCGATTGTTCCACAGGAAGGCTATTTTCCAGCCTGAGCTCCTGCCTATGCAAATCGGCGAGAAGCTTAAGGACAAACTCAAAGCTTTCGACGTTACGAAGGATCGGATCCGTCTGGACAGATTCTTCCCTCCGGAAATGTGGAAGGCGGACAAGGAGGGGCTGACGTTAGAGGACACGAGGAAGTTGCTGCGAGTTGCGCAGTTGGAGTTGATGAAATCAAGATTGAGACAGATGGACAAAACTTGGATAACTTATTCGGAGTTTGTGCAAACTATCGGCGAAGTTTGTTCAGATCCGGAGCAAGCAAAAGGGGTCGCGAATACGCTAGACGAATCAGGAACTGTTATTGTTATCGGGGACGTTGTGTATCTCAAACCTGAGAAGGTAAAATCGACATTTTTTGGAATCAATTTCAATTTAATTATATGCTTTTATGATTCTTGTATTTGTTTGCCTCTCTTATTGATCTTTTTTTACAGAGATAATAATAATAGCATACATGGTCCTGTGAGAGTTAGGTTTCAAAACACCAGATAAATTAAAATCTTCAAAAACTTGTTTTTTCTTTCTTTGGATTTGGGGTTTACCGAGAACTGATAAGTTTTTTTATGGTTATTTTCCTTTGTTTTTCGGCAGGAGAATGAAACTTTGTTGTTTCGATCAAGATCTAAAGGACCATAAAAGGCCACTCGGTTTCTACAGTGACCAGATTATCTATATTTGATTACCCTCTGGTGGAATGATTTTGAGTCCATATTTTTAAAGCCTTACCACCCAATCTGAGTTTTGATTTGATTCCAAAAGCTTCATTAGCTTATTTGGTTTTTGATTTGGCAAGGGCAAAAAATAAAAAGTAGAAATGAGTGGGAGGAAGAGGAGAATCTGACCAAATCGGTGTAGCAAAAAGGATTTGATTAGTTAAATAAACAGGAGAGAGGTTTTAGGAGTGGTTTTGGTTTTATTTGTTTGAGCGTTGATAATTTCAGGATTAGCGGTGATGCAGTAGAAAGTTGGGAGCATTATGACTTGAGATTTTCTGTCTTTCGTCTTTTATGTCTCTTCTTCGTATTGTTGTTAAGGATGTCAATTCCTATGCTGGTTTTTGGGATCCAGGTGAAAGTCACTTTTTTTTTTTAATAAAAAATGTTTTACTTTTCTTTCAAGTTTTTGTTCATTTCCACTTTTAATCTGGTTTTCCTTTTCCCCCATTCTGAAATTTTATCGCTGAGGCCACTAGTGCATCATCATTTTGTTCATCTATCAACAAGTACACAACTTTTATGGAGCTTTGCTTTACCGTAGAATCTTTCCAATGTGTCATTTCTTACAGGTAGCGAAAGTCATCGGAGGTCTAATTCCATTACCCGTAACCAACCCAAATGATCCGAGAAGAAAGGAGCTAAAACAAATGGAGAAACAGAAAGCTGAGATCGACCAAAAAGCCAGGATCTTGGTTCGCCGAGAATTATGGTGCGGCCTCGGTTTTCTGGTTGTCCAAACATTTGGGTTCATGAGGCTAACCTTCTGGGAGCTATCTTGGGACATAATGGAGCCAATTTGCTTCTATGTTACATCAATGTATTTCATGGCAGGCTATGCGTTCTTTCTCAGGACATCGAAAGAGCCGTCCTTTGAAGGGTTTTACCAAAGCAGATTTAGTGACAAACAGAGGCAGCTCATGAAGCTCCAAAATTTTGATTTGGAGAGGTACACTGAGCTCAGAAAGATTTGTGACCCTTATTCTTCGTCTTCGGAGCAGCTTCCATCGTCTGTACTACATTTGATGAATACCAAAAACTTATTTTAAAGCATTAGGTAGATGAATATCGTAATTTAGGATATACAGTTATTGTAGTCCCTTTCCCTTTCATTTGTAACTTACAGAGATCAGGGATTGTAGGTGCGGCGTATTGTAAACCTTGTATGGAGGGCGGTTTTTAACATAAATTCTAACATGAAGTTGCACATTAATTCAATTTCGAATTACCAAATCGAAGTCGTCAAGAGGCTTATTTTAGGTGTGATATGCTTACGGTGTATTGGTGTATGGGTTTTAGTTTCTGCGGTGTCAAAGCAACAGCGCATTAGTGCAAATTTGGTGGGCGGTGGTGTACAGCTGTGTAGTTCCAGCTGTTATTTTTCGCTCCACAAAGAAGAAAACAAAGAAATTCCAGCTGTTTTCTTTCATCGATATCTTTTATCTATTATTACGATGTCTTATTGTATTCAATAAATTTCATCTATTTATTTATATAGGTCTCACATGAGATTCGCGTAGGTCCTATAAATTAAATAATTGAGATTATATGAGACAGAATAAAATAGAATAAAACTAGACCATCATTTATAATTACACCAAAGAGGAGAGGATAGGATTATTCATGACTTGTAGGATATATCGGTTACCCTTCACCTTCATGTATTGATTGGTATTAATTTTGAAATTATTTAAGCAGAAATAATATGGAAATATGCATATTTTACTATTTATTTTTGTTTCAACAAGCTACTGGAGATTTCCAACGTGTTCCTCCTCTTTTGAATTAATAGTTAAAATTGTTTATTGTCTTTTAACAAAAGTTACCTTAAACCTCCAGTGGTTTGTCCCCACCTTCCACTTTTTTTTTCTCTGCCTTTTAAGTCCCGCTCAACTTCCATCCTCTCTTTTGTCTTTGTTACCTTTTTCTTGGAGATGTCCAGTGTCGCTCTCATTTCCTCGTGCACTTTCCACCTTTGCTTCCAGAGACTTCTTCCCTAGGTTTGCCTCCTAAAGGTCTTGCTCATGAAACTCCTTCCTTTTCTTCCATTCAAGCTCCTATCCCATTCGGGAAAACTTACAGGCCGTATTTAATTGGATGTAAGATTTTTTAATATAATGAAATGAGTTAAAATGAAATAGGATATAAATAGATGTAATATTAAAAAAATTATTTGAGAAAGATAAAATAATTTATATAATATAGTAAAATATTATTTGAAAGAAGAGTTATTATCTGAGAAAGATAAAAAAAATTATATAATATAGTAAAATATTATTTGAAAGAAGAGTTTATAATATAATAAACCCTCTTTTCAAATGATGGAATAATATTACATTATATTATATTTTATTAATAACCACCCAACTAAACATAACCTAAGAGTAAAGTCATTGATGATAGCTCCTTATTTCTCAAACTCGAATAATGTTCCTACTCACTTGATGCTAGCAGGGTTGTAGTAGTTTCGAATATTGACCCAAAGGAATAGAAAATGGGCTAAGAAGCACGGACACCGCAAAATGAAGTCGTGTCCGTGTCAAACGCGCACGTGTCCGTGTCGGACACGTGTCTGACACGAACACCCATAAAAAGTGCATATATATGTTCCATATTTTTTTAGAGGGGTTAATAGAGTACAAAATATGTATAAACTATCAAGATATTGAAAGTTTTGAAACACATCAATCAATATTTATCATATTATGGATTCT
>JANZLX010000213.1:6980241-6990675 GCA_025531955.1 Erythroxylum orinocense | reverse complement strand
ACTTTATATCATCAATCAACTTTCTGTTTTAACAAATTAAATGTAGAAACAAATCAAAATATTATCAACAGATAACTGATAACTGTATAACTTATGCATCAACCATAAGATTATCAAATAAAATTAAAAGCAGAAAAAAAATTAAAAAAAGTTTTAATAAATTTAACGACTGAAAAACAAAGTTCTTCAGTAAAATCTATTCCATTTACTGACGAATAACTAAGAACTGTAGGTAATGTTGTCATTAACTTACTGACAGAATAACCAATTAGTTACCGACAGACAAGAAGCAATTTTTCTATCACTAAACTTATTGGCAGCACAGAATAATCGTCGGTATATTCACCGACAATAACACAAAATGTTTGTCAGTAAATTTGCGACGAACAATCTATGGTTCATCGCAAATTATTACCTACAGTCGTTTTTTCGAAACTTTCGTCCGTCGCTAACTTAGCTTACCAATGGAATGTTTAGGTTTTCTTCCGTCGGTAATTTCAGTCGCTAAACTTCATTTTTCTTGTAGTGCACGTTCACATTTGATCTATATCATTTAGTTGAATTGATGCCTAAGATCATTGTGGGTTTAGTTGCAAAATAGTAAAAATTACCCCTTTGGTTCTTATGTTAGTGAAACTAATAAAAGGTATCGAATTAGATGACATATATTTATTTTTGTGGACATAAAGATTAATTATAGAGATTTGTATATGATTGGTGGCTAATGAGCACATGATTGTGCATATGAACATGTAAACGTATACGTATTGTAATAAATAATCATATACAAATTTCTGCTATAACATTTAAGGAGAAGTGATCTAATTTTATTTAAAGGTCTATGTCATCTAATGTAAAAATGTGGGGATTAATATATAAATATATGTAGAATTCTTGGGTGTAATTAACAGATTAATGGCGGACTAAACTAGTAATTACACCTGTTAGGTTTTATTAACGGATGTAGTCCTCGATTGATGTATGAGAATAACATTTCTTTCTTTAGTTTTACATCAATTCCCAACTACCGTTTTCTTAATACGTTCAAGTAGAAGATTACATTCCCAAAATTCTTTAGCTTTTCTCTAAAACTCTCTTTTTCCCTAATGGATATAGGTATGCTTTCACTACATTTCTTCTTCTCAAACATTTTTTTAGGCAAGATTTATTCCCATGTTTTTAGCAGTATTGTCATAATTTTTAAATTTTCATCTCCTATAGGTATGCACAGACAAATATTTTTTAAATAAAATTTCTAAGACGATACATACCATTAGGACATATCATAACTTTCTATTTCTTTCCTTGTTTTGTCTTTTATTTAGTTAATTAGACATGATGTAAATCAGCTCTGCATTGTTTCATTATATAATGGTCGCTACTCGATGTAATATTCCATTTCATGGCAATCGTATTATGTTTTTCTGCTACGTTGTCGTAACTTGCTAGTTTCTTTGTGCTCTTTTGTCAACCATGTCAGCAGTATTGAAGAAACTGTGGGGTAAATGAGGTCTTCAATTATCTTGGCCTCCAAAGTCTTCCTATATGTTTCTAGTTTGAGGACTTTCGGTGCTCTAACTGCGAAAGATGGTTGGTTTTTCATTGGTTGGTTTATATCATGCTTCTGGATATGACAGCCTTCTTTATGTGAAAGGAAGGAGAATTCGCAAACAATCAGTAATCTTCAGCCATATCCGAGTTGAACAGAAATTTTTTATCAAACTCTCAAACTTGAGGATCTGTGGATGGTGATTTAATGGGAAATGCGTGAAAGAAAAGATATGCAAAGAAAAGTAGCTCTACACATCACATGCTATATATTTCAGTGATATACAACCACTTACCTAAAGTCTGCCATTATGAATGGCATTAAAGCAAAAAATATTCTATATAGAACCATGCAACTCTCCCACCACTACATGCCTTCCTAACCTAGGTTGCTTCTCAATTATTCATGGAAAAGCAGCAACAAGGAATCGTCCTTTTATGTTATAATGGACGTATGAAAATAATGGATATGTTGTTGAATTTGGAGCTCCAACTCAATAATTTTGGTGGGAGCAAAGGGGTTGTCCTGTTGCTTTCTGCTAGGCCCGATCGACTTTCCTTGTGATGTATTTTTCGTTGTCTTTGTTGGGCCATAGAATGTTTAACTCTTGCAAAAATGAAAACGCGGTTCAATTATTTACGTGAGTGATAAAAACTTGATTGATTTATACCTGGACCATAAATTTTTGCGATCTGCATACCAACATTTTTGTTATCTTTTGTTTACTTCACGTCATCGTTGGATCTATTAAGGATTTAAGGGTCACCGCAGGCTGACATTTATACGATAAGAGACTATTAACATTCACTTAGAAGAGTGATTAAGTTTGTTCTGAAGTAGCCATTGCCAAAGCTTCTTTGTCAAAAGATACTGAGAAAAGGACAATTAATGAAAGCCTTTATTAATGTAAGACTTTGAAATGCAGATACAAGTGGTTCAGTGCATGTCCTTTCTTCCGCATCATCATCATCTTCTTCTTCTGCTTGTTTTACGTACGTAGTAATACTAATAATATTCAATGTGTTGACCCAAATCAACGCGCTCTCTCTCGGCTACTGAACAGCTGCATGAACGTGTCTTATTAATTTTGGTCTCCGCAAACTGACAAGTGACAAGTCTGCCGTCTCACCGCCTATTTTATCTGACTTTTGTAGTCTCCCTTCACACTCGTCATTTTTCCTTCAACTATGTCGGTGACGAGAACTCCTGTTGCACATTGACCAGTCCAAAAAGGTGCCCAAAGGCCTAGTAGATATGGGGGTAAATTTTATCATCATAGCTACCCAATAGGCAACTGGCAGACTCTTCTGTTAACCAAAAGAACCATTTATAAGATCAACATGGGTTGTTCCATAGTTTTTGGCAATATGAATATTAAATATACCATTTCTAATCCAACGTGATCTCTTGTTACTGATAATTATTTGCTAGAACTACGAAACCTCTAAACTTAATTTCAATTAGAAGAAATGTTTTTGACCATTAATGAAGGTGGGTAGTAGGTTTGATATTTTGACAAAAGTTACCATTAAACATGGATAGAAGTAATGGTCTAATGGGTACAAAAAGCTCCATCGCAAACGAGTGATTGATGGGAATAGTAGTAGGGGTAAGGGTTGATTCAATTTAAAGGAGACAGGACAAGATAGGAGATCTTTAAAAAGTGATGCATGGGCATGACCTTTTTATTATCATGAACAATGCAGTATAATGAAAAACTGAAGAATGGCCTTCGAAGGGTGCTCCAAATCCATGGAGTATCACGATGCTACACTTTTGAATTGTGATAAAAAAAAATTAAAATTTACCTAGAATCTCAAAGAGAATAATTAATAAAATATATTAGAATTTATAAATATTAATTAAATCGAACATGTTTTTTAACTTTAAATTATTAATTTATCAAATTATATACTTAAAAGATATATTTTGTGAGTTATTCCATACATTCTATGATTATATATTATGTTGCTATGGAAAAACAAAAAAAAAGTGAAGAATGCTTGAGTCAATCCTAATTATTGAAAGTGTTTATGAACTTATCTTACTTGAGTCAATCCCGACTCAAGAATTGAGCTAGTTTGAGGTTCTAAATCTAACTCGTAATCTAAGTTTATGTTTGAATTAATATGACATTGTATTCCAAATACATAAAAATTGTGTTGATATTAACTAATGCTCCTATTCTTAAGTTATCAGGAGGATTAATTTGTTGACATTGTAGGACCCTAATCAGGATTTCGAGGGAGATCCAGTGAATTCATTCGTTAATAATGTGAAATACACCAAGTTATTCCCAATTATTCTGCTTCAATTAATATGAATAAGAACTGATGGGCTAGCATGTTTGCCAATAGTCGGGACAAAGACCTTTTTTTCAGTGACTTAAAGACTTCTGATCGGCATTGTCTTTTTTTCTATTATTCACCTTTAACTCAAAAAAGATATCCTAATTTTGAGCTAACATCAAACAAGTTTAACATGCACAATAAAGTGGAAGGAAATATTTAGTTTCAACACCAAAACAACACCCCCAGATTAGAAATTTCAATTATGCACAAAGTTTAAAAAAATTAATAATACGCAATCTTACTCTTAACTATTTGAAAGTTATTTTTTAAAAAATATTTCATTTCACTTTATATTAAAATATCTTAATAAGAATTCAGATGTAAAATTTGATCGTATATTAGATTATTCTAATTAGGTTAAAAAAATGTAGGAATATAGTATACAAAATTTCTATAACAAAATTTGTTTTAATTTTTCACTTCCCCGTACTAGATTATAATATTATGTGTAATTCATAAGTTACTTTCTTAATAAAATTAACACTAAAAGTAAAAGTAATTCAACCACTTGATCGAACGTTTCCCGGACTGTAAGGACAACTAATTTAACTACATGCCGCCAACACATTACAAGTTTGTTTTTAGTTCCTTTGTCTCCATCTTAGATGTTCAAACGGCACGTTGGTCCCTTTCCCACACTTGCTGCTTTAATAAAAAACGTGGCAGATGGTTGGTCCCACTTGAAGAGCTGCGTGGCAAACATGGTTTCGCTGCTCTCGTACTCTCTCCGCTAATTAAGTCTGTGGGGTGGCAGTTGAGAAAAAGCGACCGTACAATCAGGTGCCGACATTAAATCCCAGTAATTACATTAAAACGATCACCAAATGTTGATGGATCCACAGACTCAGGGGTTCTTTGGCGATTAATGATCTACGTAAATTCCGGATCGTGGATGATAGGACGTGACATGTTTGCGTTGCGCACTTACATTTCTTGCTTCCACATCAAAATTAGTTTTTTTTTAAATCTAATTAACAAATGTTCAATAATATGCCTGCTGAAATTAAAAATAGAATGATTAACGAATTCAAAACTTTAAGATAAACATAAAGTAAATTGTTTCTGTATATATGTGTAATAAGGTATCATTTGTTTACACTTTTATTTTGATTTTTAGATTTATATTTTTAAATTTTTAGTTTCTATTTTTAATTTTTTATAATTTATAAAACTATAAAAATATTTTTATTTTGTGTTTCTGTCTTTTTATAACATGATATGATATCAACTAAATATATATATTATTTAATTATTAATAGTAAATAATTTGTTTTACTATTATATATTTAATTATTGCATATTAAGTATTAACAAGAATTATGAATAATGTAATTTAATTAATAATTTAATATCATTTAATCTCTATAATAAATGTTGATTATTAATTTACATTTAAAATATCTTCAAAATATATTAAAAAATAAAATTTTAATTATTGTATTATTTATTTTAATAAATATAGTAAAATTTTACTAATAATTTATCAATAAATATTTTATATAAGAGATTAAAAATAATTTATTTTTGAGTTTCATCTAATATATAATTATCAATAATAAAAATATAACTACATTAATATTAATATCTAACATATTTTTGTCTTTATTTAAAAAAATTAGGATACAAAATCTACAAATTACAACAAAAAAATTAGAAGTAAAACTACAATCCTTTAAGAAGTGTAAGTAATTCTATGCACCTGCTTGACCGATAAAAAAATTATCAAATTTGGGTAGGAATTCTATAAACAAAAAGTAAATAAAATTTACAGAAAAGTAGTAATTAAGTTGGATTACACAATATGACATAATTCTTTATTTTGCTCTGGAAATTTCACCCTATTCCAAATGTACCAATGTTAACATGGAGCGAGAGGTTCCGCCACTTAGGGGTGTAAGTGTTTTTTGGGGTAAACATATGAAAAAGGAAATTCCAAATATATCAATTGGTTTAATTTTATCTTTATGAGGTGGGTGTCTACTTATCGGATTTGCAATTATTGTAAAAGAGGACCCATAAAAAAAAAAAAAAAAAAGCGTGCCTCGTGTCCCTATTTGTGGCTCTTTGCTCGTGTTCCATGCTAAAGGGTGTTTCTTTAGCCATACGTGATCATTAGGACCTGTTAAAACGCTTGTTTAAATATAAGGATACATCCATTGCATCCTTCTCAAGCCAAGGACGACATAAACTTTCCTTGAGAGTGTCGCATGAAGTGAAACTTGTTGGTATCTCAAAATAATTAAGTTATTAATGACAAAATCAAGAAATAACTCCTCTCCGATAAAACTAGAGAAGATCCCTTTAAGATCAAATAATGACATCAAATTGAGTATGATTGTATTATTTATAGCATTACTATACTAGGAATATCAATCATCTTTGCCTTAAAGCAACAGCCTCACCAGTAAATGGAAACTCTGGTTAAATAATATTGGAGTGGTGATTGGAGTCTGTCTAGAGGTGGATAGATGAACACAAACAGATTCTTCCTTCTTTTCTTTGTAAGGTTAGAACTTGAAATTATATATTCCAATATATTATTTTAGATTATAGAAATTATTTAGAAATTCAGACTTTTAAAGTTTTTTCAAATTCCGCTCAAATATTTTGAAGAATTTATAAGATTAGAGTTTGAAAATTTGTAGAGAAGTCTCGCTCCGTCCTAAAAGTAAATTAGATGACTTGATGCTAAGAAAAAAGAAATAATTGGACTAAAAGTAGACTTGGCAAGGGAACCAAAATAAAAGACTCGACAAAATCCATGGTTAAGTTTTGGAAAGTAGTGATTTTGAAGAAGTAAATGAGTTCGGATCTTTTGTCTAAAATAACTCTGCTCAATCTTCTTCATTGTTTATAATAATGTTGTTTTAATAATTAGATAGGATTGGACAATCTTTAAACTCACATTGAATAGCTAAAATGACGTTGTTTTGATCATTGGATAGAGTTGAACAATCTTTAAACCCATGTTCAACGGTTAAAATAACATTTTTTGAGCATTATACATAATTAAACAAGATTATTTCAAACAAAAGATCCCAACAGGGAGTAAATACTTTGCCTCCAACCTCTGTTCTTGTAAGATTTTTAGAAAATTACCTAACCTTCTTACTGTTTATGTTATGGTCCATTTAATACTTAACCCTCCTCACCACACACACGTCATTGCCCATGCTCAATGGTTTTACCCTCTGTGATGGACAAAGGTGATAAAACGGTTTAAAACAAACTTTTGGGTCCCTATCCTTCATTCACGCTATTTACACAATCGTTATGTGAATGAACAAGAGGATAGAAGATTCAAAACCCAGAGATGCAAGAAGATATCGGTGGGTAATGGCTGGAGGTATTTTTGTTTCAGTTATGCTTCCGTTAGTTAATATGCATGTATCTTTTACGTAAATTGTTGTTGTATGAGATGCATGCCATCATAGACGACCACTGGGGGCCCCAAGATTTATAAAATTAAATATTATTTATTTTTAATTAATATATATATATAAGAACAGAGTTATTTAGAGTCCAGTGGTGCACTGGACTCTCAAGATTTAAAAACTTAAATATTTGGATCCTCTTACCTTAAATTTCTGGCTCTGTCACTGCATGTCATGTTAGGTTTGTATTTTTATTTGGTATCAAAGCTTCAGTGATGTCTTTGCCTTGCTTATGAACCGTGAAAACTGTGAAAATCATGTTTCTGTTTTGCTCTGTTGAGCTTCTGCCGTGGAACGTGAACTTTAGATTTTGAATGTTTCGACGTTTTTTATACATTGTGGATGTTAGAGTCGTGTCTTGATACTCTGCGAAGCAATCAACGATGACTGGATGGTGAGAAGAGGAGGGACGACGACGATTGAAGACGATGGCTTTGGACGTCGCTATCTATGCAACGTCGCATAGATGGTTCGACGACGTCTCACGCACGTCATATGATCAACGTCATCCCATTGACAACCCTCATTCATCCTCAGGCATCATTTGTGCAGCATAAGTGTCAGAGCTCCATCGGGTTACAGCCAAGTCACATCTGACCCGGCTGGAGGTTGAAGAAGACTTACGATTTTTTCTTTTAAATTTTTTTATTAATATTAATTATGTTAATATTAGTGATTAATTGGGTTAATCAAGACCTAACCTTTATGTTGTGATTTTTAATTATAAAAATCATTTTGATATCAATATTTTATGAAAATATTAATTTTTAATTATGTATGTCTTATGTTAGAATTTAAATTATGGCTTATAATTGTTTAATTATTTGAACAAATTACATGTGATTAATTGAAAATTGTGTGTATAAATTTATGATCATTATACATCCAAAATTAGATTAAATAAATTGTGCATTATTATTTGATTTATATGCATTATTTATTAATTGATGCAAATGTTTAAGCTTTAATTTAAAGCTTACGATAATGTGAGTGATCATATGGTTTTAATTAATTGGGAGTAGCCACAGCATCTCAAATTAATTACAATTATATATTTAATTTTAAGATCACATTAAATCATTAATTGTAATTAATCATACGTGATATGATAAAATCTACCCATAGGGATTTTGTTATATTTGTATAATTAATTAGGATAAAATATTATATTATATTTCTTAATCTACCCGTAGGAATTAAGAAAAGGAACATAATTCAATAGTTTTGTCATAAAGTTTTAGATGAATATAATTGAGTAGAACTTTAGCCTACAGGTAAGTCTTATGTCACTATATTCATCTATTAAATGCATTATTTACATTGGTAAACCATCAATTATTATTGGTCTCGAATTATATATAACAAAATATATTTTTATTTCTTAATTTGTAGTTACTTAGATAGTTAATATTTCTAATATTAAGTGTGATATTCCCGAATTGAGAGGTGACAACTATAAGATATAGAAGGAGAGAATTCTGCTTCATTTGGGCTGGATGGATATAGACTATGCTATTAGGAAGGGCGAACTACTGAGTATGACTGAGATCAGCACTCCAGAAGCTGTTGCTCTTTATGAAAAGTGGGAGAGATATAATCACCTCTCCGTGATGTTCATAAAGACTAAGATATCTGCTGGTATTCATAGTTTTGTCGAACAACATGATAATGTTAGAGATCTATTAAAGGTCATTGATGAGCAGTTCGCTGCATCTGATAAGGTCCTTGCCAATGCCTTGATTATCCAGTTGTCATCTTTGAGGCTCACTGAAATAAAGGGCGTATGTGATCACATCATGCATATGAGGGACATAGCGGCTCAGCTGAAAGCCTTGGAGATTACTATATTAGAATCTTTCCTGGTGCATTACATTCTGTGCACTCTGCCCCAATAATACGGTCCTTTCAAAATCTCTTATAACACACATAAGGACAAGTGGTCGATCAATGAGTTGTTGACCATGTGTGTGCAAGAAGAGGAGAAGTTGTCGATGGAAGAGGGTGAAATAATCAATTTGACCATTTTAGGAAAGAAGAGACAGGATGATGTCAAAAATAAAGAAAAAGGAAAAATGTCTCCTCAGTCTGATATAAAGAAATCGTCTAAGTGTTTCTTTTGTTAGAAGAAGGGACACATAAAGTAAGACTGCGCTAAATTTAAGAACTAGCTCGAAAAGAAAGGTACTCAAATTTCATTTGTTTATCTAATATGGTTAATGTTAATCATAACACATGGTGGATTGACTTTGGTTCTATAATCCATGTTTCAAATACCTTGCAGGGTATGCAAAACCTAAGGAAGCCAGTGGAAAGTGAGAAATTCATCTACTCAGGAAGCAAGACGAGTTCACATGTGGAAGCCATTGGTACTTATAGTTTGGTTTTGAGTAGTGACTTTATTTTATGTTTGAAAAAGACCTTTTATGTTCCAAATTTCTCTAGAAATTTGATTTCTGTATCAAGACTTGTACCTTTTGGTTTTTCCTTTAACTTTTCAGATTTTGGTTTCAGTTTATGTAATGGATCTAAAGTTATTGGTTATGGTATATTATTTGATGGTCTTTATTACATTCAATTGCAAAATGATGATGCTTTTAATTCAATGCATGTCACTGCTGGATTGAAACAATGTGTTGTGAATGCAGAATCCTTTATGTTATGGCACCGTAAATTAGGACACATCTCCGTTGAGAGAATTAAAGATTAGTAAATGAAGGAGTACATAATATTTTGGATTTTGCTGACTTTGAGACTTGTGTGGATTGCATTAAGAGGAAGCAAACTAACAAGTTTAAAAAGGGTGCCAAGAGGAGTACAAACTTGCTAGAAAACATACATACAGATATTTGTTGTCCAAATATGGATGCAAATAGTTCAAAATACTTTATCACCTTTATAGACAGCGATGAAGCCAGGAATTTGTTTCAGAGGGGTCAATGTATATATATATTAATAACGGTAAACATTAATATACAAAAAGATTAAATAAGAAAAAAAAGTTATTTGTACAAATAAACGATCCGCATTGACTTCGTATCCACATAACTATATACTTCACCATTCTATTAAACAAGAACATAAAATAAATATTGCAATATTA
>JANZLX010000213.1:6956627-6973042 GCA_025531955.1 Erythroxylum orinocense | reverse complement strand
ACTGCGGCGTACCTGCCAGTTGGTTCGGTGGAGAAGAAGGCGGCGTGAAGCTGACGGCGACACTGGCTGACGGAGAAAAGGAGAAGAGGGTGCGTCGGAGAAGAGGAGAAGAGGGTGGCCGTTGCTGGGAGAAGAGGATGGCTGACGGTGCGTTGGCGATGGCGGGGATGGCGATGGCGGCGATGGGAGAGGAGGATGGCTGACGACGTCTGCTCTGATGGGAGAAGAGGAAGTCCGAAGATTTGAATCAGGGATTAGGGTTTCTGAGTTTGTAAGTATATATATACAATGGCAAAATTGTAATTATCATATAACGGGTAAACGGGTATGGGTGGTGGTATCCCCATACCCGCCCCAATACTCGACGGGTATTTTTGTTAACCCCCTATACTCGCCCTACGGGTAAAAATTTGCCCCCCATACCCTCCCCTGTTCGGGTAATTTCATCGGGTACCCATCGAGTTCGGGTACAATTGTCATCCTTAATAACCAAACGCAGGGTAATAGTACAGAGTCTTTGGAGGCTATGGGAACTTGAACTAATTCAGTTGGGTTCGAGGAAATTAAGTGGTGAACCGACAATAACTATTAATAGGTAGTACTAGCTTAATTTGAAATAGGGACGTGATCCTTTGTACCTTTTAATCTGTACCAACCCTATGTCAAGTCATCTAAACCAACTGACAGGATTGAGATGGCTTGACACAGGATTGGTATAGAGTAAAGGGTATAGAGGAATTGGGAGGTTTGAAATGGGACATGATCCTCTATACTTTTTAACCTGTACCAAGCCATCTCAACTCTCTATTTATGTGGATCCTACATAAATGGAGGATTGAGATGGCTTGACTCAGGATTGATATAAGGTAAGTGGTATAGAGGAATTGAGGGGTTTGAAATGGGACGTAATCTTTTGTACCTTTTATCCTGTACCAATCCTGTGTCAAGTCATCTCAACTCTCTATTTATGTGGGTCCTATATAAATAGAGGGCTGAGATGATTTGACACAAAATTAATATAGGGTAAAGGGTAAAGAGGAATTGGGTAGTAGATTATTGTATTTTGCATCATAGTCAACTTATCAATTTCTGACCAAAAAAAAAACTTATCAATTAGGCACATTAAAGATCTAACATGGGAGTTGAGTTAAGAGGAATCTTATTAACTTCTCCATACTCCTCTCGTACTTTCTCGAGGAGAAATTTACAAATAAGTCAATGCTGTTGAGGTTAGTCAAAAAGTAATTAGTAAAAAGGTTAGAACTCTAAGATGGATACGATATTTTTATAGTTGTCAACATTGTTTTTCGAATTAAACCAACTTGTAAATATTGTTTTCCATTTACAAATGAAGGGCTATAGTTTATTGTTCACACACATTAAATGAACAGCAGGTGCTCTTATGGGGTTTGTACAATATGTGGAAGACAATCATACGTATAGGAAGATTTCAAAACAATATGTGGAAGACATTCATACATATAGGAAGATTTCAAGTACTACCTCCGTTAATTGCTCAAAGTGTTCCTACTTCCCCATTCTGAGGCCCACACTACTAATACCCGTTAAATCAGGCCCAATACAACAGAGCCTGGATCATTTCCGTGACACTCAGTCCATATTCCAAGCCCAATTTTCTGTTTCCTTTCACTTTTGCGCATGATGCCTTGTCATTTTGGTTTCCTTTGGAAATTGTAAAATAATTGGAACTAAACTACGAGGCAAAATATATAAACCTTCTCTCTAATTTTAAAATACTTAGAAAATTTTCATTATTTTTAAAAAATTCAAAACAACTTCTTTTAATTTCAGTTTTTCAGAAAACCCTCCCGATTAAAATACACGTAATTTGAATATCAAATATAAACTATTTAAATAGTATTTACATGACGATTCAATCTAGCACTTAAATTCGAATCAAACTAATTAATTCAACTCAAACTAATTATTTATTACAATTATGTTAATTTATTAATTTAAGTCAAATTTAATTGGTTCGGATAAGATTTAAGAGTTGAATTAAGTTATTATGTAAATAATATTTGATCCGTCCATGTTTGATGTTTAAATTGTGTGTATTTTGTTATTATTTTTAACCAGAGTTTAATAAGAATTTTTTAAAGAATTTTAAAGATTAAATAAATTTTCTAAGAACTCATAATTACATTTCTTTTACCCTAAACCAATTGTATTTTCTTGTAATTAACTTAGAATTATAGTATTTTTATATTATAGTAATATTAGTCTATTTTTCATATCATTAGAATTAAAGTTCAAAAATAGTTAGATGTTGCCATATGATGTTTTATTTGCTAACCTAAAGAACATACAAATTAATTTAAAATTATTTATAACATAGGAGTGCCTTCTGATTTAGTGCAATGAATTATGACAAATCAAAAACATAGTGGTCAAAAGTGTTGTCCAATTCCAATTCAATTTGTTTAACTATCCTTTATACGAAAATTTAAGATTTCAGAAATGAAAAAAAAATTAAGTTAATAAGTGTTTTATAATAATTTAAAGTTTTGTCAAATTTTATGAAGAGAAAAATCAAAGATATACCAAACTTATCAAGTGATGTACATTTAAAATAATGTTAAACTAAGTTCACATAACACTAATACTAAAGGATCGAATCAAATGATTTGCTAGTAATGAAAACTACATATAAATTAAAAGGTTTGACCTACTTATACGAAACTTTATGCTTCCTTAGCGTTGAGTCTGGATCTTCTGTCCAGTATTACCCTGTCCTATTCTATCTATTTGAATCTTAATCATTCATTTATGTGGAATTCACATAAATAGATACGAGACCCGCATAAATAGATGGCTGAGATTCAATGGACAGAATAATATTAGATAGAGGATCTTAGCTCTCTAGCGTCTACGATTTGAAGATTGGAAATTATGAAAGTAACATTTGAGTAAACAAAAACGATTCTCTTTATAATTCAGGAAATTCTTCATTTTTGATGAACCTAATTTAGTTATATAAGCGAAGAATTCGAGTTCACAAATAAGGTACAATTAGATAAAGATTGCTCACGGAAGCACTTGGTCTATTATGTGCTTTTATAGTCGACAAAACCCTGAAATGGAACACCCAAATACCACACTCATCCTTCTTCAATATTTAGTTGCTTTACTTGCACCATGGTAGTAGTCCCCATGCTGTCCTCTGCTACTCTTCCTCTTCACTCGAATGTACCTGTAATAAATGTACTGCAGTATGATCTATGACGATGTGTCAAGGTGTAGAACAATTAAAAACAGGGCAAAAGCCCAGTTTGGCCTAATAATGGCACAGTTGGATTTCAAGAAGATCAGGAAAAGGATACAAATAAGTCGAGGGCCACACAAACTGCAGCATCTAACAGCCATGGCATGTTAGCCTTGATTTTATCCCATTCAGTAGTTCTTACAAGAATGCTGCATCATCACACACAAAATTATGAGTCTCCAAATCATCATACATATTTGTGTATTTTAATGCGAGAGCAGAACCTGAGCACGTAGGTGAGATTGGCCACCAATGCGAAGATGAACATTAAAGGATTCAAGCCCTGTGCAGAATCCAAGAACATGATTTAAATCCATATAGAATGTTCAACACTAGATGAATTATAAAGTCAATGTGTTGTTTAAATGCATTACCTCCACACTGCCTCTTTTGATCTAGCCAAAACAGGTAAGAACTTTGGATTAGAAGTCAAATAAGATTAATATGGAAATAGAGAAGGGAAAAAGAAATATAGATGATATAGGTAGTTGGAATTTGTGTAAAACAGGCACTCACATTTAACCAGATTTGGGGGATTCTGCCACCCATATATATAGCAGCCATGAGCCATCCCAGCCACTGTCCATACACATTGTGCTTCATTCCACCTTCCTGAAATAGATGAACTAGTTAATGGGAGACGTATATGACTGAAGAAGGTTGAGCCAAAATTCCATCAGAAAGCATACACTTAATAGTCTTCTACCGACAAATCCAATGTTTGCTGCTGTCAGGCCCTTAGTTTGCAGGGGCAGGTTCAGTGATGTAGCTAGAAAGGTCCCATAACCAACCTGAAAGAATGTCATATCAAAGACATAAAGGCCATATTCATTAGCCTCTAGGTAATTTCATCTATGCATAGGATTCATTATCTCATTTTCATCTCGATGGTCAAGATTTCTCAAGATTATTGGTTTCGTAAAGCTTACTGATCGTGGAATTGCCCGAGGCTGGGTAACTGATTGTGCTAAGACTGGAGCTTCCTCGTCATCTGAAGATGATTCATTTTCAAGTCCCATAGCAGATGGACCACTTCTAGCTGCTCTGAGGTAGGTTCGAAATGGTGGAGTGCCACTTCCAGCCATGGATCTTGCTGACCTGAAACCATAACAAACAAAATCAGAAATTCAAAACAAGAATGAACATGTTTTGTTTACTACCATAATCAAAAGGGAAAAAATGCATACGTATAATAGAACTCCCTACGAGGAGTAGCTTTAGAAGTAGGAATTGGAATGCTTGAATCATAGGACGGCTTTGGTTTCAATGGCTCTTTCTCGTCCTCAACCTGTCATATAATTGATTTCCATTATCAGTATGTGACAGCGAGTACTACACTTTTCAAGAAAGAAAAAGGCAAGGAAATATATGTACCTGTTGTTGACCTTCGTTTTCCCGGCACTTCCACCATCTGCGAATATGATCGTAGTATAACCCTTGCAACACTAACACTACAGTGCTGACAGTGTAAAGCTGTAAAAAAATTTAGTAAAAGATACGACTCAGTCACAATAACATTTTACATAATTGTTGTCTTTTCACTAGTTGCTACCCAAAACTCAAGTTAAAGACAGGACGGAACTAAATTACTTAAGTTTATTACGCATTTGCTGGAACCCAACATTATTTCTGAGTGCATGGGAGAACCTACGACCAATCCATTTTAGAATTTGAACTCACGATGTGGGGCTAAACTTCAGGCTCATAACTAAACTCTGATACTATTTTGCCACCCAAAACTTAAGTTGAAAGTAGGACGAAACTAAATTATTTAAGTCATATCTAATTAAATTAGATGCATCAATTATTAGAAGACATTCATTTTCGGAACAGGCATATCTGCTGGATACCAGCATGCTAAAACTCATTTAGCCTTTCAAGAACCACTATAGCAGCTCGGCCTATGCTTGGTAATTCCTAAGAAAAGAAACATCTATAAGCTTATCGGTTTGGACTTGCTCTTATTTTCTTGATTTCTGGAGAAACTCTGATTCTTAAGTTTGGACTTGCTCTTATTTTCTTGATTTCTGGAGAAACTCTGATTCTTTTCTAATTTTGAAATTTCTGTAAAAGAGAACCCATAGAGGGAGATGAAATCTAGTCGCAGTTTCTTTTAGTTTTTGCAGGTTCCTCGAGTAAAACATCAGTTGAAGCTTGCAGACATGGCAGAAGGAAACGTACAAGAGCAGTGTAGTACTGGGTGGGTAACTGCAACCACAAAATGAACGGAAGAAAACAATCAGATTAAGAGGTGAAGTTGTAGCCACTTTTATTATCAGAAACAAAGCAGAAGCTCACATGCAGAGCTAAAATTAAACAAGCTGTAGTTCATCTTCAGCCAGTCAAATTCAGACCTTGACTGTAAGGACCATTAATCTACACTTTTCATGATTTTCTATTCCTCTGCCATTCACTTACCGTTGCTGGCTCCAGAAGACAACCCACCAGATTGAAAACATCCCTGAACCAAGCAAAATAACCCATAAAAATATTAGAAAAAACATGCGAAGCTTAGAGCTTCTTTTGTTTGTTTCTTTGTGTTTGTACTACTTTAATATATAATTTGCAGGACTGGATTAAAAATGTTTTGCTACAGATCTTCAAATAACCAAAAGAGAAACAGCTCACTTAGTATCTGGAAATCCACAAGCATCAAACACCAAAAGTTAAAGAGTTCCAATGGAGAATATAGAACAAAAGTGAAGTCGGTCTTTAGTCACCCTCTGTCGAACCAGAGAATTTAACAGAAATGAAACAAAAATAACGTCTATATGACATACCCGGCAACCCAAGTGAGGAGAAAAAGAAGAGATACTCCATGGCTGGACTTGGTGCGAAAGTTAGTAAAGATTTGAGGTATTTCTGCAACTCCCCAACACACTAAGCTAATGAGTCCAAACGCAAACGAAAACTCATCTTTTATGTTGCAAAGACAATCCTTAAAGTATTTCTCAACCCATCCAACGCATGGTTTCTGTTCCTTTACACAATAAGCTAGAGACATGGCTCTCTCCCACCTCTCTCTCTTCTTCTTCCAAATGAGTCAATGCTCTAGGTGGTACCAAAGTGGCAGATTATAAATAGTATATGACACTGCATAATTACTGACAACAAAAAAATAAAAATTTAAGGCTGTTGTTTAGCATTAATGTTGAAGTAGACAAAGTGTCCAACTCGATAACATATGTGCAAAGGTGTTGTATTGTACGGAAAATCCTATCTACTCCTTTAATATGTTTTTCACACATGAGGGCAGAGTTTTGCGTTGGAGATACTCTGATTAAGTCATTTTCACTATTTTTACTTATTTTCAAAATATTTTTATAGTTTAAAATTATTATAAAAGATATTATGATATTATAAATATTTAAAAAAAAATCTCTCATTTATCAAATTAGTTTAACATAAACTATTATATGAATGAAAGTCAAGTACATAATAGAGTTCACATAGCAATTATGACAATATTACTAAATTTCATTAAAATAATTCCATATAAAATTTACAAAATATTACTTTTTAGTGTTTTTATTTTTTAATAGCAATTATTATATTTTTAAAATAAGTATAATCATTACCTTACAACTATATTGTTGAATATGGATTCATGCGTATTATAAATTTGTAGTTGAATAAACTTTATTACCTTCGTAGACAATTACTCGATTATTGATTGGATGGAGACCAAACCAAAGAAGTTTGGCCGTAGATCCTCCCACTCATATTGAATTACTGATTTTCTTTTTCATTATTGCGAAATTGAAAGCTACGATCCATCAACAATGTCGTACGCCGCATATTCTGCAAAATTCTGCGTTAAGCGGCACAGTCACGAATATTCGTTTCATCAAGTTTTTGATGCTTTCCGACATTAGCCTACCTGAATTGATATATCTTCCTGTGAGGAGAAAAAACTGCGGAGAAGTTAAAAATTGCAGAGAGAAGACAACGACATGCTCGCTATCAATTCTTAATATGCAACATGTATATATGGTTACTGTTTGTTATGATGTTCCTGAAAATGTACATCCAATTCATCTGCACTCACTTGCATGATCCTTTCCTCTTATTGGTCCATATCATTTTGGCTTTTCGAGCTTTAGAAGGTCAATGTTATATAACCCCGTAATGGCTTCCAACATGCTGCTTGTTGCATTAGTGTTTTAGCACCAACAATGGACTTCATACATGCTGTAGGCTATTTTATCATTTCTTTTGTTCGAAAGTAGTTTTCTTGCAACTTTCTTGTATTGGATTCTTAGTCGATCAAAAACTATGTTTCACTTTCTACCCTCCTTTGATTCACTTTTTTTCAACTTGCTCATTTACTAACATATACAGAGACAGGCTGTTAAAGATAACAATTTAATAGAAGATTGATGTCTGACAAAATATGAAAGTGATGAGTTGGGTCATTTGTCTAATGGTATCCTTAATCTTACTTACTGTGATACTGTCAGAATTAGTGAACTCTAGACGATTAGGAAGCATAGATAAATATCTGCTTGTAGCTTTGGAACGGATGCTTCGGGCTTGCTCATTACTGGCTTGATAATCAATAATTGCCCCTGTCAGTTGGAATTGACATCCTCCAACGAGCCTTTGCCTCTACATCATGAGATGTGAGGCCACTTGGATTATTATCAGGCTATTATTCTATTAGATTCATCATAACAAGTAGCCTGTTTTGGGGAAACACTTCTTATTCTACCCGTTAAATCTTATCATACATTTATACGGATAAAGTTAAATAATAAAATATTATTTATGACACCCAAACTTTCACGTAAGCTGCAAATTTATCTGCATTAGGGAACCACAGTGTTAAGAACTCAACTTCTTTACTTTGCAATTTCAACTTTTGATTAAAAGAAAACCAATTATCTTTATATAATGTAGTTGTTTCATATAAACGTGATCAAATTGAATAAGTACGACCTTTATATTGTCCATATCGTCGCAATCGATGGTGCCATGAACTCTAACCTAACATTCCAGCTCCAAGTTGCAAATTTTCTATTCCAAAAAAGGTGATTGAAGGATTGAGCCTAACATTACCATGAGCCTATTCAATTCCATGGTGAAACACTACAATCTAACAATTGTTACAAATGCAAGTTGAATTCTCCACTTGAATCAAGAGCCTGGCATTGCAGATTTCACAGTACAAGAAACGGATATCTTTTACATGGGACATTTCTGGTTCTAGGAATCTTCAAAATGCGGAAGTCCGACATTGAAGGGCTTAATTTGTCTGAATTTCGGCACAAAAGAGAGTAAAGAAAAAGGATAGCATGAACCAGAACAACTTTCCTAGGCAAGTTCAGGGCAAAGAAATGACGAGAACCTTGGAGCACATGTTTTGTATATGTCATTTCTTTTCCGTCTGATGGTTGGTTGAACAAAGCCCTGAAAACCATCCAGATTCATTCAAGAATAATATAAAAATGCCAAAATACATTGCCAAGGACAGGATTTGAATGAGCAGCATATGAAATTTAGTGATAGAATTATAATTTTGCCATCATGTCATCCAAAGTTCCGTTTGACAATTTTAATTTCGAGTAACAGCTACATTATACTCCACTTGTTTAACTTTAAAACATGACATTCAGCACTAAATTCATCATACTTGTACAAGGTGCCCCACGCGGAATTCAATAAAAAAAGCTAATATTAGTATTGGAATTTAAACACAGAAAAAGATAATAAATGAGAAGGCAGTGGGCGGCCGAGAATAGCTCTAATCCTGAGACGATAGCGACAAGCACAAGCAGACAAAACCAAACGCAGCGACGGTTCGCTGCAAAAGCAACGTACGTCAAACATACGTGTTAACCTTTGACACTATCTCCTCATGCCTATCCTCAACAATTTAAATCTATTTCTTGGTCCTTATCAGTCCAGAATCCAGTTTTGAGCAATCACGAGAATGTTCTTTTAACATCTTCAGTTAGTAAGATACTGCTAGACCTGCAGAAAACGTAAATGGAAGAAGACCTAATTACGTTGTAGGTCTCAAAACGTATCTGAAAATTTGAGGCTAAGAATTAATACCCCATTTCTCTTGTCAATATGTGATTTTTTTTTTAATAATTCGTAGGTGACTTAGTTCAATTTTGATGTGGGATGATTTGGACTTTGTTGCTCCTTACCGAAGAATAAAAAGATAGATCAAAGCATAATCTAAACGAATGTGTGGTACAAAATCTTAGGGACCAGCAAGTATTGTTTTTGCCTTGTTCATAAATGAACCCACAAAAACACAGAAATACTGTTATGCAAGTAGGCCTTTGATGTCGGGCCCATTAGAAATTGGGACACTAATATTAGGATGCACAAACGCAATCCAAAGAGAACGGTCAATCTATGTTTTTTATAAAACTTTAAATCTATATTTTGACACCAAAAAAAAAATTGAACAATTCAATTAATTGGATGACTATAAGTTAAATTAATTAGCCCATTACCATGATGTAATTAAGTGTGGTTTTGCAATATTAATACTTCAGTTATGCCTTAACATTGTTAAACCCATGGAATGATTTCTGTCAAGAATTCCCTCTCCTAGGTAGGCTAGAAAAGTGTATACGCAAGCAGAATTGGGTAAAAAGATAAGAGACAAACTTGTAGTTTCACTTATTCCAAACATTACTCTTGTTTTCAATTATTTTTAAAATAAAAATTTTTAAAGGAACATTATATTAAAATTTATCAAACTTTTTTTATAATGCAGATAGTTAAATAGTTCTATTGTGGACTTGATAATGTTTATATAAATATAGTTATCTATCATTTAAAGCAATAGATAGACCGATAATCATAAAGTCCATTGTACCAAATCATGGTCAATTAAATAGAGAAGTGCATCAGGAGTTTTACGTGACAAAAAGATACTATTTAAGCTCAAAGCTAAATTTCATTAGTTAGGGATTTAGCTAGCCATATTATATCCGGTACAGTGTTGACTCATTAAATAAATACATAGTCATAAGCTAATAATAGTAGTAGAGATGAGGATGGCATGTTGAATGAGTAACCTTACTAAAAGAGATAAGTGGTTCAGACATGTAAAAAGGAGACATCTTAATGCTTCAGTGAAAAGATATGAGAAAATAATACTTACAGATTGTAAGAGAAAAAAAAAGTCTAAGAAGAAATGAGAGAAAATAATCTAGAATGATATGATTTTATTAAAATTTACCGAGAATATGGCTCGCACTAGAAAGCTTTGACATACTAGGATAAGGATAAAGGATCTCATATGGAGATGTCTTTCTCGTTCTCTTAGGTCTTTTAAACATTTTCCTAGGAGACCTTTATTTTATAGTTTGTCTTAATTTTTTGATTATGTAGTACTTCACTCCTAGATACTTAGCCTAAGTAGTTTCTTAATCCAATAACCTTATGTAATGTTTGGTTTGATTTATTCTTATATTTGTCTTTTTCTAGTTTGTGTATTTCTTTACTTGTTTTATTTTTTAATCTTTACCAGGTTTTATGCGTACTATATTATGTAGTGCATTATATATTTTTTATATTTAGACGTATTTAATTATATTTTATATTATCATTATTTTTCATTATATGTAGGTTTATAGGAAACAACTTCTTTATCAAGTAAGAATAAGGCTACAGACTATTGGATCTCCACAAACCCTACATTTTAGCAGGACACTTACTAAGTTCTATTGTTATTGTTGTTACATAACAAAGAATTACGTAATGATTTACGTTATGAATATTCAACAAATACTTAATAGAAGTTTATTTTTAGAATTATTAATATTATATATTTTTAGCAATTCAAAAAGATAAAATAATTTTTTGAATAAGTGAAAATAAGAAAATTTTGCTATCTTTTACATGTAGAAATTCCTCCTTTTATATATTTACCAAAGTTTGACTTAAACAAATAATTATTTCTAAGGGTTGCTTGGTTCATGGGTTTGGAAGATATCAATGGGTATAGGAATAAAACATCAGTTGGCTATATATATTATCATTACATGAACAATATTTTGATATTTGAGTTTTGGGGATTACTCCATACCCTATATGTGAGGAATGAAAGACAATCATTCCTTTTTTTTAGTAAAATAATATAATTAATTAGAATATACTAAATATAATTAATTAAAATTAAATTAAAATATATTAAATATAATTAATTAAAATTAAACATATTCTAAATATAATTCATTAGAATGTATTAAATATAATTAGAATATATTAAATATAATTAATTAGAATACATTAAAATTAAATATAATTAATTAGAATAAATTAAATTTTGATACAAATATTTAACAAAATTTTATTTTCCCCTTTTTTAGCAAAACAATATAATTAATTAGAATATATTAAAATTAAATATAATTAATTAGAATATATTAAAATTTTATTAAAAACTCTAACTAATTTTTATTTTTTCCTTTATTAGCAAAGCAATATAATTAATTAGAATATCATTAATTAGAATATATTAAAATTAAATATCATTAATTAGAATATATTAAAATTTGATGTAAAACAAAATTTTAAAAATTTTATTTTTTTTCCTTTTTTAGTAAAAATTATTAATTAAATATAATTGATTAGAATATATTAATATTAAATATAATTAATTAGAATATATTAAAATTTGATGTAAACAAAAATTTAACAAATTTTTATTTCTCAAGATTTTCATTAAACCAACCACTATCAATAGTAATGATAATCATTCATGCGTCCTAACTAACCATTATAATTATAATGATTATATCTATTTTCATTCCTCACTATATTCATTCTTATTCCTATTATCATTACCCTGTGTGAACCAACCGCATCTTTAATCTTATCTTATCACCAAGTTTAAATGTTATGGTTTCACTTAATTCTTGTAGTCTTTAAATGTTATTTTTTAGAGCGAGCCTTAGAACAACTAATAAGATTACTCATTTGTGACCAGAAAATTATGGTTTCGAGTTCTAGGAATAGCCTCTTTGTGAAATGCAAACGATGATGAGAAAGTTACAGGTTCGAGTTATGAAAAATAACTTTTTTGTGAAATGTAAAGGGAAAGTTGCGTATAATTAATAACCCTCCCAAAGTAGAGAGTCTCGATATAAATTACAAGAAATGTTTCTAAATTAGCAAACATCATGTTTCAAATAAAGATAAAACTTATAATTGTATCATGAATGTTAAGGATCATGTCATATTAGTTGGTAAGTTATAATATAATGCATAGTTATGTTGCTTAAGGACATGATTTAATTAAAGACACAAGACTTCAGATCCTAATTAACTATTTGGACTCCTTCCTAGTAAGTGTTAAGTCATCTGGCACCAATCTAGACGCATGGAATCAACCATGCACGATGTTACAAAGGTTTTCTTTTAAGCATGAACTTGTTCACAGGACGCGCCTACTCCTTTGCATGACAATCGTACTTAAGTCCTTCTAAGCAAGACTCAACCTTCCCACATGATTGTCGACCAATAATCTAGTTCTTGAATGGCTCACGACCCTTGCAATGTTTAACTCTCAGACTTGCAAGAAAATTACAGAAGCACTAGAATAGTAAAGGCAACAATAAGAATAAGAAAGAGATACAACTAAAAGCCAACCTTCATTATTTCCCTCAAGATATACAAAGGAACACTTTCTTAATCTTTGTGTCTCACAACACTCTCCTGTTGATTATGAGAGCAAGGCTTAAATGCCCTATTTATAGGCATCTCTAGATGACTAAGTTAGAATCCTACCAGAGCTCTACTAGCTAAGATCACAATCTTATCCTTGTCAGATTATATCAAGTTAACAAATAGATGACATCCTCATCCAATTAGGACTCTATCTAATAGGATTAAGCTACATCACGATAACTATAGGAGTGATTATCCATATCCACGAGGATCTCCTCTATCTTCAGATTATCCTTCCACATGATCTTTATCTCTTAAAGCTGATGCACATCTACTGTAATCTTATCCGCCACATCATTCAAGATCTCATGTCTATTCATTGATGATGAGTCATTCAAGCTAATAGCACACTGGTCCGATCCAATACTTACCCTTGCCAACTCTACTAGCCATGGTCCATCTACTTGAGCACACACTAACTCCTTAGTTCATCAAGAACTTAACCTTAGCCAAGTCAGCTCGTACACAGTCCGAAACTTTCCTAAAACTCACACCATGCTTGAATCTACTTGCTAAGTAACCGTGGAACTCTCGCATATTCCCGTCATGCGTGTGATCTAGCTAACCTTCCATTCAAAGTCTGTCTAAAGCCTTCTTCTGGTCTCGTATTCGAATCTTGCATCTCTTCGAAGATTTCCGCCAATGCACACCAATGTATGCCAACGTTTGACATTGCCCCTTCTCGTCCGTGCCTTGTTTCATTGTTTCGCGCGTTAAACACTAGTCAAGGCTCGTTAATGCCTGTATGATCCCGCTATCACGACTTAGGGGTCTAACAAACCACCTCCACTAGAAGAAATCGACGCCCTCGTCGAAATAATATGTAGACACTCCTCTATGTGTGGTTTCCTTGAAGACTCCTTAGCTATCGACACATCTCCCACGTACTATGTTCCCTCTCCCTCAAATGTGTCATTGCTTTTGTTTAGATACTCCTTCATAAGGTCCATTGAGACCAACATAACAAAACTATTGAGGTAGACTTTTTCCATCGAGTCCTCTTCTCCCTCTCCTTGATCCTTCGCAACCATAGAATTTACTTGCTCCTCACCACCTTCCCTCTTGGGCATTCTCAAGCAAAATATGGCTCTTCACAAATGAGACAAACAATATCTCGTTTTGTTTGTTTCTTATCTTGAGAAGATTCGCCTACCTTATTCCTGCCTTTCTTCGAGCAATTTTACATCCCACCATTTTTCTTGCCCTCGTAGCTTGTTCAAATTGGTGGCGGCATTTAGAGATCCATCAAGGCATCTGTAGCCACTATCGCGCTTGGGAGGTCCTTCACGTTCTGCCTCCTAAGCTCCATTTATGCCCAACTTTGCAAGCCGCTTATGAAGTTGAACAACTTATCCTCTTTTGACATGTTCCGCATGTCCAACATCAAAGATGTGGATTTCCTTACATACTCAAGAACCAAGTCGTCTTGCTTCAACTTCTTCAAAGCTTCCGTCTCGAGCTATGAAGTGTTATTGGGAGGAACTGATCCGTTAACTGCTTCTTCATCTTCTCTCAAGTGGCAATGGGAGGTCTCCCTGCACTGATGTTGTTGGAGGAGGTTCTCATTCTTCACCGCAACTTTGCATCCTCCACCAGGTACATTGCCATTATCGACACCTTCGAGTTGGAAACCTTTGTTGTCGTAAAATATTCCTCCATATCCCATAAGAAATTTTCAAGCTCCTTAACACTCCACTTGACTTCAAAAACTTATGGCTCTCGCACCTTCACCACAGTGCTTTCAGTACGCCCAATATCCTGCGTTACAATGGCATGCCTTAGGATCGCCACCTTGAACCTAGACCCCTCTTGTGCCTTCATCAACTCTGCTATTTGATGCTGCAGCTGTTGAATTTGCGCATCTAACATCTCAAATCAAGGGTTGTAAGAATTCATCTCTTGCTCCCTTTAAGGAATCGACCCAATGAGTGCCTCAACTCGGTTGACACGTTTCGTCAAATGGTTGCCTCCTGCCATATTAAACTTCGGCTCTGATATCAGCTTTTAAAAAGGTTTTCCTTCAAGCATGAACTTATCTGTAAGACGTGCCAACTCCTTTGCACGACAATGTTACTTAAGTCCTTCTAAGTAAGACTCAACCTTCCCACGTGATCGTCGATCAACAATCTGGTTCTTGAATGCCTCACGACCCTCGCAGTGTTTAACTCTCACACTTGTAAGAAAATTACGGAAGCACTTGAAAATAATAAAGGCAATAACAAGGACAAGAAAGAAAGACAGTTAAAAGCCAACCTTCATTACTTTCCTCAATGTATACAAAGAAATACTCTCTCAATGTCTGTCTCACAACACTTTCCTCTTGATTATGAGAGCATGACTCAAATGAACTATTTATAGGTATCACTAGATGACTAAGTTAGAATCCTACTAGAACTCTACTAGCTAAGATCATAATCTTATCCTTATCAGATTACATCAAGCTAACCAATATATGACATCCCCATCCAATTAGGACTTTATCTAATAGGATTAAGCCACATCACAATAATATGATAAAATATTACATTATCTAGGAGTGATTATACATATCTACGAAGATCTCCTCTATCTTCAGATGATCTTTCCACACGATCTTTATCTCTTAAAGCTGATGCACATCCACTTTGATCTTATTTGCCACATCATCCAAGATCTCCTCATCTCTATCCATTGATGATGAGTCATCCAAGCCAATAGCATACTGGTCCAATCCAATGCTTACCCATGCTAACTCCATTAGCCATGATCCGTCCACTTGAGTACACATTAAGACCTTAGTCCATCAAAAACTTAGCCTTAGCCAAGTCAGCTTGTACATGGTCTGAAACTTTCCTAAACTCGCATCATGCTTGATCTACTTGCTAAGTAATCTTGGATGTAATACCTCACTCCCGCATGACCTGAACCCGACATCGTGGGTGATATCCGAATCCGTGCCCCATAAGAGGTATGCGCTAGCGTAGTGAAACAGTCAAAACTCAGTACATAATTTTTTTCGATACATTTATATGCGCGCAAATCAATAAACAATTCGGACCTGTTTTAATTTATAAAATTTTCAGTCATAACAACACAATCAACAAAATTTCAATAACCTTTTAGGGCCCATTACAACTATAAAACATTTTTAGCGATAATGACTTTACATTACAACATAATTCTATTTGTACACACATGGTACAAAAATTTCGAAAATCCTTTATTAATACAAAAATCGTTGAATACAAATTTATACAAAATAATAAAATACAGAATGCAGATGCAAACTAATCTTGACTCCTATCTTTCACTTGCATGCAGTAGCTATACTTCCGTTTGTCTAACGGGGTACTCTTCAAAGCTTGAAAAATAATTGTAAATTTTGGGTGAGTTTTGCGAACTCAATGAGTGACCATCATCGATGACTCACCCAATCACATAACACATAATTCAC
>JANZLX010000213.1:6925248-6947505 GCA_025531955.1 Erythroxylum orinocense | reverse complement strand
ACGCCACCCTCGCGGGGCACGGACTCGGATATCACCAACGATATCGGGTTCGGGTCACTCGGGAGTGGGGTGTTACAGACCCATTAGCAATGAAGAAACTATTAAGCCACCATAATTCAAACAAGGGGCTGGTAGGCCCAAAATAATTAGAAGAAAGACATTGATGAGCCTCAAAAGAATACAAAAGTAAATAAAAAGCAAAATGTTAACCACGTGTCTAGGAGGGGCATGATCATTACATTTAGCCACTGTCATACAAAAGGACACAACAAAACAGGTTATCCTTGGAAGGGTCGAGAGGTAATTTCCAAGTTGTTTTTTCCTTTTATGGTACAACTAAGATTCTTTTCCATAGTAGTGGTAATCTTCTAGGTTTTTTGTTCTGTTATCACTGTTATCAATAGTAGGTTCTAGCCCATTTTCAAAATCTAAAACCAGACCAGTCAACTGATTTCCATATGGAGCAAAGCACAAAAAACTCACAATTAACCCTTGACAACATATCCACAGTTGAAACCAACACTGACAACCTAGTAAGTGCCTCTAAATTTGCATCCAACACTGAAAAGGGAAAGAAAGGCAGAAAAAGAGCAAAAGCGTCTGCTTCTGACTCTGCCTCTGCTACTATGTCTGTATCTATAGAGGCCATAACTATTTCAAGTACTACCAACACCTCAAGTACTGCTCATATATGTGGAAGTACTTGTGCAACAACTTCAGTTGTTCTCCTAACACATAGAGGTGCTTTAGAAACAACAAATATCTGTACATCTTCAAAGGCCACCGCTAAGAACCAAACTAAAGGGAGAAGAGGGCTTGGTTATGGTGCTACAAATGATGGAAGTAGAATGAGGATGTTGGTAGCTGGCATATATAGTCCAAATTCTTAAGAAAAAATTTTAGGAAAAAGGCCTGTCATATACTCTTCTTTTCAACAACAAGCAAATAGGAAGATTAAGAAATGGATGGAAAGGATGGGGGTATACACAAATGAAACCACAAGGTTGCAGATACTAAATGTAAGTGTTAAATATTTGCATTCTTACTAAACATTAATTAATTCATACAACTTAACAAACATTCACACTTTATCTATAACCTGGAAGGAGAAGTCAGAGAATACTAAACCTTGGGTAGAAATCAATAAAGAGGAAGGAAGTTGTCACTGCGCATGTGAATCCAAGCCAACAAAGTCAAACTGCATCTTCAAAGGGAAAGGAAAGAATGTAAACTTAACATTTAATTGTTAGTGAACTGAACAATTTTGTGATATTTGTGAACTAAAAAAAATAGATTGTAAGGATCTCATTGAGATGTTTTGTAGTTTTCAGGGAAAGCTTAAATTCTACGGATGGAAAGAGATGACTAACTTTTTGTAGTAAAGTGTTGGTTTCCTTTATTTTCCAATCAGTGTGAATTGCATTTATTTTAGGTTTTTTTTTTCATTTTCGTTGAAGTTCATGAATGGTAGAACATGTACATTGTTAATACAAAGAATTGGAATTATAGGTCTGTTAAACATCTTTGTCTCCTCATCAATAATTTGATGACTTATAAAACAACTTAACAGTTGTGTTAATCATTAGATTGGAGGTAAAATACGGATAACATTTTTTAGAGTAGTCAATTGTTGCTTCTTTTAACTCCTTTTGACTACTAACGAATACTCCATCTTTATTGATTAAAGATCCTATTTTGTCACTAATCTTCCTTACCAAATGTTGAAACATCAAACATCTTTAGGCTAGTACATCAAACATGTTTAGGCTAGGACATAAAACATCAAACTTGTTTAGGCTAGAACATCAAATTAGTAATACAACAAATATTTAAACATCTAACACTTTGCACTTTCCAACATCATGTTAGGTGAAGAACATTTACACATTGTTTCTAATACATCAAACCATTTCCAAATAAGGCATTAAAGGTACAACTATTGCCTTTATTATTTAGACTAACAAACATAGGCAAAACTACTAAACATAAGCTTAAACAAGCAAACCATTTCCAACACTTTGTTGAATGTATTTCATAACTAGTCTTTTCAACTTCAAATTTTCTGCAATCCTTTCAGGTTGCAAATCATTTACTGTATTCTCTCTTAACTCTGTCACTTCAGCCTTCAATAGATTATTTTGACGATATAACATCTTCTTTATGTTTTTTAGCTCTAAAATAATATGTCTTACTCTTGGAAAAAATCTTTAATTATGCGATTAATGAAATCCATAAACATTTTCACTCTACCATCAAAGAAAAAGCAACAAGTCGTTAATGAAATATATGAACATATTTAGCTAAAACAACATAAAAATTTACCAAAATTACCAGAAAGAGTTTACAGCCATAAAACCTTCTTCCTAGATTTTAATCTGTCCATGAAGTCAATCTAGGTGCTTTCAAGTTATAATAACAAAATTTAGCCTCTCCGTCATAGTCCCATTCAATTGGGTAAGTTGAAGAAATCAGCTTGTATGACCATATATCAAGCTTAGAACGCGTCCCTCTATAGACAAAGTTGAAAATTTCAAAATTTCCAACCCAACACAAAATCACAACCAAGAAAACAACAAACTTAATCCTCTAATCAACCTTATTACCTTAAAGAACTACCATTTGAGCTCATTGTCAAGTATTACAACACAATATTGTAATGTTGATTGTGCATCCACTGATAGCTAAATGATGTCTACAAAACTAAATTTGTCTTCTCCTAATAATCTACATCTCTTCCATGAATGTCGTACTTTATCTTCAACCCAGTAGATGGAGAAACACAAAACATGGATAACCACCAACAAAGCCAAACCAAGTGACACAAATCATATCTTACGTACAATGTTAAGTACATGGGGAAGAGAAAACTTGATCATATTCTATATGTAGCGCCCCTTATCACAGGGTACACACCGGGATGCCCGGAGGTCATTCCAATACATATCCTACCATAAGGGCGAGCTACGTGCGATCACTACATTCACTTCATATGGCATCATATCATTCTTTACTTATAAAGCATTATACGAAAATCACAATATTTTTTAAAACCAACTTTTCCTCATTTCATTTCTCAAAATTGAAAGTCTACATTGTGTCTTTCAACATTTACTACATGTACATCAACAAAACCTAGTACAAAAGTAAGACATGAAATAGGAAAATATATCAAATCTTTTTAAGCCATCCAAAAACCCCAGCTAACCAATCTTTGAGCCATAACTTCGCTTTCCAAATCACAATCTACATGGTAGTAGAGCCTCTCTGTAGCTAGAGCTGTCTCTCGGTTCTGAAAAGACAACGTTGTAATTTTAGTGAGTTTTGCAAACTCAATGAGGTAACCATCATCGATGGTTCAATCAATTCATGCAACACATCAATTCATATCACAATTTTGCATTTTACATGATTAACACACTTTCACTTAAGCATAAGCAATTTTGCATTTCAATCAATCAAACATACTTAACATAATACATATGAAATGCTCATGAGACACTTTTCCAATTATTACGTTGTTGTGACTGAGTGCTTGAACTGTCCTATATAGGGCTCATTAAACGTTGAGCCTAAGGCTCTGAATCACTTATGAGCTCGAGGCTTAGTTTCACTCGTTGAGCTTTAAGCTCTAATCGGTAGCTACTCTAGTCACAACTGCCATTATCTGATTATGCATTCATGAATGGAGTGTTTGTAACAAGATCAAGCACATTATAAAGAACATAGGTCTTCACATTCACATTCAAACAGCACTTCAATATTTCCATCCATATTACACACTCATTGGTCCTCCTGTCTGGAATCCACAGTCAAGCACATTCATTTATCATTCAAAACATGAATTAGGCAAACAAGTAATCAAGTGAGACCATCTAGGTTACTCACACGTTGCTCTCGAAGCTAATGACTGGAAGATCCGGCAACATCCGAAGGTTGAAGTTTCAGTTGCTCCTTAATAATAAATAATATACATAATATCACAATTTGCACAATCATAACTATTCAATAATGCACATGTATGAATGAATTATATTCAATGCATGTTCATGATAATACCGATAAATTTCCCTGATAAAATCGATCCAATATCAAAACTCATCTAAGTATAATTTATACTTAGGTTTATGCCTCACTAGAACTATTGAAATTACAATTCATTACTCACTGGCTTACTTTCAGATTTTATCAAGACACATTTTCGAGTCTACTGTTCACGTTCAATTAGAAGGTGAAAATGAGATAATTAGGACAAACTTTCTTCTAGACAAGTGTTCCTACATCTCTTATCTTTCCATTGATACCAAAATCACTCAATTTGGTTCAGTGAGTTGAAAGAACTTCAAACATTTTTGGATTGTTCTTGTCTAAACATTATACTATACACAACTTCCATCTGACATTTACACATCTTAGAGATTGAATTAAATTCCAATTTCTTCATACCATTTGTATCCCCATGTCTCTAGTTTACCTAAAAACAAAATCATCTCATTTGAACCTCTACTGATCCATAAAACATAAAAATACTAAAATATGTTCAGTAGAATAACACCAGTTTATAACACTCACTAAATGTCCCACTCTTTTCACTAAATCTTTCTCCATTCATATCATATGGATATGATTCTTGGTAAAGAAGTAGATAAATGTCTTATGAATCCAATGGTTCAAGAATCAGGTCATTTGGAGGTCTAGAGAGGAAGTTAAGGCTAAAAGAATCAAACATGTTCATGGCCTTACTCATATTGTATATGCCTCGGAGCAATTGCCATAACTCTCACTACAAGTGTCATATTGGCTTCGTTTTTGGACCATTGGAAAGAGGACTTCGATATCTACAATTTTCATGAAGACCTCAAAGGCCATATCTTTCTCTGGACTTTTTTATTGTCTCACTTTTGCTTCTTCTTACTTTGCTTCGTCTTACTTTTGCATCTGAAAACTTCATCTTACTTTTATCGTCTGAAAACTTCATCTTACTTTTTCGTCTTAAAACTTCGTCTTACTTTTTCTCCAGAACGTCTCCACTTATAAAGAACATAACTTTTGACTCCGATGTCCAAAGATTTCATACTATATACCGTTGGAAAGATAAAAGAAAGATCTATAACTCTCCAGAGGCATCTTTGCCAAAATCTATCCAGATTAACCCAGATTTCTCCCGAAATCAGAACACGAATCTTTCAATCAGCTTCTAACGTCCTACACCCAGTTCTCAACTTCATGACAACTTTTGAGATTCTTAGAGATAGAATTGAAATATGATGTCTTCATAAGAAACGTAGTCATATATCTCTAATTTAATCCAAATTAAGAATCATCTTGTTTGGACAACTAGAGAAAACGTTGTGGTTAAAAGACTGAAACATACTCAGTGAACATTTTCTAGATTTTCAAACTTTCAATACTTTACATCTAACTCATATTCTACCTAAATTATCTCTTCCATTCAACTCCAAAAATCACTTTTACAACACTTAATCCCTAATAATCTTTCAAAACACTAAATTAACACCATAACCAGATTTTCTCATCCCCAACAACAAAGTATTTATGAACAAACACGTAAATGCCATTTTTCATGCAAATGATAGTAACTTATCATATTTATTTCATAAATCCCCAACTCTAAAGGATTTATTCCCTACTTACCTGCTAAAAACTCCAAAATCTTCAAGCCCTAAACACCACACGATTTATGTACTTCGCTAAGTACAATGACCAGCTTCTGGTTTTCTTAGGGTAGAGGACAGAGGACACCAATGGCAAAGTGGGTTTGATGTAGGAAAGAAAAAGGCATAGAAGTCTCTTAGAAAGTGTAAACTCTACGTATGGGAGAAAAATTTGAAGAAGGTGATAAGGACAAAGGAGCTTGGACAAGACTTAACCTTTCAACTCTTAAAGAATAGTAACCTACTTCTAGCAAGAGTATAAAAACCTAAGTGACACTTGTCACTTTCCCACTACTTAGGCTCTAACTTAGTTTCTTTTGAAACTAACTCCCTTAACTTTCATCTTTGCAAACCAATTATCTCCAATTATCCTTTGATTTCTTGTTCCCTAATATTCATTCATTCATACATACATACATACATACATACATACATACATACATACATACATACCTATGGAGTATTATATATTCTTTCACAATACTCCATAGGAAATTCCTACATTCACCAACATACACAATTACGATATTTCCACTAATCACTCATATCTCCAAAATTTATCCCTAAATTTACCAAAATTCGCAAATACCATATTCTTACCGACCAATAGAATATCCAGTATAAAAAAAAATTCAAATTCGCGGAACTCCCAAAAATCACAACTCAATCTAATTATACTCGGAATTATTCATGAATGTATGTACAATTATTTTCATGTGTAGATAAATTCGTTAGTCATGTATAAGTGTATAGCATATTATGCATGAACAAGGAAATGCATCTCAAACTCTCGTTAATCCCTCACATTTACCCTTTCTAACCTTCTCATGAGTAATGAGATGTTACATTTTTACTCAGGAAGATGGTTATGACAACTTTTGATGTAACTCTGTATCATCATAAGCTACAATTGCTTTTATTACTCAAAATTTATCCTACGAGGATACGAGAGAAAGATAACACAAAGTCAATTTTTTTCCTTGAGTGAACCCTTAGGCAATTGAGCGAGTCCATAAACCATTGAACTTTATCCTGAAATCCTTTAGGTCTTAACTTTATTTATAACTGACGAGCTTGCAATTCATGATGCAAATCAACTAGCTCCCCTGACCTTACTATGCTTCATGATTTGCATTTCGTCATTCATCGCATCCCACCACACATTGGCATTGGGTCCAGAACAGCTTCTGTAAAAGTAATTGGATCTTTAATATGTCTAATAACATAGTCCAGTACACCTGTCAGACTATATTGTCAGATGGGATAGCAGGTCGTCTCACTCCAGTGGATTTATCGAACCTTATTAGATCTTGTACCCCCAGGAATCCCTCTGTGTACAAGTATAGGCTCCTATTCCTGTACAGGTACGGTATAAAAATCTAGATCCACAGGATCTAGCTGTATGAGTAGCGGATACAAGATAACTGTAGTATCTGCCTTGCTATCATCCGAAAGGTCAAAAGACCCACCATCGTCATAGACATGGTATTCCAAAAAATTGGCCATTTGTGATTTCACTATTCTGGTCCCTCCTTATCTACAGTAAAATCTGTAGCCCTAAAGTGGTTGAGATCTTTTACTAAATAGCAATGAAGAAAACGAGTATGCAACATTTCTTTATAAGGATTATCCTACCTCAGTAAAACAACCCTTTACATGATTGTGTGCAAGATTGAGTTCTTTAATTTCTAGATAGGTAGATTAGTTCTGCTCTGCATTGATTTCTTTAAGTTCTTTAGGGTGCAATATGCCTTTCGGCAATACACCATTTTGCTCAGAACTATTTGACATAGTGAACTAATTCACTATTCCAACTAACTCCATATATCTAGAAAACGAACCTTTTAAAGTCTTAAAATATTATGTTTTCCATGATATTCTCCTTCATGGTTAAATCTAACTATCATGATGAATTTTCCCAACTGGTTCTCAACCTTCAGTCTTTAAGCAAGAACGCATGACTTTGATGGGAATAATCACCAAGAAAGGTCAGAATACCTTCAGAATTGCAGAATGTAATTGTATGAGGTCTACCGAAATCATTATGTATCAAACTCAACAATTTAGAAGCATGAGTTGACCCCAATGTCCTTATTAGTCAACTTACCCCTGTGATTGTCAGTACATGTTCCAGATCATCTTAATCTAGAATTGAGAAATGGTTACCTTGATCAATCTCTCAATCCTAGCTATGGAAATGTGGCTTAAACTTTTATGTCACACTATGTATGACTTCTCATTCATTAGGTCCTTCATACCTTGTTTAGCATGATACGAAGAAGCATATATCTAATTCGGGATAAGACACATTCTATACAAACTATATGACAAAAAAGTTGAACCTTTATGTTTTGTGTTAAACAGCAACTGTACAACAAAAGTATTAAATGCAAAACATTAACCTTCAGTGTCCTTAATTGATCAAAAGATCACATATAAAATGTGTCATGAAAATTCTATGAACCTTACTATAAAGTTCAGTACATACACCCCTTATAGGTATTTCTTCCATCTTTTTATTGCTGTGAACCATCAGTTCCTCATTCCCTTTATTTGACTTTATCCTGGATATGAACCCTGCATTGTGGAAGCACCCTGATCAGATGTTCCACTAAATAGTCACTTATACTTAATGCCAATATCGCAAATTAGGTTCATAATTGATAAACCAAAGAATAACTTGATGATCTCAGTCTTCCCTTTAAACCTCATATTTCTGGTTTCTTTATGTCCAAGAGACTTTTACCAGAACTGGTTTAACCAGCGTCAGCATGTGGAGAAGATTTGAACTTCTACCTTTGAATTTAATGGGCTTCATCTTTGTCTTCCCCTAAGTTGTTTTGAGGACTGTAGGAGTAACAATTTGAGCTTCTCCACCTCAGCAACACAATGGAATATCAAAGTGTTGAAGTCTCAATATCTTCACCTACTATGAAAATAAACTATTCTTGATATGTATTCCATTGCTCCCCTTTTCCTCTGTATCCTTTATGGAGAACAATACTTTCAACAAGGCACTTGTCTCAATACCTGATGAAACTGTGTATCTCTGGGAGACTTTATCAAGAACCTTCTTTGCTATATTTGTGTTCGAAATTCCACTTTGCATATGGTTAGGTATGGATTTCTTAATGGTCGTCAGATGTAATTTGTTAGACCGATCCTAGGCTTAATAGGCTACTTTATGAGTTGTCGAGCTCATGGATGTAATTGGAGATGGCTTACCCGTCTGTATGGCCATTTCAATCCTATCTCCATAACCTTCAAAACATCCTCTGTCCAATTCTCCGTATAATTCCTTATATTGAAATAGCAAGGGTTTCAATAGTGACACTGATTTGGTTAACTAAAAAGTGACTTCAAGATAATAATCTTTAAATCAGCACTAATGTAGGACAACAGCGATACTAAAGCCATTAATAGTATCTTTCCTGAAAATTTAATCACACATATTATGAAACACCTTTGGGATGAATACATAATATATGCAATTAGACTTCCACACATAAAAGCGATCGGAGTACAAACCATCAACTCTCATGACACTACCACCTTTGGGTGAATAGATCACTTAAGCAACAACCTTCCTCCATCTATTGCTTTTATGCACATCTCAAAATTCTATGTAAGGCCAACAACTTTGGGCAGAATAACCAAACATAAAATCAGAGACATCCCCCAACATGTAAGCAAAACAATTTAAAATATTGAGTTGAAAGGCCACTTTGGTGACTACATTCTCATCAGCATTCAAAAAGTCTGCAAACATAAGGGATACATCTTTATGTCATCCTCACATCCTTATGGGCATATTATATGTGACAATGTATGCACAATCTCATTGTCACACACACGTGATGAAGACATTCTCTGAAAACTTCATTTGAGACCTTCTTAAAAGAAAAATCTCAATAGAGAGACTATCGTGCGTCACTAGATACTGAACTGTTAAGTCAATTAAAATGCATATATTTTGAGTGTAATTGTCGTCAATATGTTGAAATTGGTATCCAAAAGTTGATGGAATTGTTTTATAAATGTTCACAGATGGTCTTCAATACCATAAAGACGAAAAAGGATAAAAAAGAGCAAAAAGATGGCAAGAAATCCGAAATTTCCAGATTGGTCAAAATTCAAAGATTAGGCGTAGGCACGCTTAAGGATGGAATCTGAAATCTGCAGATTTTTCAGAATTCATTTCTAATTAAAACACAATCGCTCAAGATCCTCTTGCCCTCTTTTCAAGAAGTCTTCCATCGAAATTAGAAGACCACTTAATCTGGACAAAATCAAATCAAGATAATGGAGAGATTCACTTCAAAGAGGGAGCTTATGATGATTGCCGCATATATATATATATATATATATATATATATGTATTAGGGTAAAAGAAGGGGGAGGAAGCATTAGGCTATCGTAGGTTTAGGTTAGGTTTTAGGTTGCTGCACTTTTTGTTCTTATTTCTTTACGTTTTCTACATAGTTTCATATAGGATTTTCGTTTCTTTCATTAAAAACCAGGGATAGAGACATATGACTTTGTTATTTTCTTTGTTCTAACGGAAATGATTTCTTTTATATTTGATTGCAGGCGACAACATCACCATGAAATGACCTCCTGAGACACGACAACCTCATGTATCTCCCTTATGGCAAGTTCATTGCACGAAAATTCACTCAAAAATAGCTTCAGAATGTCTCAATTCCTCTTTCCGATTAATTATCACGTAATTCCGAGCACTGAAAATGAGACCCGAGACACGAGACCCTCATGCATATCCCTCATATGTAATCCAAAGCATGAAAATTCAATCAAAATCGGATTCAGAATACCTTAATTCTTTTTTTTGGAGTTAAACTTTAATTTATTACTAATGTAATAAATCCAAAAAATTAGAAAAAGGTTATTTTATAAATTTCCCGAACTCGAAAACTGGCCCGAAACATCCAAAGGCACTTTACGAGAAATCTGAAATTTTTGAGGTTTTTTTTGGGTGTGTACTGTAGCTTTATCGGCTGACGTCAGCCGTCGATGTCATCGCTGACGTCGGTGCGCGTGGCGGAGAGGCGCACATGCAACGCGCCCCGCAAGCGTCTGGCGAGTGGCATGCACGTGCCGCCACAAGCGGACGTGCCAACACATGTCACCAATCAGCCGGTGCCACGTGTCGGCTGCTTGGAGGGCCAGGATGGGCGCATGCATGGCACGCGTTCGCCGTTCCACGTGGTGCTAGTACATGCTGCGAGTCCCGCGTGTGCCGTACTAGCGACACGCGTCGCCTAGTGGCTAGAGCTGTATGGTGCAGAACACGCACCTTCCGTGTGGGCGCATCCCCACGCCCTGAAGAATAGTGGAGTGCACGCGCTCGAAGATTTCAGGGGTTCGACGCCAGAAGCGATTTCTAGCGTCTCAAAACTTCGTTTTTTGCTCCGTTAAGCCCATTTTTGACCCGTTTTTCGTGGCTAACCTTATGTATACCACTTTTACGCAATTATATACGTAAAAAAACTAAAAAACGAATAAAAAACGAAGGAAAACCAATTGAGATGAAAAACCAAAAAACCTTTGTTTCTGGCAATCCGATCACGTCACTGCTCTGATACCGCATGTAAGTACGTAGTGGGAGCTTTATTACGTACCCCGGATCTACATGAAAGGATTAAAATGAAGATAATGCAGAATACCTGGATTTCGGTTCCATCTCTTTTTCCGATGTCAATTCCGAGCTTCAAACGTTTCCGAATCTCCTAGGGCCTTTAGCGAAAAGTGCTCACCGACTCATGGACTAGGTTTTTCTACAGTTTCCTCAGGTTCCGAGCTTCCCTATCAAGTCAGGAATCCTTATGCTCGTGAATGTTCTCTAAGTAACTGCAAGAGACCTTAAACTTTATATAACTTCCATATCGAGCTTCCCCATCATAAGGTTGATATGGACCTGGTTTACACTAATTGAGACCCATTTTTCACCCGGACTTCGATCCACTAATCTAGATCATTTATTGGGCCACTTAATTATCTTTATCTAGATCAAATGACATAATTTAACCGATAATTTATTTAAAAACTAAAATTGCAATTAATGTTAGTCCAACTTTATGAGACATGGACAAAATTATCCCTAAGGACAAAAATGTCTTACACTTGCCTCCTCACAAGTCTTTTGCCTTGTTCCGTTGTTCTGCGTGTCAAATACTGGTCAAGACTCACCAATGCCTGCACGATCCCGCTATCACGACTTAGGGTCTGGCACACAGCTATCTTCCACATGTCAATGGTACTGACCGTAGCTTTTTCTTTCCATGGAAAATTTCTTTAATTTGCAAGTCTTCTTGACATCAATTTGTAGTCAAATGAAATGGGCTGCTGATCTATCTTGTCAAGGAAGAGAGGACCCTATAAAGGAAGTTTCCATGAAATTTCCTTCCATCTAATCTATCTATTTACGTCATTGCCAATAAGTTTCCTGACTTTATTCCAAAGATCACATCTGTTCTTAACTCTGTTCATATATAACAACGTCTTAGCTCTTATGGACGTAGTTAGTACTCCTTTTCCCATCTCAAATGGCGATTGATCTCAGTGCTTGCAGACCCAACAGGTGGTTCTCTAACCGTCGTCAACATTCAAAATCTAGTTCAACTCAAAGCTCTCCTACCTCTCCCATTTCTCCATCTAGTCCCAACAGTAGATCTACTAAGCAGGAAGATGAACTAAAACAAGTTTTTCGCTACTTTGATGGTGATGGTGATGGAAAGATATCAGCTTTGGAACTTAGGGCATATTTTGGATCCGTTGGAGAGTACATGTCACACGAAGATGCTCAAGGGGTGATCGGCGGTTTTGACGGGGATGGTGACAACTTATTGGATTTTCAAGACTTCATGAAGTTGATGAAAAGGGAAGGTCGTGATCAGGATGAAGAAGATGATGATCTGAAGAAGGCCTTTGAAATGTTTGAAACGGAGAGAGGATCGGGTCGCATAACGCCCAAGAGTCTGCAGAGGGCCTTGCATAGACTTGGCGATACAAAGTCATATGATGAGTGTGTGACGATGATTCAGTGTTTTGATACTGATGGGAATGGAGTGCTTGAGTTCTACGAGTTTCATCGAATGATGGTGGCATAATTTTGGTTATGGTATGTGAGTTTGTACATGGAATATATATGTAAGTCGATAATAGCTCGCAGAAATTGAAATAATAATATGTGAAGAAGACGTAAAAATTGTATGCTTTTGTGCTTTGCTTTACTTTTTCTTCAGGAATTGTATTGTTGATGTGTAAACCCTTATTCTCCCTAGATATAGGGAGGGAAACAAAACAAATAACGACGGTTTGTCCTGGCTTTTCGTAAATCTTGTGACGGTTGATTCTGAGTTTTATAAGTAAGACTCGTCTGTATTTGTATGTTGCAAATGTTGGGAAATCATCAATCCTAATAAGATCGAGGTCAGAGTCAAAAATAATTTTTATAAATTTTCAATTAAATCTTTTTAATTGAGTAATTTGAAAAATAATAATCAGAAATTAAAATGTTAAAATATATTTGATTTGAAATTTTGTAAATCTTTTTTTTTTCTGTCGAACTATTAAACACAAGCTATACATATAGGAAAAGATTCTATAGTTTCTTTCTAATTAAAATTAAAATTAAAATTATAATTAAAGTCTAACTTTAATAATAATTGTAATTTTATTTTATTAAAATAAAATATCACATATTTTGTGTTTGTATGTTGAGGGGCACAGGACTAGCGCTATATCCTCGGTTGGGGTTAGAGATTGTCACATTTGGCAATTTCTTAGATGCACATAAATTTTTTATTTATTTATAAATCTTTTGAATTATCAAAAAAATATCACATATTTGATTTCTAAATTTTTTTAAACTTCACAACTAAATTCAAATTTATTTAAATTGTTTTCTCTTTAAATTTATATGTTACCCATTGATTTCCTGAATATATTAACAATGATTATAATATAAAATTGAAACTGATTTTCATTTATCTTTTATTCTTCAATAAACAATTTATAGGCCTTATTTGGCAATCAATAAATTGCATTAACAGTTAGCTAATTTTATTAGCAGTTAGCTGACAGCGGATTGTATTAATTGATTTGACCAGTGAATAACATCAACTATTTATTTAAAGATGTTTGGTAAAATTAGTTGTTTAGTATTAGCTGTTTATGTGTAAATGACTTATGATGATATGACTTTAAAAAAATTATAAGAACATGACTATTATATCTTAACATATTTTAATATTCTCATAAGAATTTAGATTTTAAATATTTAATTTCACAAAAATTAAATTTATAACTTTAATAAAAAAACATAATAATAATAATAATAATAATAATAATAATAATAATAATACGAGTAGTAGTAGTAGTAGTAGTAGTATAGCACTTTCGTGCGCGAAAGTGGTATCAAAGCTAGTAATTAGCAGAAAACCATGGCGAATTTAAATAATCAAGATAGATATATTCAAAAACTAGCCAAAGGAATATATTTAACATATTTAAATTCAACTCAAAAGTTTAATACAATGAAAAGAACTTTAGATGAATATATAGCACTTTGTCATGAAGATATAGAAATTACACCTTTTCAAGCAGGAATTACAGAAAGTCATCGAAAAATAGAATTATATTTACACATAATCGAAAAAATTAATCAATGGTTACAACATGGAACATCCTAATTGTAAACATTGTACGTTATTAAAAGAATACAAAGAAGAAACTCAATGTTTAGTAAGACAATATCAGATAGAATCTCAAAACTCTTTTGATAGATTAACCAACTATATCAATTCAACACAAAGACAAATCTCTTATGATAAGTTACATCAATTAGCTAATCATGCAGAAGCCGCACAAAATCTTTATGATTATGTAGTAGCTGAACATAAAGAAGCAATTCAAATGTATAATCAACACCTTTTATACCGTGGAGCATAATCCATCATATTAAGAACCTTTAGAAGATGTAGAACGAAATATAGAACAACAGTTAGCTAAAATAACATCTTTAGTAAAAAGATTAAAAATATCTGATTGAATCTATACTACTCTAGATAAACAAAAAGAAATTACAAATGAATGTGATGAAATCATATTTGGATATGAATCTGATCAAAATCAAGAAATATTTATGGATACCAAACCAGAATATCCTGAAACAAGTACAGTTAGAGATAAACAGAAAAGAACAACAACAACAAATCCCACTTTTCTCAATCAACATGGTTATTACTCAAAAAAATCATCAAAAGGGAATAAATTTCGCAAATATCCAATCGAATATACACCAAAACATATCCCCTTAAGAACTGAAGGAATTTTAAATTTAGATTGTGTTACAAATCCTTTAGATTTAATACATGAATGGTCAACAAAAATTCAATTATTATTATAAGTAGAAAAACCTTTTGGAGAAGGACCACAGAGTAAAGAATCAATCTGGAATTTTATTACATATAAAACATCTGGAATAGTTCATCATTTTTTATTAGAAAATGATATTGCATTAAGAAGTACCCCTCATTATATAGCAACAACCAATGACGTTGAAGCCTTTGAAATTATTAGTGAAGAAATATACAAAGAATTTATTGGAAAAGATATTCTATTATATCGACAAGAAAATACACAAACAAATCGACAAAAAGCTTTACATCATTTAAATAATATGCAGATCTGTGATATCTGTTATATTAATAATTTTATTTGTGAATTTCGAACATATTATTATCAATTATGCAAGTATATAAATGGGACATTCAATCCCACTGAAATGAAGTACACAACTCATGAGAAGGAAACATTAGCCTGTCTCAAAACTTTGAGAAAATGGCGAATTGATTTACTACCAGTTGAATTTATAATTCAAACCGATTCGAAGTATCTATGTGGATTTATCAAGTATCATATTAAATCCAATTACAACCAAGGTCGTCTTATCAGATGGCAAATGGAACTAAATCAATAAAATTTTCAAATTCATTATATAAAATCATCTAACAATTTCCTTGCAGATATATTTACAAGAGAATGGAAGCAGTTGTAAAACAATTAGATGATACATTATTACAACGTGAAGCAGATCTAATTAATCAGCAACAACAGATCAGCGTCACCACCAAAGAAATAAACCGACTCAGAACTACTATTGCATTACTAAAAGAATAAGATCAACCATCAGTCGACCAATCAGAAAAGACAGTTCAACCAACACCCTCGTCAGAAATACCAAGTTCTTCCAGCAACATTCAACTATTACCAAAAGCACCTCAGAAAATTCCAATCGAAGCATTCAAGTCTCCTTAAACCAAAGTCAAGGAATCCAAATACTATGTGATTTACAATGGACCTCATGCAGGCATCTATGATCAATAGCATAAAGCAGCCATCCATATCACTGGACAAAGCAGTATTATACACAAAAGTTTTACTACCAAAATTGAAGCAGAAAAAGCATTTCAAGAATTTTAGCAAACTTCACTCCTTCTTTAGTATAAGACAGTACTCACAAGTAATCCTCCTACACCACCCAATATGAAGGTGTTAGGAAAAGCAATTGATTTGGAAAGGATTAATCAACTACCAACAAGGACAATGGAAACAGCAATCACTCAATGAGCTAGACTCATTACAGCAGAAACCTTTTATGACCATTTTCAAGCATTAAATGAATGGACACCTGCCTACAAACCACAACAATTTTATGCACAAAACCGTGGAAGATTTGGACCCAAAGCAATTATCTTCCCAGGAGCAGAAGCATTAACAACATTCTTATTTTTCCAATGTGGATTAGTTGACACCATCTATATGCAGGATCTACAAATATTATCAGAATTCCCCACCGGATACATCAATGCCGTCAAACAATACAAGGATCGTTTTGCTAAGGGTAGAGAAGTATTCCTCAAAGTATACAACAGTTATCCAATTTTTGAAGCATCAGAAAATAGCACAACGGTAGCAATCAAAGTTCATCGAATTGCTTATATCCAAATTGGAGTACGTAATGGTATTTATCCACCAATAGACGAACCACCAAAGTATGAGTTTCATTGGGACACCATTAACAAACTCAATCTCAACTGCCTAGAAGGATTATTCGTTCACTGCTCAAAGATTAACAAGGAAACAACTCTCAAAATTAATTATAAAGGACCTCAGATGATTGTGTTGTAGGGTTATAAAACACCTCTCAGCACAGAAGGACTTCAACTTATTCAAACATTCATTCAACCATTTTTTAAATTAGATGATATATTCAGTTCCGTCTTAGAAGCATGGAAGGAAACAATCTGTCACCAAATACGAGAATATCCAGCTCATCGATGCAATTATTGTATTCAAGCATCTGCCAGCAGTAAACAACCAGATAAAGACAATTCGATGGATGACATGACTATCATTATTGAAGAATAAAACAGAAGCGGCAACCAACAAAGCAAAGACGACAAGTATGTAGGCCCCAGGCCAGTCAAAACTTTGTATAAAGTGTACAGTAAAGAATATTACTATTTGCCTTCTGTCACTTTTACTTTTACTTTACTTTTCTTTCTATCAGCTTTACTTTAGTGTGTTGGCCACCTGTTTTGGCCTTACTACTTTTTCTTGCCTATATAATGTAAGCTCCGTTGACCTGAAGAACATGAAATAAATATCTAAGTTTGCTCTCACCTCTCTCGCACTTGTATGAAGATTGACGCTAAGCGAACCAGGTATGAGTTTACTATTTAGTGTTTGTTTCATCACCCCATATTATTTAGACTAACATTTCATTATACTTTCAGTTTTCATCATGCCACACTATTTTCTTCAAAAACTAGTTCTCAAAGCAGACATTAATTACACTTATCGAAGACATAGAGAATTAAACGACTTACTGATAAAAGCAATCGCCGATAATAAACATGCTCATAACACCTATATCGACCCAAGATACCAAGTACCAGAAGACTCTTCACCTTATCCAGAAGCTCAAGCAGTCAAGGAAGCAGCACAAGAAGTTATGAAGGATACCGATCACCTCATTATACTACTTCACGCATATATTGAAGATCTAGTACAACTTCGAAAATATTTTGTATCTCTTATGCAACCACTTATCGATTAAAATCATGTATTTTGATCATCGTTCAAAGTTAAAGAAACTAATTCAGTTTTATTATGATCTAGAAGAAGAACAATTAGTTGATATCCAAACCTATAAAGATCAAATTGGACTAGCTAATCAACATCAACATGCACAGTTATTATTTGAATCAAGACTTATGCTTTCTCAAGCACAAGAATTTTATCACTCTCTTAAAAAGGAACGATTAGAACTTCAGGATTACATAAAATATTTAATTGATTAAACATGACATTTGGCATATTTTATTTCTTTAATTATTGTCTCAATTATTTAATTACCATCTGTCAATATTTATTTTGTTTTATTTATATTCAACCTCTATTAGTATTTCTCATTCTTAGTATCATTTTCGTACATCCCTTTGATCTCAATCATTATTTTTGGACTAGTATGCATTATCTCTTTATTACTCTTGATTATCTATGGAGAAAAAATTTCAATTTAGAAATCTTAGACTATATTATGACTTTTAGAAATTCGGACGACGAAGAGTATTCATCAGACGAAGAACACTATTATTCATTAGTAAACAACGAAGTCGAAGAATATGTTCCCTATTCTTCTGACGAAGATAATTACTTTTCATTAGTATTATATGACGATTAATATGAATTGCCCTATTTGTTTAGATTTAGCAGAACAAATTATTCTCACCAACAATAGTATAGCCAAATATTTAGATCATATACAATACAATGAAACACACCTCAATTTTCTTGAAGCCATTGAAATAGAAATAGGAAAAAGACCATATGAAGAACATTTAGTAGTAGCTCAACAATTATATAATATCTATACTGATCAATTACAAACTTTACAATTTATTCAAGCTAATCATAGTTTTTATCATAGATAAAATGGCAAGTAGCAGTTTAGTGAAAAAAGACAAGGATTCAAAAATTTTAGATGTAAATAATTTAGAATTAACAGAATCATTAGGAACATTTCAAGTTTCAACATTAATATCTCAGGATGAACGAAAACAAAAACAAATAGCTAAAGCCCAATTAGATCTCAAACCAGGACAAGATATACACAAATCAGTTCTTAAAAAGTTTTTCAATAGACAGAATATCATTTATTTTGGAAAAATAATTTATGAAACCCCTGTACGAATAGATCAATGTAATGGACATATTAGAATTAGTCTTATTGATAAAGAACAAATTATTAGACAAATTCAACAATTACATGAAAACAAACGAAAGAAAATTGGATATATACACCTTTCTACTATTCAAATTTTACTAAAATCAACCTTTCAACAAGGAATAGATTCACCTATTAGATTAGCAATTTTAGTTGAAAGAATGAAAAATTTAAACGACCAAATTATTGGAATTATGAATGGAAATTTAGCATATGGAAAAATTAAGTTTAACGCATGACTCAAATTAGGAATACCTTTATTATCATCCGATTTAGAAGATACTATTACCATTGCTTATAAATTTTATAAGGAAAATTTAATGATTCAAGGACAATACCCTTTTTCTATTACTTATCAAATTAGTTATGCTTTAACCAATTCACATCACAGTATTGATTTTAAAAATACAGACCAAATTTATATAGATCAACTCTTTCAAGACGTAGCTAAAGTAGGAACAAACTTTCATACGAAAATACAACCCTTACCAGCTATCCAATACCCTTTTAATCATATCAATCGAAGACATTCTTTCTCGGACAATGATCTCAAATCATCTTCAATACAACCTATACTCAACAGATCACATTCCTTTCATATTGAAAGACCCATTCGTATTACAGAACCTAGAATAAAACAAACACAAAAACAGTTAGATACAATTCAGCAGCAAATTTCTGATCTATCTACTTATATTAAAACTACAATATGAGTACTCTTACACAACAAGTGCAAGAACTCTGTAAACAACATGAACAAATAGAAGAAAAACTTGATTTGCTATTACGCATACAAACCAAAATCTTGACCCAAGTAAAACAAATTAAGCAACAAATCAAACAAATTGATATCAAACAGAATGAACAACTCAAGCAAAAGCAATTAATCGATCCGTGCACGAAAGTGGTATCAGAGCAGCAGTAGTAGTAGTAGTATTCATAAGGTAGAGAAAAAGAACTCAAAACATTTTGAGGGAAATAAACAGAAGTGTTAGCTCCAAGTTGTCCTTTTCTTTATTTATAAAAAAAGACTCTGGGTTTCTTTCCAATTAAAGTTAAACTTATAATCATAATTAAAGTATAAATCTAATTATAATTACATTTTAATTTTAATAAATCAAATATCTTATAATTGATTCTTAAAGTTTCTTAAACTTCATAATTAAGTCCAACTTAATTTGAATTGATAATTCTTTATTAAACCACTCTTTATATATGACCTATTAGGTTCTTAATATATTGCATATTATTGTAAATTATAACTAGAATTCATAATTAGAACTAGATAAATTAAAACTCCTTTTAATTTATGTTTAGTTATATAATTAAATAATTTTTAATCATAGATAAAGATGAACGTCTAGCAATATTGATAACCACCCAAATATTAGGAATGTCAAAATAGTTTGACTAAATCTATCCATGAATGGTTGTAACATGGAATTTAATATTTTTGTCATCTAATGTTTCAATTGGATATATGGTACAAAATTATTGTCTATTTTATTTAAATATAATTAAGTTCATTCTTACTAATTAATAATTGACTCATAAGTGGAATTTAAAAATACCTTTCCAATATCAAAATATTGCAGGGAGAGAATTACTTAAATCATTATTAGTTAAGAACAAGGGAACATTCACCAAAGTCATGGAACTTTTATTAACTTACTCAACTATCTCCATATAGTTCATACTATATCCATGTACTAACGACTGAGCTATCTTAAATAAAATATGTCATAAGTGGCATCAACATATAGTAATTCTCACATGAAGTACTTTGATGATCTCAAATCAAATGATCAATTATATACCCATTATACTAAGAAAATCTAAAAATACATAAGTTATATTCTATTTGAGATTCTCATAATCCGACCAATTCTGTGAACTTATTCTTTAATAAGCACTTATATATTTATTTAAATATCTCTATACCTTAATTTATGAGGTCTTTTACTTTTTTCATAAGGAAAAAACATAATATGTATTAGTTTTATAGTTCAATCAATATCACTTCTTGATAAAACTATAACTAAGAACAATTTATGAATAATATAAAAAAGTAAAAATCTCATAATTATGTTATCTTTATAATATTATTTGCACGGTAATTATTTCAATACATTTACCTTTAGTATTAAAACGTTAAATACAATTAACAAAATACATTAAGATAAAGAATGCCTTTATATGAATTAAAATAATAATATCATGCATTAAATTGCAACAAACTTAATTACTGTAAAGTTATAAACTAATAACAAACAAGGTGATTATAGTGCCTAGATAGTTATCTCTTATAAAGTCAAGTTAAATGTTATAATAGAGTTACTAACTTTACTAGATATTCTAAGTGTGTATATAGTTGATTACATATGTAAATAAAGATTATGCATATACCGAAATTTAATTTTCAACCATTAATTTAGAATGTTATATTACTTTTAAGACCATTATAAACCAATTATACAATACCATCTTTTATCATATATCATAAAAAATAGAATGTGATAACTTTAATAGTCACACACAAAGTTTATCAATAATTTGTGGATAATATCTAAGAAACTTAAATTGATTTTTTTTGTTAAATTAGTTGTATTTAGCTTGATTAATACTGTAGATTTGGATACTAAGGCACTGTTTAGTTGGACGTTAATTAATGTAACGGAATATAATGGAATAGAACGAAATGGAACAGTTTATAATATAATGTAATGTAATATAGTAAAAAGTTGTTTGAGAGGGATGGAAGGGTTCATAATGTAATGTAGTGAAATGTTGTTTGGAAGATGGATGGAATAAAATGTAATGTAATGTATAACAAAGGACTTTTATACCCCTTATATTAAATGGTTGTTGTAGGAGGTTTATTAATTTATTATTAATTATATAAAATATTAGTATTAATTATTTAATATATTTTATTTTATTTTATGTGATTTGTATTTAAAAATAATTTATTTATATTTTTATTTATATAAAAATATATACAAACAATTAAAGACTAAATTTTTTAAATATATTTTCTATTTTATTAATAAAAATTTTATTAATTTTTATTTTATTATTAATTATATGTAATTTATTATTAATTATTTAATATATTTTATTTTATTCTATGTGATTTATATATAAAAATAATTTATTTTTATTTTTATTTTTATATATACAAACAATTAAAAATAATTTTTAAATATATTTTCTATTTTTCATTAATAAAAATTTTATTTATTTTTATTAATTATATACAATTTATTATTAATT
>JANZLX010000213.1:6907425-6925148 GCA_025531955.1 Erythroxylum orinocense | reverse complement strand
ATTATTATTAATTATTTAATAAAATTTATTATATTAAATATTATTATATTCTATTTAATATATTAATATTATGATTTGGTCAGAGTTGGCATTAAGAAAAATTATTGAGGGTATATTAGGTAGTATGTATTTATTAGTTTACGTTCCATCCTAAACCTTCCGAATTGGAAGTTTCTTATTTTCACTGTTTAGGATGGAATGGAACGTATCATGAAACCCTCCGCTTTCATTCCATTCTATTATAAAACCCTCAAACAAACGATGGAAGAGTGTTACGTTCCATCCCCTTCCATCCTAAACCCCTCAACCAAACAGGACCTAAAGAATTGTTCAATTATAAAAATTGAACTTTGCTAAAGGTAACACCAGAAAAGACCCTATCTCTCTCTCTCTAAACAAGGCCAATAACATAGACTTGTAATTGGGGATTTGGAGCTGTCATAATTGTCATAACACACTCTTAATGGAAAAAGGATGAAAAAGAAAAATAATAAAATGCAATAGTTACCACCTTACAATATTGTGGAAGGATATAAATATTTAATAAAATAAGTTAGAGTTTCAATATAAAAAAAAAGAGTTCAATACTCAATTTATAAAATAGAGAAGGCATTAGATATTTTATTTTATCTACCTAGTTTATTACCTAGATCTTGAGAAGTTTTGCCAATTTAGAGAGTTTGAAATGAAATTATTTCAAGTATAAATTATTTAAGAAAATAAAATAAAGAATTTAAAATAACACATATGGTTAAGAGTTTGTGGTCTATCGAAAATTTAAAATAAAAATAAAGTGCCCAAAATAGATCATAGGTTTTGAAAATAAAATAAAATGCTCATAATGAATCTTAGCTATTTAAACTGGAGAAAATGCCTGGAGTAGTCTTATAAGGATTGAAATGAAATTGATATATATCTTAGGACTTGTAAAATAAAATGAAATAAATGACTAAACATTCTCTTTTAACCTTTTTTTTTTCACTTATTTCATGATATTTGAATGTTATTTTTCTAAATCGATTTTCCCATTCTTTTACTTTGAGCTATTTTTGTAGGGATACTTAGGTTAGTCTTCCTCGTTAAACTTGAGAATACTAGACCCCACTTCCACTATTACCCCTTTGGTTTATATTTTTTCTATAGATATGAAGATGCTTTTCTGTAATAGTGCTTTATAGTAATGATACGAATTTGTAACTTTGACGGCATTTCTATTCCAATGTTGTGTTGTACTTTACATGTATATCTAATATACAAAGCCAATCCTAATCGTAATTGACTCCATTTGCTTTGGAAAGAGGCAAAGAGAGGCTCTCATTGTGCAAGCAAAAATTCGTTACAAGCAATACTAACATCCTTGTAATTGAAGCAAAAAAAAGTTAAAAGACAATTGCTTTTGCCCAATGTTCGGTAGAAGTTATACACAAGCCCACGACAACTTCGGAGTGTGAAGTCCAAGACTCTTATGTAAAATCATTCGAGGTACTGTAAGACAATACATTTGCCGCGTGTTGACGAGTGAACTCAACATGCTCAGGCCCTGCACTTCTTTGACACGGAGATATGGATTTGCTTGAAACTCTCGCTGTCATCGCACGATCATCAAGAGCCACGAGGCAGTAGGCACAGGTTATCTTCAAAAAGGACATATTACATATTTATCATTTTATTTTATAACTTTTGTTAGATAAATAATTATCCAACTGTATGATTTCAAGTTTTATTTAAAATAACTTTTCCATAATTTTAATAAAATTGAAATAATAAAAAATAGAATGAAAATTCTTTTGGTTAATATGCTAGGTTTATATGAGCGATAGATTAAGGGCTTGGGCTTGAACGGCTAAGAGCCTTAGCAGTGACTGATGCTGTCGAGGGCTGGCTGAAGTCAATTGATCACTTCTTTTGCAAGTCAAGTTACATTTTCAGGGCTAGCTAAGTTGGTTCTTTCTATACACTCTGCCCTCTAGTTTGTGCCAATAAGAAACTCGAGGAAAATGTTCACGACCACGAAACCCAGGTTGAATTTTTTTATGGTTAGAACTTGCGGATTGGGAGTTGGAGTAAGTCCAAAACCTGCAAAGTACTCTTTGTTAGTAATGCAATAATATGACCAGTTTCTTAGGCCCAAGTGACCATCAGCTATATCTTAGTTTAGATGATACATACTTCCCATTTCATATTTTATGATCAATGGGACTTGTCAAATCTCAATTTACAGTGTACGTAATTTTCAGACTCCGGAATCATAATCATTCGGACGTGTGATTCCTGACCCCGAGAGGCTTAATGAGCAGTATCAGAGCTCCTTTTCAATAGTTGGCTAACTTATCAACTTGTAGTTTAACATCTGAAGATTATTTCTTGCATTTAAATCTGTCTTCTGTTCTTAAATTTCTCTAGAAAAACCAACATGCCTGCAGTCCGTAGTTGCAGTCAACTGTTCAATTAATCATCTGAAATTTATTGTATTTGACATGTCAGAACCAACTGCTCCATTTGCCGAGAGCATAATGTGAACATAGGCCAGGAATTTGATGCTTTTGAATGGAAAAGAACATGGAAAACAAACTGCACTGTACATTCCATCACTACGACTCTGCATAACAAAGTTGCTTCTGACATCTTTGTACATGATCTGTGAGGTCCACTAGAGTTGTATATCCCCTCATTCTGCGACTAAATTAACGAGCTTTCACAGGACTGATAATTTGTGCAACCTCGTCCACTTCTAGCAAAGACCAGGACCTCAGTAATGTGTCTGATGACGACTGGGAGAGAACTGTGAGGTTAAAGACGATTTCTGCCATACTTGGCCTTGCTGAAGAGTCTCCCAGTGTGCATGCCCTTGCCAAGATTGCCATGCTGAGGGCACCATCAATGGGATAAAAGCCCTCCAAGTTTGGATCCATCCATTTCTTTAACCTCTCTTCTCTTTTCTCTGCAACTTCCAAGATCCTTATTATTTCTTTCCACTGCAATAAAACTTCACCATTTTCTTTTGTTACCATAGCTCTCTTTCCCGAAAGCAACTCCAACAAGACAACCCCAAAAGCAAAGACATCAATTTTTGGAATCATAGTGTTTTTGGCAGGTCTAGCCACTGAAAAATTTGCTATCTTTGCCTTGAACCGGGAGTCAAGAAGAATATTGCTTGTCCTTATATCTCTGTGAACAATGCTCGGTTGAGTATGTTCGTGCATGTATTGCAGGCCGTTGGCAACATCCAACGCTACTTGCAATCTTTGAGTCCAAGTAAGGAGCACAATAGAGCTTGATGAGGTTGCTGACTTTGGGCGAAGCCACCTGTCCAGTGATCCATTTTCTGCATATTCGTAGACCAAGAAGCAATTACCCTCTGTATCAAATGATGTTCCCAGTAATTTGATCAGATTGGCATGATTCACTTTCCTAAGTATCTTCAGTTCCTCCGAGACATCTTCCTTGGTTTTCTTTATGGCCAAGACCTTTCCATTGATGTTGGCTCTATATACTGACCCCCCTATCCTGTAGTGCTCGTGCAGGTCCATAGTTGCCTCCATAATCACCTTAACTTCATAAGTAGTTTGCTTTCCTATGTAGCCTGAAACCCCTGGAAGTAGTTTATGTTGTATGATCTTAGGTTCATAGCCTGAAACCCCTGGAAGTAGTTTATCTTGTATGATCTTAGGTTCATAGCACTCACTTTTCTTATGATCCTTTGTTTGAATGAGAACAGCAGTATCCTGACAAGAAGAGCCACTGCAAACCAAAGTCTTCTTGTTCGTAAAACAGCGATTATGCACCAGAGAGGCTACAAAAAAGAAGATCAAAAGAGAGAACGCTATGCTTATAGCAGAGGTGATGAACCCATGACGATGCGATCCTCTTCTTTCTGTGGGTGGAGGATCCTGTCGAGTAAGAATTGGCAACTGGGATACTGGGATGAGGATGGGATGATCCACCATGGAAGTGAAGTTACTGATGTTGTTTTCAGCCACAATATCATCTGGATACGCATTAAACTTAGTAGATACTTTGAGGAGATCATCCTCAGGTTGCCAAACATAGGTAATAAGATGCTGGATTCCATTCTGAAGTTGACTCTTTGAAGGGCACTTACATAACAAAGGAACAATTACCTTGTCACCGGGATACAAGAGAGTCGGAGTGAAATTAGGATTTAGGTCTTCCATCATTTCCCATTTGGTGATATTCTCGAACGTTGTGGTTTGCACCAGGTAGAAGTTATCACCTTCCTGTATTTGGTAGGTGATGTTGGCAAAAGATTGGTTCCTTGTGCAGCCACATCTTATTGGTACAAGTAAAAGCTGGTCTGGAAACAAAGGGGTGTCCTCAGACACCAGGTTACTTGCGCTAGCAATAGACTGACGACTAACATCAAGCAAATCAGATATGTTTCCAAGGTTCAACTTGTCTGGTGGCCGGGCAAGGTAAGTGATGTAACTTACGCATGAAGTAGGTGAATCCACAGGGCAGGAAAAGTTCGAGCCAGGCAGTGACTTTGCTGTGAAATTTGTTATGCTAAAGAAAAGAAGCAAGAGAAATGGAGCTTCCGAAGAAAGGAGAGAAACTGTCATTGCTCTGAACTTGACGTTCAGATTATGAAGTGTTGATGAGATTTGAATTAAATAAGACCCTTATTTCGCAATTGAGATTGCTGGAAAAGCCAATAAGTATTATCCAGCATTTGATTTGACAGACTTTCTTCTTCCTCCGCTTCCTGAATTGAAAATTTTCTGTTGTTTTCCAGTGTATGAATACTTCCCATATGCAATTCCAAAAAAGAGAACCAAATATGACGGACAAAGCTTGTATCGCTAGCACCAAGTCTGAAAATGACTTCCCCCTTCTGCTGATATTAATTTAGTGCAATCTATCAATTCAGGACGGCAGGAAGTGTCTTTTCTTCTGATACTATATGGGAGGTCAGATGTCCTGTGTCAATTAAACGACAAATTTGATCGCCAACAGGATCTACATAAGTTTAATGATTGCATTTCTGCTTTGCCTCATCTGCTTCTGGAAAGGGATAACCTATTGCAACTATATGTAATTTGCTGGTATAAACTCTTGCAACCAGCCAAGCTGTAAACATCCAAGTTGGTTAATTCTCTGCATTCAATATAAACTGAAGTGGGGCAACTTAATCAAACAATAGAAGCTTTTGTCCGAATTATGATGGTTAGTGACCCAACCACAGGTTTAATGATCAGGTAGTATGATGTTCATGTCATTTTAACCAGACCCCAGTAACTTGGGTAATACTGAAACCTTCTATTGCCAAATCAGGAAGAAAATACAATAATGAATTAAATGAACTGTATTAAAGAGAATTTCCATCGAAGGCACCTCTGCAGCCTTTATATTGTTGGTAGTATGAATCTCAGTCAGTCTAAGCTTCGGCTACAGTCAGAATTGTTGGTCACAACTCTACTTTGTCCTCTAGTACTGGCAAGATACAAACCAACTATTAGGATCTTTCTGTCTTTTATCAGAAAAGAGTCCAATCTCCTGAAATTGTATTACCCATATAAATGGACCGTTTTTTCAGCCAATAAACAAATGACTAGGGACTATGATGCAGAGGGGAATGCAAGCGCAGACAAAAGAGTATTATCCAGAGAATGCTTACATCTAAAATATGTTACAAGTCCAGAGGAAGTTCTAATCATTGGTGTACACAAAACTATTGGCATAAATTTGGTAAACTGTGGTGAGATCTACAGAGCTGACAGTCCATACTTGACCTCGCAATACTAATGGTAGAGTTTTGCTAAATTCCTCGCAGCTTTCTTCTAGACTGGCAGCCTCTTTCCGTTTGCCTTCCTTCCAAAGACTCTTTACAAGCAAATCTTTAGTGGCAACGTCAAGCAACAAATTTGAGTTCTTCATGTCTTCAAAAACCCTCCATGCAAGAGCAGCCCTTCCACTTTTGCAATATGCTTGGATCAGTACTTTGAACATATAAGCATCTGGCTTCACACAACTCTGTCTAACCATCAAAAATAGTTTCTGAACGGTCTTCATATCTCCCTCTAATGCAAAGTGATACATTAATCCAGAAAATGTCTGACTGTCTGGGCGTATTCCAGAGGAAATCATCTCCTCAAGCATGTCCATGGCATCAGAATATCTCCTACACTTGGTCAATGTTCGTAAAAGAGATGAATACAAAAGCATTAGATCAAATTTCGATATGTTACCACATAGTTCCCTGTCATCATGAAAAACCTTTAAAGCAGCATCAGCATTCTTTGAAATACCATAGAAATCAATGATCAATTTAATGGTGCTGAAAGACAATTTAAGTCCTTCGCTTCTTATTTTTGCTATGAGTCTATCAACCATATCAGCCTTCCCATGCTGAGCAAAAGGTGCCATCATTCTTTCTATCGTGTGAACATCATGAGTGAATCCTGGTTGACAAGCAACCCAACAGAAGAAATCCCAAGCTCTATCTGGAGAAGTGAAATTCCTAAGAACCTTGCAAACTAACCGATTGGTCCACACAAGTTTGGCATCTTCCAGGGCAGACACAACATCAGGACTCATTTCATTCACGGCCTTTGCCAAGGCTTTTGGGTCCAACCATGGCTTCAATTGGATACCACGAGGTATTCCATCAACCTCTTCATGGCTAGCATCTTCGTCTTCATCCTCATCCTCATCACTACTATCTTCCCAAGACGCTATACTCCTAATTCTCTTGTCTGGCAACATTTCTTGAATAAACTCCTCAGTTTCCGATAAAAATCCTGCCTCCTGCAAACATTGCAAAGCTAAAAGCATGGGACGACCAGGAAATTTGCCATCAACCCTTATTTCATGGAGCAGCATTTTGACATCCCCAAACCTTTTAGCACCAGCAAGCCCTTCCACCAAAACTAAATACTGCTTTAAAGTCCGCTTAATTCTCATAAAAGGCAACATCCTGAAAATCTCTAGTGCTGGGTCCAACTTGCCCAACTTAGTCAGATGTTCAATCATAACTGTGTAAGTTCTAGAGTTTGGAATTGCTCCTTCATCAATTAGCCTGAAGAAGACCTTCACAGCCTCCAAATGCTGACCCGTCTGCCCATAAAGTTGCATAACAATGTTATAAGACTCTGTGCACAAACGCTTGCCACTTTGTCTGTACTTATCCCAAGAGTCTAAAACTGCCTCCATGTCACCACATGCAGCATGCCACTGCATGAGGTTCATAAAGCTAATCCTAACACCCAAGTATTTTCCCGCATCAATATCCGCTATCAGGAACTTCAGTTCTGAGCTCCTACGTGATTTAGCTAGAACTGTTGCCAACGCATAAAGGGTGGATTGATTATGCGAGAAATGTGGAACAATTTTGAGGGACTCAACAAGAAAAATAGCAGAATCTGCATTAGGGGTACACCTAATAGCGTGAGTGACCACAAAATGGTCTAAAAGGCGGCTATTTAAGAGAGTGGGAAGTGAGTCGGGGTTGGAACGGACGCATAATCTAATAGAATCGATGAGCTCGGCTCGCCGGAGATACTGCGTAAGCTTGTTGGGAAATGGGTCGCGAGCAAAGAAACGAACTTTCTGCGTTATAATGTAAAGCTGAATTTTAGCCGGAAAACGTTGAATGAAGTTCATATCTTCCGGTCGAATTATGGCCTAAAACAGCCTTCCTCACCCACTGCGGCAAATCGTCAAACATTTTGTGAGCTTGAATTAACCATCTCCCGCACGAGAAACTGATCTCCTTACGCACAATTCTTGGAAAACCCAGACATCATCGGGTTTTGGAGAGGCCTAAGTTTCAAAGTCTCTTAAAGGTTGTCAGGTGGGTTTTGGTTGGGTCTTACCTGGAAAAATCATAGCAGATTTTGGTCAATCCCCACGAGTGTGAACTACACAAGGATATCAACGCTTATAACATGATATGAATTTAGTCCTAACATTTTTAAGGGTATAAACATTTAAAACACATATTAAATAAATTTTTTTTGACAACATTAATTATTTGTTAATCAAATATTATATCAAAATGATATTATTTTTATATCTTAAATAAAAAATAGAATTACCGTTACATAATTAAAAATTTAAATTAATCCAAAAAATGAGTCTCACAAATGAAGTCATTATTTATATACTTTTAAAACAGATCTTCTTTAACAATGGAGCTTATTAAGTATATATACTAAGGACGAACGGGATGGACGATCACGCAATCCATCCGAACCGTCCACTTAATCCAACGGTGACATTCTCCCCCTCCCCCTCTGTGAAAGTTTTGCAGCCATCCAGCTCGTTCATTTCTTAATTGAATGTTGTGCTAAATCCCACGGTTGAAAAGTTCTGGAGGTATCTGTTCATTGAATGTTGTGCCTACCCAGCTATATCTGTCTTTTATCTTTATTGTTACTTTCCCTCTTCCATGGTTTCTCTCTCTTCTTTTACCTCTCGGCCCTTGCCTTCCTGTGCGGTGCTTTGCCATCGATGTCTTCTGTCTTCTGTCTTTTGTCTCTGCTGACTTTCCCTTCTTTTGTTATCCTTTTTGGCTTTGCGTTTTTTTCGTTTAACTTTCTTCTTCTTTCTCTGCCGCTTTGATAAGTTTTTTCTTTTGTTTCTCTCTAGGTGTTGTAGTTTCTCTCTGGTAGGTGTGTTGCTTTTTGACGCGGTGTTTATAAGTTTCCCTTCTTGGTTTTTTCCTTCTTTTTGTGTTGTTAAGTCTTTGGTTTTTCCACGCCGGCAGTTTCCCTTCTTGGTTTTTTCCTTCTTTTTGTGTTCCTTCTTTTGCCCGCAGGTGTGTCGTTGTTTGACACAGTGCTCTGCCGTAAGTTGTCGGTTTTTCCTTTTCTTCTTTTTGTTTCTGTCGTTGTTTGACACAGTGCTTCGGTTTCCTTTTTCCTTTTCTTCTTTTTGTTTCTGTCGTTCTTTGACACAGTGCTCCGGCCTCGATATCTTCTGTCGAGAAGTGTGTCGTTGTTTGACACAGTGCTCTGCCGTAAGTTGTTAACTTTTTCATAAGTTTGTTCCTTTTTCCTTTTGTTCTTCTTTTTGTTTCTGTCGTTCTTTGACACAATGCTCCGGCTTCGATATCTTCTGCCGGCAGGTGTGTCGTTGTTTGACACAGTGCTCTGTCGTAAGTTGTCAGCTTTTTCGTAAGTTTGTTCCTTTTTCCTTTTCTTCTTTTTGTTTCTGTCGTTCTTTGACACAGTGCTCCCGCCTCGATATCTTCTGTTCTCTCCCATGTGTTTCGTCTTTTCTTTTGAAAAGTTCTGGAGGTATCTGTTCATTGAATGTTGTGCCTACCCAGTTATATCTATCTTTTATCTTTATTGTTACTTTCCCTCTTCCATGGTTTCTCTGTCTTCCTTTACCTCTCGACCTTTGTCTTCCTGTGCGGTACTCTGCCGTCGACGTCTTCTGTCTCTGGTGAGTTTCATTTCTTTTGTTATCCTTTTTCGCTTTGCGTTTTTTTCGTTCTACTTTCCTCTTCTTTCTCTGCCACTGTGATAAGTTTTTCCTTTTGTTTCTATGCAGGTGTTGTAGTTTCTCTCCGGCAGGTGTGTTGCTATTTGACACAGTGCTTATAAGTTTTCCTTCTTCATTTTTTCCTCCTTTTTGTGTTGTTAAGTCTTAGGTTTTTCTTTTATTTCTATCCAGGTGTTGTAGTTCCTCGATGTCTTCTGTTCTCTCTCTCCCATGTGTTTCATTTCTTTCGTTTCTCCCATGTGGTACTTGTCTTTCATTTCTTTCAAGCAATGTCTCCTGGCCGAGCTGGGAACAAGTTTTGAAGTCTTTTGTCGGTCCTCTGCTTCAATTTCAAAGAGAGATTTTAGTCGTTCATGAACTAAGACAGTCTTTCACCCTTGGTAAGTTTTCGTTTTGGCTTTTGTTTCTCTGCAGTTATGATAAGCTTCCCTTATTTTTCTTAACTTCTCCTTTCGTGCAGGTTTTTGTGTGTATTTGGACAAATGCGTTGATCAAGCGAACATACTTCATTTGCAATGTCTCTTGGCCAAGCTGCGAACAAGCGTTCAAGTCTTTTGTCGGTCCTGTGCTTCAATTTCAAAGAGACATTTTAGTCGTTCATGAACTAACACAGTCTTTCGCCCTTGGTAAGTTTTTGTTTTGGCTTTTGTTTCTTTGTAGTTGTGATAAGTTTCCCTTTTCTTTGTTAACGTCCCCTTTCCTGCAGGTTTTATTGTGTATTTGGACAAATGCGTTGATCAACCGATGCCATGTTCATTCATCGCGCGGAAATAAAACGCGATATTGCAGCGGTTGAATTCTATAAGTCGAACCTTTGTGAGTGTCGACTTGGATATGAGGATATAAACGAGTAGAGTTGAAGTCTATAAGTTGGACCTTAGTGACTTGGAAAGAAGATCTGTGTACTTCGTATTAAACTTATAGAACTTAGTGACTTGGAAAGAAGATCTGTGTACTTCGTCTTACTTTTAATAATTATCTTATTGAAAGCAATGTTTTCCTTGCCTTGTAACTTTTCCTTTCGTCTTACTTTTGTCTTTGTCACAAAAATATATAGAAAAGGGACACTTTCATCTGCTTCCATAAAGATCTTTGTACTTCATCTGACTTTTATTAATTATCGTAATAAAAGAAATGTTTTCCTTGCCTTCTAAGTTTTCCTTTCGTCTTGCTTTTGTCTTTGTCACAAAAATATATAGGAATATGATTTTGGTTCTGGCTGCTTTTCTTTCGGTTTGAAACACTATATTGAAGCGGTTGAATTCTATAACTCGGACCTTTCTGACTGTCGACTTGGATATGAGGATATAAATGGGTTGAGTTGAATTCTATAAGTCGGACCTTAGTGACTTGGAAAGAAGATTTGTGTACTTCGTCTTACTGCATGCCGTCTGCTTTCGGTTTTGCGGTTCCGTCTGGTTTTTAGTTTACTACACTTTTATGCATTCCGCCTGCTTTCGGTGCTTCCATCTACTTTTTACTTTTCCGTTTGTCTTTTGTAACCTCCCACTCTCATCTGCTTCCATCCGCTTTTTGTTTCCTGTGTTTATTTTTTTCAAAAGAGAAATACAAAATCCAAGAAAAATGTACTGTCGATTTCTCGGGAGCACCAGAATTGTTTACTTTTTTTCATGCCCCTATTTAATGCAGCAGTCATCATTTAATGCAACCCAATATTTACGTGTTTTCCTTTTCTCTCCAGGTTTAGAAAGTACTAAAAGTTGCATCTTGTATTTCAAGAAATAAAGAAGAACTGTTCAACTTTTCCTAACGATTTTTTAAAAATTTATCATTTGAATTAAATGATTTCTTTAACAGTTCTCCCTGCCTCCACGCAATCCATCCCAACCGCTCTGTTCTCCTTCTCCGTTTAATCATCTGACAGCTTATATCTTTCATAGAATGTTGTGCCACGCATCTCACGGCTTATATCTTTCATAAAATGTTGTGCTGCCTATTCCATTCTGTTCGTCCATTTGTGCCTTTGTTAATCCATCCCGTTCATCCATTTTATTTTATCTGGTCAGAATTTCTCTCTGTTTCCTTTCATAAGTTTTCGTTTTTGCTTTTGTTTCTCTGCAGCTGTGATAAATTTTCCTTTTCCCTTTTTCCTTTATTTGTTTTCCTCTACAGGTGTTGTAGTTTCTCTCCGACAGGTGTTTTTCTTCCGACTTTGGTAAGTTTGCCTTTTTTCTTTTGTTTCTCTGCAGGTGTGATAAGTTTTCTCGTTGTATTCTTATGCAGATGTTGGAGTTTTTCGTGGTCGTTTGTTTCGTTTTATTTTATTGTGTGTACAGTAAGTTTTCCTTTTCCCTTATTCCTTTATTTTCTGCTTTCTTTTTTCTCTCGAGGTGTTGTAGTTTCTCTCTGGCAGGTGTTTCTCTTGTGACTTTGGTAAGTTTACCTTTTTTCTTCTATTTGTCTGCAGCTATGATAAGTTTTCCTATTTCCTATTTCCTTTATTTTTTGACATTTTTGTCATGTGTTCTTAAGTTTGCAGCTTTTGCATTATCCTCTTTGCTTCTTTCTTCCATGCGGCTGCTTCTTCCTCCCATATGTTTGTCTTTCTACTTTGTTCAGTCGTCCATGAACTATGACAATTTCTCTTTGACCGTTGGTAAGTTTTCATTTTTGCTTTTCTTTCTCTACAGCTGTGATAAGTTTCCCTTTTTTTAACTTCTCCTTTCGTGTAGGTTTTTGTTTGTATTTGGATAAATGCGTTGATTAAGCGATGCCATGGTGCCATTCTGATTCATCACGCAGAAATAAAAGCCGATATTGAAGCGTTTGAATTCTATGACTCGGAGCTGAAGGAGTCTGGATTTGGATATGAAGATATAAACGGAATGGGCTATGTTGAACATCTGTGTACTTCGTTTTACTTTTAATAATTATCTTTTATCTTAATAAAAAAAACGTTTTCCTGCCCTTGCAAGCTTTCCTTTCGTCTTACTTTTGTCTTTCTCACAAAAATATATAGCATAAGGATTTTGGCTTTGCGCTTCCGTCTGCTTTTTAGTTTAGCGCTTCCGTCTGGTTTTCTTTCGTGTTACTTTGTATTTGCGCCTTGCGTCTGACTTTCCATCGTCTCATTTCGGTTTGATCAGAAGAGTTAAATTTAACGAAAGACAAATTAATAAGTTTATAGATTAAGTCATCTTTATACTGCACATGTAAATCTTCTTCGACTTTTTAACTGGATTGAGACGTATCAGATGGTTTGTCACTTATCATAGCCATGTTTAGGTTCCCTGTGATTTCTTTGAGGTGTTATTGCATCTCGTGCATATGAATATTGTTAGATTTTAACCGAATTGATATTAGCTTTGGTTGATTCGACCATTCGTTAATAGTTTCAATTTTTTGTTATGGCTGTTGGAACACAATTGGTAACAAATTGCTCGAAACAAGTAATTCCAAGATTAGGATTTTGTTGGGTCATGATTGAACGGATTCTTACATTGATGCTAAGAAGAGGGAACTTAAAGATGGTCTATGAAACGCTGACGATCATGACCGTTATCGACCAAGTTGGTATTACTCATGTTTTCAAAGGCAAAATTTTGATCTAGATCCTCAAAATCAAAATTAAACTCAATATCTTAATGTTCACTTCTTTCAAATTTCATTGATGGATCTTCAATATCGCCTGTAGTTAGAGCCCCAATGTTCTTGATAAGGAGACACGCTCTACCAGTCATCCATTCTTAGTTGCATGCACTTTTCTATACCAATATCTACAGAAGGCGGTGTGTGATTATTGCCACGCACCATTAGTTGTGGTGTGGGTAAGGTGTTGTCGTCTCGGTCGCTGTTAGCACTTCCTGGAAAGAAAGATATCGAAATTGACTGATGGTTTGGATTTCTTTTAGCGTCAAACACGTGAATTTTTCACCCACAAAGGCAACATTTTTTTTTCTCTTAATTTTCTAAAAGAAAAGTGAATTTATTATTGTGTTTAGGATTTCATCAAATGTGAAATATAAATTGGATATTTTCACAATGTTAAAAATTATTTTCAATCATTACTTAATATTATTCAAAGTTTAAATTAAAATTTAGAATTTAGAATGCAACTTTTAATTTTTTATATATTACTAAGCTTGTTTAAATGAACCTCTCGTAATTTTTAATGAACTATTATAAGGTTTGGCTTAAGGTCAATGTTAAGAATACTATACTTGTATTAGTATCAGTATTGATCATGATCATTTAAATTTATAAAATAGTTTTTAATTTTTTTACAAAATATCAAAATAGCCCCTAATATATAGTAATGTATAAATTATAATTTTACATCAACCATGTTTTCAAAAATTATTATAATATAAAATTGAAATAACAAAAATTAATTTATTTTATTAATATTACTTTTCACATATTAGACATATAAATAATAACTTCAATTAATATGAAAAATTATTTAATTATCATACAAATATAAAATTAAGGACAATAAAGTATTTAAATTGCTATAATTTTATCATAAAACATTAAAAAAAGAATAATACATATCCATTGCTCTCTAAGTATTACATTTACAACAAGAGTTCATACCGAGGAAACAACCAACTAGAAGTGAAATCTGAAACAAAAATATTTACAGTTATATTTATATTGCATATATAGAGTTTAACATATACTTCAAATATAAGTTAAATTAAAAGAAGAGGGGAAATGAAAACCTAGAACTTCTTTTAATTGAATATTCACTCAAATCATATTAACCTAAATTCTTATTTGATATAAAATCTTTAACATTGAGACGAGTCATATTATTACCATCATTCAAATTTAAATGTATTCTAATTCTTTTCACACTGCATTACACACACACACACATTGAATCAAAATTTTAATTGCAAATCTTTATAACTTTAGAACACCACTCTCAAATTGATACCATTAAGTAAATTTAATACAACAAAAGTAATATTATAAACAAAACAAAATGATGATTAATCTCCAACAAGTAAAAATGGTGAACAATATAAGTACTTAACTTAAGTTAGTCTTTTTGACGAATAACAATAATTATCTCAAAATCACCATAATCATCCTTATAAACCTCTATTTGTAAGCTTATAAGATCTTGCATCATCTCATGGGAAACAATTGTTGTAATAATTAATAGCATTCTTCTATTAAATTCAACTTTATTAGCAGAAACTAGGATTAAAAAATGTCTCAACTGCAAATAATAGAGAGTAAAGTTGTTTTTTATTCATCTGTCATTGATGACTACAAGATAAGGTGTGTATAAAGAAGACTTGTTTTTCATATTAGCCTTGATTGCTTCTTTTGCCCTGTCTATGGCATTATAAAAATATTTCATTTTTATCTTCTTATCACTATCAGCTAGATGAAGTACTCTTACTAATGACTCACAAACTCATATTACAAATTAACACTAAGACCAAAATTTATAATTTTCAAGTATAATTTTAAAAACCTTAACTCTAGCATTAGACTTAATATACTGTGATGTTACCTACTTATCACTTGTAAATATTTTTCTCTACTTCTTCTTCATCTGAACAAAACTGATAAGAAATTAGTCACAAACCTTGTTATAGCAGGATGACACAAATTTCTATCAATGGTGAAATCCTTCATCACCAGATTTAGGACCCATACACAATTATAGATAAACTTGGTCACTTTCTTTACTTTATGCACAATCTTATCAATGATAGGAAAATATCTAACATCTTTAATATTTTCCAACATTAGGTTAATATAATGTGAATCACAAGGAATCAAATATAAAGAATTATACCTGCTTTGCAATCTTTTCAGCTTATTTGTAAGCATAATCATTACTAGTAATGAACTAAATAATTTTCTTGCCTAACTTCATTCACAAGTTCATTTAATATCTGAAACATAATATCAACATTTCTAAGAAAGCTAGATGCATCAATAGACTTCAAAAACATTATCCACGTTGTAGAATATACTAAAAAATTAGTAACTGGTTTATGTCTTCTATTTGTCCATCTATCGCACAAAATTGAACATTCATAAATTGCTCAAATCATTTTTCTTTCATCCAAATAACTATTTATTTCATAAACTTGCTGCTCAAAAATTTACCTCTATAGTCATTAATCAAAGGAGCTATATATCCTAGACCATAAAAGGCAATAGTATCCACCATATGTTTGTAATAATAAGATAGGGCGACATTGGATGATACAACTGAATCATATCACCATCTTGACATTGTCATGTCCACATTTTAAGCCACTTCTTTAGATTGTAAGGCAATATGGATTGAATGGTGAGTTTAAGGAGTTGCTCGTGGTAAAAAAAAGACACATGTCTTCTTTTTTTCTTTACATCAGGTGTAGGAATATCGTCACCTTCAACATCCCTACTATCATCCTGACCATTGAAAAATACCTTTCACAACCAATTTCATAGTTTAGCCTTTGTCTTTTATCTTTTTCATGTTGATACTCTTTAAGTAAAGTATTCATTTGTCATTTCATGTCAAGACTCACTTTTTTTATAAGACTTGACATCACCTTTGATCCCATCTAAATGGTTCTTTAATCTAGTGATTCTCTGACCTTTCAAATGTTTACTACAATACACACAAATGGTGTAATTTTTCATTCTAGGAATCAATCTAGCATGAGCCCAAATGGGAACATCAAATCTTCCTTAAATGGCTGAATCAAGAATACTTGAACTCCCTTTTATTTATCTAAAAAATAAACGAAGACATGTGTCTAAATTAAATTAATTAATTCATATACAAAAATACAATTTTTATATATAATATCATTACATAACTATAAAAATTTACTATTTAACTATAAGCATATCCGGATTCTATATAGACATTATCTTACGACTTTCTTTATGATAATACACATTGCAAAAATAAATTTTCTTTATGATAACACATATCACAAAAATGATTTAAACACTTACAATCTCACATTATGTTAAGTAATGAGTATTCTCTCATAAATTCACATAATATTTTCAACTATATATTTAATTATCCATAAGATGATGAATATATATTTGCGACCCATAAGATACGATTAATATTTGTAATATTATTTCATAATGACAACAATAAACAATATAAAAATGCAAACATTTAATTTTCTTAACTAATTACATATATTAAACGATTAATTATATGATAAATCGTATATTTAAATGATTAACCATATGTTAAATACCTTTTATATACACATAATAATTAGTAAATTATATGTTTCTTATAAATTAATTCACAAATTAACATTTAATTAATTAATTTTGACCTCATTTTTATGATTATTAAAATAACAAATAATATTATATGTTCTTGAACCATACATAATTCACAATGCCTAAATGTTCTTCCATAGTCTATACACAATATTATTTTGATCTCATTTCTTCATGAATTCACAATGCCTACATGTTATTGAACTATACATAATTCACACAACTGATTCCAACTCCCAAGCCCAATGCATATTTTATAAAGCATTCATAATACACACATGAGACAATGGAATCCTGCTTAGAGAACCTTTGCTGCCGTCTTTTCAGAACTGAAATGGCTTCCATAGGGAGATGCATGATAGTGATTTAGGACAACTTCTACTTCTTCACTTGGGAAGCATCTTCGAATCACCCCATCACCACAACGCTTGAAAAGAAAAGGCTCCTCCCATACATAATGCTTGAGGTCCGAAAATAACTTCTTTTGCTGGAAAGTAAATTTAGGTGACAAGACTCCTGAAACAAGATAATTCATATAGTCAGCATACCATGGAACTTTTAATATTGCTGCAGCAATTTTGTGTAATGAATAACACAATTCTAGTAAATCTGCACAGTAGAACAAATGCTCATCACTGAAGGAGTCATTAATCGATGGTTCTTCTCGAAGGGGTTCCCTCTGATCTGCAGTGAGCCTCGAAAGGTGATCCGTGACCTAATTCTTAGCTTCCTTTTTGTCACGAATCTCAAGGTCAAATTTTTGAAGGAGAAGGACCCATGTAGCACCCCACTCCTATAAGACACATACTCGATATCTATGGTGATATCTGAGTACGTATCTTGTAAGAGTGACATGCTAGAACGATCACTCAGTCAAAATTCATTACAAAAGTTTTGTTTCTTTAAAAACGAGGTACACGTAAGCAGAAATCACTACTCAAATCAGGGCCACGCCATTTAAAAACATTTCGATTTCCAAGTTACAAAATCTTTTCAAACATTAGTATTCAACAATAATTTAG
>JANZLX010000213.1:6866907-6892794 GCA_025531955.1 Erythroxylum orinocense | reverse complement strand
ATTTTACACTCTTCCTAAACACAATTCAATGATTCTTCTAGTTCCAACTCACCTCAACAATATTTTACAACATATGGCTCCTCAAGCATACAATAAAAACAACATATCCATGGTTTGTAAATCTTCAGTTAATTTAATCATCACCAAAACCGCCATCCTTAAACTAGAGCATTCATGTATATATTTCCACTGTAGAAATACCATCAGAATAACTTACTTGTTTCCATAAAATCTCCAACACTGAAAGAGAAATCAACAACACAAAGGTATAAGAAGTTGTTATTCGGTGATGAAGAATAGGGAAGAGCATCTAGGTGTTGAGTGTTTGATAAAGAACGAAAGTTACAGTGGTTTCCTCCTAACTAAAACATAATAATATGTGGTTTATTGCATGTCCTTCACGTGTGCTATTTGTCTCCACCTATTCACCATTTGTCTTAGTAGCAACTTACCATGTGTCACATATATATTATTGCCACATGTCACCACATATCTTAGCCATTTGTCAAAGACATGTTGCTATGTGTCACACCATAATTGGTCCGAAATATCCCAATTTTTTTTAAATTTCTAAAATTCACCAAAAATTTTGAAATAATAATAACACTCTCCAATTAAATTTTCAGCTCAAAATAATTCACCAAAAATTTCAAAATATCCAAAATATACCAAAATTTCTAAAATTCACCAAAAATTCCGAAATAATAAAAACACCCTCCAGATAAAATTTTAACGCAAATAATCCATAATTCGCATTTTTAATCACATTTATAAATCAATTATACCTGAAAATGCCAATGAATGCATGTACAATTGTTTTTGTATATCAAAATAAATATTCACGTATGTGTAAATATACAATGATGCATGAACATGAATTATGCTTTCTAATTTCTCATTAATCTCTAATAAACACTATTTTAATCTTAATTCAAGTGATGGGAGTTGACCCAATTATGAGAGTTCCGGATGGAATATTATTTATGTGTCTATGCATTATCTCATAATGATGCTTATATAATTAATCCTTAGATATGAGATTATTAAGGTATCTCGTGTGGAAATTACTATATTTTGATGCTATTTATGAATCGTCCTAGGATAATTAAGTCAATAATTGGATATAGTATGAATCATATGAACATAGCTGAGTACGTTAATATATGATTCGTCAGTCTAAAGTAATTAGAGAAAATATTCTTCTGTTCTTGATTAGTAATGATTTATAGAATTCTCTGGCTAGAGTGAATTGACATTTGAAAAGGTGTTTTCAAATTTCACACCTTTTCAACTATAAATCAATTCCTAATTAGCAAGAACGAACATGATTGGATGATAAGAGTAGACATTGTATCCATACTTTGTTCAATTAAAATATTAAATAACGAAATAATTAAATTATACATCATAGCCATGCATGGACATGTTAAGTCAATTACTTTGACATTTATGATATTTGGATAATTATGCCATATTGTTAGACATCAATCATGATTTATGATTATGAATTGCTTAATTAGATAATTAAGTTTTAATTTATCTTATTCTAATTGTGAATTATAATTGTAATTTATAATCATTGCCAATTTATTAGAAATCTAATGGGTCACACATCAAAGAGTAATTTATAAAAGAAAATTTAATTTAATTAAGTTGGACATAATTATAAAGAATGAGAAATTTGGAGATCAAATATGAGACATTTGATTTTATTAAAATTAAATTAATTATAATTATAATTTGGTTTTAATTATAATTAAAGAAATTTAATTTTAATTAAAGAACCTCATGATGTTTCTATTTAAAAAGGACTAACATTTTAGAAGCTAGCATTTTTGTCTTTTTCCTCTCAAATCAATCTTGAGAATTGCTTTGTGTATACCATCAGAGACTAGACATTTGAACAGCTCGTGATTAATCATTCGAAAAAGTTTCAAAGGTTTTTCAATAGGAATACGAACAGGGTACAAATTTTAATTCGTTTTCTGTTTTATTCAAGTTTATTCAATATCGGGATCTACTCGAAATCTGTAAAAGTTTTGTTTTTCGTTGCATCTGTGATTTGATCATGGTTGGATTCAACCAGTATATCTCTACTATAAGAGGAAAAGATTTTTGTGGTAAATTCATTAACTTATATGAAAGTATCAATTATGTAATTAATTTTAACTTTCACAGTATTAAAAACTTTAATCTTTTTAAATATTTTTTAATAATTTAATGATGATCACTCCTTATTAATTTTATACAATTTAGATATACTCAAGTATCAAACAAAGTAATAATAGCAATTATAAAGTTAATGCTTAATTATAAGGTTTGAGACCCTACTAGTTGTTGGAGCCAAAAAATAGTTGTTGCAATTGTTAGATGCAGAAAATAGTTAACCATTATGCATTAATTACACTGACTTATTAGTCGTTGATGTATTGGTTGACCATTCAGGCATATTGGTTGACCAATGCATCCCTTGGAGGGATATTGGCTAAGCTATGTCAACAAACTCATATGCTATACTATTAACTTATTTAAGTCTGACCATTAGTTTATATTACTTGATCACAAACTCATATTAGTTGACCAGTTCTCCCGAAAACATGATTTCAATAACCCTTTAGGCAAAGCACTTCTTCTTCTTTTAAACCCTATCTCATTAAAGATCTTTATGCTTTATAATATTTGAATAAAATAAAAATGAGCTACCTTCTTTAAACTTTGTTCTTATTATTTCCATTTATTTACTTTGTTACTACGAATATTGTTTATACTTTACATTTCTACAACGAATCTAACAATCTATCTTTTATATTTTTGCTACTAATATCTAACGTTTATATTTATGTTTTATTAGTGATTATTAAAACCCCACTCTTTTCCTTTATTATTGATATTTTTTCTTTTTTTCTTTAACTATCATTTTATTTTAATGCTTTATTCATATTATTGTTTATCGTGCTTTATAGATATTGATTAAATGAGAGATAAAAAGATTAAATAGAGAAAATTATAAGTTAAAATAACACACAATTATTCTTATTCTAATTCTTATTCTTATTCTCATCATCATCATCACTATTATTATTATTATTATTATTATTATTATTATTATTATTATTATTATTATTATTATTATTCATTAAGAAAACAAATAGAATCATATATAGACAATTAGAAATAATAGATAGTTCTTAATCTCTTTGCCCTTAAATATTTGCATCACATGGACTCTCAAAATAATAAGATTATTAAAACAATTAGTGAAAGAATTAGTCCCTTTAAGACAAGAGTAGAACAAAATAAAAGAATTAGTATCACAACCAATATACATATCTTATTATAAAAATATCAATCCTTAAGCGTCAGATTTATGTTTATCCATATACATATAAATAAAATCAATATGATCATAATTCATTGAAAATTCTTCAATTTGTCTTCCATATATACATAAATGATACACACACACACTATTGAATGGGCTTATATTAGTTTTTAAAAATCTTAAAAATAATTAATATATTTTATTAATCATAATATATCAATTTTAAAAATACAAATAACTATTATTATAAAAAAACATACATTTATGATATATTATGATGAATGAAACTATTGTCTTACCACTATAAGAAAAGTTTGAATTAGCGACGAAAAATTACCGACGGTAAAGAAACCGTAGCCAATTACCGACGAAAATAGTATATCTATCAGAAATGTTGCCTGGAAAATATTTGTTTAGCGGCGGTAGCAATATCCGTACCTGAATTCGAAAGAAAATGTTTACTGATGGGGATGATCGTCGGTAATTTTGTCGATAAAAGTTGTAGTCTATCATCGGCTTCTACTAAAGGCTTGAACGTTTTTAACTATAACAAAACCACGTCGTTTAAAACCAAATGACATTGTTTTGGTATACTTCAAAACTCTACGCTTCAGCAACAAAACGACATCATTTTGGATTAAACCAAACGACGTCGTTTTGGTATACTTAAGAATAGCTACTGAATAGCAACAAAACGACGTCGTTTTGTGTCTTTATTGAATTGAAACAATAAAGAATTATAAAGAATTCATTAATTTAGAAAATAATATTCATACATTTAATATTCACTACAATTACTCTTATAATCCATTTATTATATAGTCAATCATAAATAGTATTTATAGCTTATTCATCTATACATCTTCATTCATATTTTTTATATAGACAAATTCTTTATCTATAGATATAAGTCAAGACAAGATGATCAAATCCTATATTCAACTAAATTTACTTTCATCTTCCTTATGTTATTTGGGAATTGTTGATTTAAAATGTGTTCTTAAACTTTACAATATTAACGGGTGAGGTGTATTGGTTTCACTTTTAACATGTTTATTTTATTTACTAGTGAACTTAGTGATTTAAGACATTAACTACCTGCTAACAATTTGTGTTCTTGTTCATCAAGTCCTTAAATACCTTTAAGTAACTCATTTCACAAAAAGATTTTCAATACAGAGAGAGTTGGAGCATTATGCCTTTGTAACTATTGTAAGAGTTTATAAAAAGTTAGCACTTGAATTATTTACCTAAACCTTTTTGTTGTTCATTTTTTGGAGTTGGGTTAACACATTTGTTTACTTAAACTTTTATCTTAAAAAACTTAAACATAAGAGATTCAACAAGGATGAGTTAAATTGTGCAAATTCAATTATTATGAGTTCAATTATTAAAGTTCTTTAGCCTTTTAGTTTAAGGTTCTTTATTTCTTCTAATGGCTTAATTGGGTCGAATCAATTTCACAATTAATTCACTAACTTCCATCGTTCATCACCTGTCGTCTTCGATTATTTGTCCGTCTAGGTAAGTTGTTAAAATTCTGTTCAATTTTTATGTTCTGCTTGAATAAAGAAGAATTTGTGTGAATGGATCACTTAAAGAAAAATGTCAAAAACAAGGCTAGAGTTGAAGGTTCGATATGTAATGCTTATTTAGTGGAGAAAGTTAGTACATTTTGTTAACATTATTTGGAGCCGCATGTTCACACATGAGAAAGAAAAGTTCCTAGTAATGACGATGGGAGAGAAACGAGTGATGTTGATGGTAACTTATCCATTTTTCACATATCCTGGGTGAGCATATGGACGTACAATAAGAAGAACGTTAATAGAGGAAGAAATTGAGGCTACCCATAGTTACATTTTATTGAGCTGTCAAGAGGTTCAACCTTTCTTGCAGTAAGTTAAACATGATTATATCGGTTTTTAAAGTTTGTGTTGTTCATAACTAAAATATATAATAATGTATTTAGATTATAAGAGGCATTGTTATGCGAGATCATGCCAGAAAGCACACAAGATGAAGTAAATAATGAAGTTGGAAGACACCTTCCACGATGGTTCAAGAGATATGTAAGTTTCCACTTGCAAATATTCTCATAATTGAATTATAAGATTTAAGTGTTAAAATGACATTATACACATTGATATGATAATTTATGATCTTGCTAAAGGACCTCTGCAAACTATTAAATCGTATCTGATCTAATGGATAATAATATCATACAGAATATCATGGTCATAGCATGGTAACAATAAATAATGGAGTTTCCATACAAGAAAATTGATGGATTATTATGATAAAATTATTGAGATATTTGAAGTTGAGTACCCTGCACTGCCAATAAAGTGAACTATGATATTTAAGTGTGATTGGTTTGACCCGACTCCAAATGTTAGAACAAAAGTGCATAGTCGATACAATCTTGTTAAAATCAACAACCGAAGAAGATGAAGACAATTTGAACCTTTTGTGTTGGCTATGCAAGCGAAACAGGTGTGTTATGTCCCTTTTCCCAGCTTACGACGAGATAAGTCAGATTGGTTGGCAGTTTGCAAAGTTAAACTTAGAGGTGTTTTTGAATCACATAGAAAAGGAGAACAAGAATTGAATGTGAAGCATTTCAGGAAGATGCTTTTTTTATAAATGCATCTGTCACATATGATAATAATGAATCTTTGAATGATCCATCTAACGAATATGTTGAAATTTCATCTAGAGAGGATGACGAGGGTCAAAGATCTAAAGAGGAGCCAGATTTTGATTCTTATTCTTCAGAAAATGAAGATGATTGTAATTTAGAATTAAGTTATGATAGCGATTAATTTGTGATTGTAATTGACTATTTTATTCAACAAAGAAGATTATTTCCTTTTCAGTATATTGTGTCAAATATTGAATTCAAATTCTTAATCAAGGAATGTCGACATAGCTACTGGTCCTAGATGGTAGTAATTCATTCCTTTGGGAGGAATATGGCAAAATTGTCCTTGCTGAAGGAATAAACAATGCAGCAAAAATCTCCAGTTCTTTCAGTTATGATCGTTTGCCTTCCATGGCCGATCTTCTGCTTCAAGGTGTTTAATCTCATCTACACAATGTCACTTTTCTTATTATGTGCATCTTATTTCCTTTTATGAAGCTATTATATATATTCACATTTGATGGTATATACTTCATGTTTTAAGCTTGCTTGAATCTCAAAGATGACATGTCCAATAGACGCAGGATTACATTTGATGGTATATGCTCCTGCCAATGTCACAACGGTCCATAAAGGATTAGGGAAATCGGTTGTTTTGGAAAAGTCGTCAATTCCACAGAGATCGTTTGGAACTAATTGTGGTGTAGGTAAACCATTTCATACTGGCAATTTATCTGGAGAGTTTGTCTTCAATCTTAAATTTGATGACTCATTCACTGTATCGTCTACAAGTTTAGTAACAGCGGAAACGCTATTGCAAGAAGGTGTTCAAAGCTCTACATGTGAGGGAAGAACTTTCACTGTTTCCATTGGTACGTTCGAACGTGCTAGGACCCTTATCAGAAATCTAGACATCAGATACTCATTTACCTTTACCGACTCTCATGTCATTTGGAATCTAATAAAATAATTATATCATTGTGATTTATCGATGCAATACACTAGACTCAGCTTTAAACTAATTATATTATTGTTCTATGACTATAACAATTATTCTTATAATTGAATTCAAAGTTTGTACTTGAATATGATATTCAACAAATCACCTTATTTCCTTTTGCATATGTTGTGTAAAATATTGAATTCAAATTCTTATATTTCTAGAAAATTCAATAAACAATGAATTTTAGGTAGAAATATAGGGCCAAAGAGACAACGTGATGTAATGCGACTTAGGTTTAGACACATGTTCAGAGGTATTTACTGTGAAGGTAGACCATCATAGTCTACAGCTGCAACTGAATCACCTCCTCCCCCTCCAGGGCCTACAGTTGCAGATAATGCATCACCTGCTGCTTCTCATTCTACACCATCCACCACTCCTACATCATCCACTACAGCTTTGTTGGATGAAGGAGACGGTCGTCAGTCTGGAGCTGAGGGACCTGATGGAAGAAAGTACATAACAATTATCAATACTCTGTAGGTGAAATCACTTGAAACACTATATGTTTATAATTAAGTGATAGGTTTAAATTTTTACAAATGGTATAAAATTATTATTTTTTATATTAAGTTGATTCCATCTGGACCGTGTTCTAGAAATATAACATCTACATTTAAGGAGAGGATTGATCTTAAGGGTTATGTATGGAAGAATATCTCTCAGGCCACAAAAGTATTTTACTTTCAAGAGTTTGAGGTACAATATGCAAATAATTTTCTTTTTAATTGATTTGTATACATTAATTAGATAAATATTATTAGATTATAAGTTATCAAAATTTTCTTTTTATTTCAAAAACAATTTTTTCGAGATTCTGGTATCAACGAGGTCATACAATAAGTATGGGAGAGGTGAGCTCGTACACGTTATCGCGACTTTATTGGTGCGATACACAAGACTAGTGTACGACCGCCTTATATTTTTGAAGGCATATGGAGTGGTTGGCAGAAGTATTGGACATCACCTGAGGCAATGCCCATCTCAGGGCATAACTCGACCAACAAACGTGGAGGCCCAAGGGGAGATAGCCTTCCTGTACATATAGAAGGATCAATTACCCACCACGAGCATACAGAAAGACTTGTAAGTATCTAAATTTTACACTTATGTTCTAATTTTTTTACTTTGTTGTATTTCAATTTAAATTGATGTGTGAATGTTGGAATGGAAATATGTGTATTATGGATAATGATCATGGTATAAATGTCTAGTGTCATATGCGGCTGTGTTGAGTTATTTTCTTTGTTCAACAGGGGGTAAATATAATAAAAATAGAGGAGACTCTACCGAAATTTTTATAAATTATAGTTAACTTATAACATTTTATTGATATGTAGAAAAAGTTTATGGGCATGAGGCCTACACCCCGTCAGCTATTTTCATATACTCACACTAAGAAACATAACAGTGTGACATTCGTCAACAGCCGGTATCAAGAACTAAATGTATGTGAAATTTATGCTTTAATATTCATTCTTAATAATTATCACTTAATAATATAAATGTTGCTTCCTAATAGGACCAAATACAAGAAAGTATTCAGTGACAGTCTTAGGGAGAACAAGTTATCAATGAGAGTCAGGCATATCTTAATGTAGTGGGTGGTAGGGACAGTCGTAAAAGGATCTTTGGGCTAGGCTCATTTGTGAACACATGTTATTCGCAATTCTCTATGTCCAGTATAGTAGCATCAAGTGGACAGCCGACAATGAATGAATACCATGAGCTTCGACGCACAGTACAGACATTGACAAGTCAATTGCAACAGATGATGAAGTACATGGCTAAGTTCCAAAATGAGATGGAACAGTTGAAGTGGAGGATTAGTACCTCAGACCATCCGCGGTCACCAAGACAATAGGAATGTTGCAGTCATTTGGTTTGAATTATCAAAGACTTATTATGTACAATTTAATATTTTTATTATTAATAAAAAAAATTAACTTTATATGATCAATCAACTTTCTGTATAAACAAATCAAAAAATTATGCACAGATAATTTATAATTGTTGTAATTATGTATTAATCATAAGATTATGAAATAAAATTTAATATCGGGATTTTTTTAAAAATTTAATATCTTTACTGACGGATATTTATTTTCCATCGATAAGATGCATCATACTTACTGACGATTTATCATAATCCGTCGGCAAAATGTTAGATATTTACCGAGGGAAAATCTGAATCGTCGGTAGACTCACCGATGGATTACTCTAACCATCGAAAAACTCACCGAAGATATTTACCGACAAAACATCTACACCGTCGGTAGACTCACCAATGGTTTACTCTAACCATCGGAAAACTCACCGACAGATACCAACGATTGTTCACACTATTAACCGTCCAATGGATATTAAACTTTGTCGGTAAATTTACCAATGGCCTCCTTAACGACGCCTATGTCCGCCGATGAATTCCGTTGCTAAATTATATTACCGACAGAATATGAACGTTTTTTGTTGGTAATGTTCATCGCTAATTCTAACTTTTCTTGTAGTGTACTTTATTGAAAATAATTATCCAATAAGAATTACAAGACCATAGGTTGATAATAAAATTTCAAGCACATGCCATATATATATATAAATGATAAGATCTTTTTTAGAAGTTGCAAATAATATTGAAAAATAAGTCTCCAACAAGAACTTCAAGACCGTAGTTTGATAATAAAATCTCAACTAAATGCCATTCACTAGTCCTATCTATTCAGTCTTAAGTCATAGCACTGGAAACTTTGAGTAGTTAGATAACTCGTAGCTATTAATGATATGATTGTTATTACTATTCTCAACATCCATGCACCTAAGAAAAGTATAACTTTATTTTAAGTTTATAAAATATTTAAATTTTTATTATAATAATTAAAATATCATATAAAAAATTAACATCTATTTATCAAAAATAAAATTGAATTTAAATAGTATTTTTATATTTATTTTAATATTTATGTACTATACAAAGTTCAAGAAGGTCTTTTTACTTTAAAATACAATATTTTTAAACTTTTCACATATTTGTCAAATTTTATTTTATAATGGCTATAGTTGTCAATTTTTAAAGTAATTATTAGGTTTATTGCCATACATATATAAATATTATTTTAATTTTTATAAATGAAGAAGTATAACAAAAAGTTTTAAAATAATTTTATTCTGAATATGAATTATTTTTCATAATAAATATTGATTTTATTATTAAAAATTTATGAAAGATTAAGTAAATTAAATATGAGTTATAAGTTTAAATAAAATAAAAGCATATTAAATTAAAGCCCTTCACATTTTTAAAATACATACTTGACTATCTCATTTTTAACTTTTTATCATCTTCTCTCGTAATAATCTTCTTGAAAAATCACTAACATGAATTAGAAGAAATTATTTTTTATAATATATAATTAATAAAATCATAAAATTAAATTATTAAAATAAGATAAAATTAGTCAAAACAACAAAATTTTAATTTTAGTAGACTATAATTTATAACCTCTATAACTCATTATGGTTTAAGATTGATACGAACAAGTTAACATAAAGATAATATTTTTTACCGGTCCCTTATATTATAAATCACCAATAGTAATGTAGAAATTTAAATGATTACAACGCAAATAAATTAAAGCTTTTTTTAATTGTAGCATCAACAACATTTCAAAAACGGAAGATCTTATCTGTTAGAGATCAGCTTATGGACCAATTTCGATTTAGAATTGGGAATGGTATTGCTACTTCTCTTTTACAGGATCCATGGCATCCGAGTGGAATCCTGCTGGCTCATTCGACTCTGAGATTGATTAATGGGTCAGAGCTCCCCATCAGTGCCAGAGTGTCAGCTGTTATTTGGCTTGATGAATGGAGGTAACAGCATGTTCCTATGGAACCTATTCGTTCACTAGCTCTCCTTCCTTATAACCCAGATCCTTCCTGTGAGGATAGTCTAGAGTGGCTAGCCAGCTCTTCCAAGTAGTATATCAATGCTTTAGCCTATAACTACTTGAGACCGACCCGTCAGTCAGTGCCTTGGCATTCATTAATTTGGTATAAGGGGACTAGTCATCGATGTTCTATTATATTATGATTGCCTTTCTTGAACAAATTGTTGATTAGGGATAAGCTTTAGTTTCTCCATACCCCTAATCGTTATTCTTTGTGTTTAATGGCTTCTGAGACTATTGACCATATTTTGTTTCGTTGTGCTTTCTCTTGTTCGGTTTGGACCAATACTCTATACCACTTCCACCTTCCCAGTTTAAACTTTCCTGACCTCCAATTCATTGTACAATGGTTTAATCAGCCTCCCCCGGTGTCCAATCAGGACTGGCATACTTTTTGCATTATCCTCTCTATTGTTGTGTATAACCTGTGGTATGAACGAAACCTTCGCATCTTTCACGATGAAGCCTCAGATATAGGGAGGTCACTTCACAGGTGATCTTACAAGCTATAGAGCAGCTCAGCCTAAACATTGAGGGAAGATAACTTTGTTTGTATTGTGTTTTGGTACTCCTATGGTTATTGCTGCAGGTTTAGGGCCATCTCTATGGAGCAAGCTACCAGGTGGTGGTGCCTCTTCCTCGGGGGTCATGCAAGTTGATTGTGCCCCTTTGTAGTGGTGTGCGGGCTGTGTATGTAGACTAGTTTTATTGATTGGTGTGGTCTGTTGTTGATCATTGAGTGACTTTTCTTGGGTACTGGAAATTTTCTGTAGTAGGGCACTGGGCTTTGTTTTCTTTAATTGCTTGAGAGGCGAGTTTTGAAGGTGTGGTATTGCTTTTCCTGCTAGTGTTCCTATGATTTTTATCCTTTATAGTACTTCTGTTGGCAAGAGATCTTGGGTAATTTCTAGCTGTGTATATAACCTATTCATTTTCATATAAAGTTTTCTGATTTACCTAAAAAAAAAAACATTTCAAAAACATTATATTTTCTTAAGCCGGGGATTGCTATAAAAGACCATTCATTTCATAGTAAAGGCAAGAGGCACATCTTTTGTTGCCATCAGAACAGTTTGCTGTATTTCATATCTGATATTGCTCCAATAGCTTATCATAATATGTTATATGATGCCAACTTTTCAGTATAAAACTACAACGACCACCCTGTTGACAAGCATCCTCGTTGCTTATTGTTTTCTGACAAGTTTGCATTTCACAGCTTATGCTCCTATCAATCAACCAAGAGAGTGCCGAGGTGGTGGCTGAAAAGGAGGAGATGGACTCACTATTATGGTTACAACGATTGCAGTTCATCTGTAAATCAGACAGGAAATGTCCCTGTCATCCTAATGTGGTCAAGGGTACTCCTGAGACCGTATTTCAGCACTGCTTGGTTTCCTTGCCTGAACCCATCTCCATAAGCTGATGAAGTATCTGACTCAATCTGGTTTTTAAAAAACTCACCTAGTTTCTTCTCAAAGTCGGACCGTTTTCCCTTCTTCGACGATGTGGAAGAAGATGAAGAAGGAGATGATGATGATGAAGATGAGGATGATGAAGCAACATCACTCCCAGGACTCGAGTATATCTCTGCCTCTAACCACATATGAGCCAGTACCTGGCAGATGCCTTCTTCAACCTCTGGACGCAAGTTTGGATAACCTGTTGGATACCAGTCATATATACTTAACAAACCGCAACATATCTGCAATATTGAGAAGGTCAAATATGGCATAGAACGAACAAGAACCTTTGAGTCGAAGCCATGCGTGCATCATCTCATGAGCTAGGATTGATCCAATCAATAACCTGTGTGTGTAGAAGTTTATATACGAAGGAAAAGTTGGGCGGAATAGGCTCTGATAAACAAATTGGACGAACTATAGTACCTTGGGAGGCCATACAAAATCAGAATTGCCGTTACTTCACATCTACGAACTAGCCTATAAGGCTCTGTCACCAAATCTATGATCCGGAAGCCTGCAATCCTAGGCCTCCTTGATACCTGCAAAGTTGAGTGGTATAAGTACAGATTTCAGCTCAGTCAAACAGAGATTACCACGAAACTGAAGGGTGATTAAAAGCATGGAGTCCTGAAATGAAAAATATACAGTGGTGATAGTTTGTTCTTCTGACAAACAGAGTCCTCTGGTTTCAGGTAAGTGGTGATGACCCTGAAACGTAGAAGACAGAAAATAGAATCCAAGGTAAACCAAAGAGAAATTGAAGACAATAAAAAGGCAGATACTTCATTTCTCAGGAAAAGGAGGAGAAGGGGGAGTGCACTATGAAAGTTTCATTGCACCAGTCTTACATTCTTTTCTCCTTCCATGGCTTCATTCAATGCTTGTCTCTCAACCAAAAGTAAGGGAATTTCTTGCTCGATTTTCATATTTAAACCTTCATAAAATTCACGAATTTCAAAATAAAGGGGCTGGCACTCATGAGTATCCATTATTGCAGAGTCTAGGCATTCTAGGCATAGCTTGCGACCATCATCAAGTGATAGATATGTCATATCTCTGGGCTGCATAGATAGAATTTCTTCATAAGATAAGTGAACAAACCTACAAGGTGTACTTGTGGAGAACAGAAATGATGACACTGATGTTTGCCCTCTCTCACACTCTTTCCTCTTTTCTTGATTTTCAGACATATGTTCTTTTCACTAACCTCCATCCTCTCGCAACTACAGCAACGAGGAGTCCCATCGCGCTCATGTGAGGGGCAATACTTTTGCATCCAGAAAGGATGTGCCCTATATTCGATGAGACCACTTGGATTTGTTGGAATCTAAAACAACAGAAAGAAGAAGATCAATTGTTCAACGTTTCTGTACAGTTAAGGTTGTGCATGTGTATGTACACAGGTGTGGTTCAGAAGTTGTGACATATGCTTCCAGTAACTCACTGGAGACATCCATGTACACTTCATTTTTCTCTTCTCAAAAGAGCATTTTCAATTGGATTTGATTGCTCTTGAAATCAAGTACTTTAACAACATCAACTAAGTCAGCATATCTGATAACTTAGGTGAAAGGACCTTCTGTTGTTTACCCAACTAATTTATCAATCGAAACTACAAAGGTTTGTAAACAATTACGTTGCTTTCTACCAAAACAGCATTTGATACAGTTGCATATGTTAGCTCAGTGACATTATGCTTTTTTTCCTACAGTTCAGCTTACAGCTGAAGTCCAATCAACGAGGACCTATTAGAGAGAGCTTAATGCAATTATCATGTGGTGCCATCCAACGGAAATGGAATGGTTGATATTGTCCTAGCATGCAAATACTTACAAAGTTACTACAGACGTCACATCTTGGGTGGTGCTGCTCCCTATAGCAGGATTTGTGGTAAGGACGATTTTCAGACATAGAGAACTATCACACACCCAAAAAAAAAAAAAGGTTAGGAAAAAGGAAACATTAGTCAATGTTGTGTATAAACGTACCTTGATACTGCTAAAAATGACAGAAAAAAGCGATAAATTACTCAAGAACACTGTAATTAGATTCCAAATCAAATATTCAGTTTGAGTCGCATAAATTTGAACCTCGTAATCAGTTATTGGATGATTGCAAGCATGACAGCGAAAGCATTCAGGATGCCAAACTGCACCCATGCAGTTTAAGAAACGACCATGGCCTATCTCAGTGTTGCAACCAGCACAGATCCTAGAGGTAATACATTTTCAAAAACCAGGTCAGCGTTCATATAGAATCTGCAATATGCAAAAATAGCAAAAGTTGTTATGCAAGATAAATTATACATCCGAAAGAATTCTTTTAAGCAACTGTCATCTTTCGATCACTGAAATTGCAGAAGGATGCATCAGGTAATCAGGTAACTTTGATCTTAAGCTCTCTTTCTTGTGAGTACTACAGAACATTTTCATACATATTGGCCTTCCTTAAAGGATTTGTAAAATCTTTTGCCAACGAATGAAAAGCTAAGCAAACCGTTTCATGCAACTGTTTGGGCTCTCAAACCCTGGTAGCACGAAACCAGTCTAATCCTAGGATATGATGCTTAGACTTGCTATTGATATCCTGCAAATCTAATCAGTTCCTCTTACATGAGTAAGCCAATTAAATCTTCAAACACTTTCTGAAATGGCAGCTTACTGCTGCCTAATCAATCCTTCATCCAGCAAAATGTTCATGCCATGGCAGTCTAATATCACTCTATTTATGAAAAAAGAGTTCATTCCAAAGGAAAATCACGTATTGCAGCTTCTGGCTTCCTCTGAATGCCCATTTAAGATGTTTCAATGATGGTATTTCCTTAAAGATGCCTCTTATGTCTGATATAAATAGCAAACGGAATCTCAGTTCTTGTAGCACAACAAGTCAGTAACAGGTTGTTAAACAAATAGTTAGCCATATGAAGTATTTGAATCTAGAGAACACCACCCTCAATGCAGCTATGCTTAACTTACAACAGCAAAATAGATTGTTCATGCAGTGACTGTACCCGTTACTAGATGGATAGAAGAATGGATATGATGGAAATAAATTTCTAATGTCATATCGGGGGGGAGACTCGACGTTCAAGCGTTCTTGAAGATCTTTGGCAAGTTGTTCATCTTCCTCCAGTTGAGCCTTTACACGATTTTCATCTTCTTCTGCGTTATGGGGCCTTTCATCTTCTTCCGCCTGGTGGGAATCATCATCTACCGAGTGGAGGGATTCACTATCTTCCTCTGGCCAAGTTGAATTACTTATTTAACCACTAATTAACAATTAACTAGCATGGCGATATGAAAAAAGAACACTGCTGGAAATCTAGCCATCAAGAGTTAAATCCCATCAGAAGGACATAGAAAATAAAAGATTTCCAGCAAAATGATCAAGCATTTTTACACTTGGGAGCAAGTGAAGACCCTTCCATTTTCACTGCCAATTTGTCTTAAGTTAGTTGGTCAAGATGATTTCATAAAGTTGTACTGCAGAATCTTATAGCAAAACCATAACTAGTACCATGAAGATCAATGATGAAGAGCCATTTCAGAGGTAAAACAAACCTCCATTAGGTCATAGAAGGCAAATGTTAACAGTTCTAACCAACCCATTCTTCAAAGGAACTACGAATAAATAAGGATCAGTGCTTACAGCTCTAGAGCTTACCAATCACCTTTTTGCCTTTTTGATCTTCTTCTGACAGGGAAAGTGCAATAGCACAAGCAATCTCTTCTTTGTCAAAGTCTGATGAATTATCCTACATCCAATGTGAGGTTAACTTGCAAAAATTAATAGAAACATGCGAGGACACAAGTCTTGCAGAAGTTACCCCATTATCAAGTTCACCCAGCCAGGATAGGCAAGCCTGATAAATAAGCCAATGAAAAAAAGAAATACAAAGAAAAAGGATAGATCAAGATTACCAGTGATCGGCGAGGCTCATCCCAATACCCATGGTCTTCATACTTTCCCTGATACTGACCTTTATGGGTAGAACCTTTGAAAATCTTGGTCAACCAACCCATGATGTGAAATTTTCCTCAATAGTGGACTGGTGAAATTAGGTCTGGCAGGAAAAGTTATGAATCCCACATTGATCTACAATGACAAATAACATTTAGGAAAAGAAAATCTGAACTTTCACTGCCAGTTAAAAGAAACTAATTAAAGCACTTTCTCCCAAGAAACTTTCTACTCATGAAATTGGGTATAGAACCAATAGGCAATCCTTGGTTACATTTCGAATCCGATATTAAATGCTTGCTCTAGTTTTTGTTGTTTTTGAAATAAATCTATTTCTAACACATCAAAGGCCGCAGTAGAAGTGCATCCAAGTGTTGGTAGTGTTGGTGTTTTTGCATCAACAGGCAAAGAACACTAACAAAACTGCATGACTCACATAAGCAATTAGTGTATGTTCATAAGCAAAGCAAAAATTCCTACAATAGATTGGAGGAGGGATTGACATACCAAAAGATAATCCGTAGAACAAACTGGTTATGCCAACACGTTTCAGATTAACGGGTCTCTGATAAATTCAGAAGAAACCAATCTAGAGACCATCATTGATTACTATACCTCACACAAAAGTTTTCTGATGAGAAAAATTCAGGTTGAAAACAAATTGAATCCTGATGAAACAGTTGTCTTTGAACTTCACCAACATCAGAAATACTATATCGTAAAACAAAACCTCACCTGCAATAGTACTTGAAGAATCTACAGTATAATCCAGGATCAAATTTATCACCCGATTCCCAGGTGGACGGCCACCATAGATGAATGACGTCAGAATAGCATATTTCCCTTCATAAACAAACTGCAAAAAACCCTGCAAAATATTCCACCTTTATCGCCAAACAAAATCAGATTAAAGAAAAGTTATTTTTCCTTCCATGAAAAAGATAAGATACAAAAAGAGACAACAGAAAAGCTAAAGAAAGGACTTGAATCCTACGCAACTCACCAGACTAAAAGGGGATAAAATGCCAACAGTACTAAGCTTTTATGGATTTGATCATCTATATGGAAGACCTTCCTTTAAGATGGTAAAGACTCCCAACTTTAAGACGGAGAGGGAGTGAGGGGAATCAAAAGGCTCTCTTGGGTCAGGGTGGGTGTAGCTTGTTGAATTCTAAGACTTTCTCCTTTTGCAAGTGGGTCCTCTGGTGATTTTCCACCACAGCCTGCTAAATGTCAAAAAATCCATTAATCTTTCATGTCGAAAAGTGCAATTAGAGTGTGTGTCTGTGTTTGTTCTGCTTCAACTTGGCTTTGTATACACTTGGGATTGGAAGTGCAAGTGTAAGATCTTCCAGTCAGTGTTAAAGTCAAGGCAATCTTCGTACCTTCTACTCCGCGAAAAGCCGCCAGCTTTCCAAAACTATCAGGTCCTGATGTCTCTTTTTTATTCTTCGTAACAAGGACAACAATAATTGATGATAAGTATGAGGAATTACTTTAGTTATTTTTACCGACATCATTAAGCAAGTTTATTTATGTCTAACTAATTCTTACAGCCGTCCTTTGTGTCTGTTATCTTGTCATTTTTGGCTCTTTGCACAAGTGAGGCATCAATTATTATCAGAAAAATTGAAAGCTTACCAAACATCATCACTTACAAATTATGACGTCTTAGAAGTTTGTTTCTTAATTTACTTCAGCCAACCATCAAGAGCAACAACATATGCTTTATTATAAAGTAGTGTGGGGTGCATTTGGATTCTAAAATGTCCGTCTATGTTATCTCTTAAACTGTTCAATATTCCAAATTTTAATTTTAAATAAAGGTGCATTTTCCTTCTCAAGAATCGAAGTCACCAGCATTGTTTTCTTCTTTATTGCCTAGTTGGAATTTCATCATCTCCCTTTTCTCAAATTCAACAGTATCTCTGAAGGAGTCATAGTTTCAAGTAAATAATAATTTCTGACATTACTTTGCACGGGCGTTCAAGATTCAGCATGTGGGACTGTGCAACAACCCTGATGAGAAGGATCCTGATTTTCCCGAAAGACATTAGGGGGCTACCAAATCATAGAATTGTCTACCACTTTCGTTCCCAAATCCCAACCCAAATAAGTTAAAAAGCTCTCAACTCAACATGTGGCATGTTCCCTGTCATCATCCAAGTGAACAGTGATGCAACCGGACTAGTTTACAGTTGCGCTGTTCTGCTTCCCCAATTATCTGGTGTGACTGTCATTAAAAGAAAGTAGAGGTGAAATCGCCCACTTTAAGCGCTCCCACTCTCCCATCCGATAGAGTGATAAGGAGGTAAATTACGGTCTGATCTTATTTAACTTTTCAAAAAAATAACCCAATGCACAGTGTGTATAAGAAATCACCACATTGAATGAACTCTCACACTGTCGTTGCCAGGACTTGAACCTGAGACTTTATACCTAATTTTCCTTCTAATGATCAAATGAGCTACCCTTGTAGGCGGAAAGTAGGCGATCCTATGGTTACTAGTAAGTGATTATGGCATCAGCTAATTACATTAACTTTTTTTTTATAAAAAGAAAACAATAATAAAAGATGATAATTTAAGTTTTTGTAATAATTTTTGAACATAACTGTCTTTTTATTCTTTAATTTCTTAGTTATTGGAGCAAAATATTTCTTATAGGAGCATTTTCAAAAACAGTTGATTAGGTTCAATATGTATCCTAATCAACTTATTACTAAATATGATTATCAACAAATTTATATAATTAAACCCTATATACCTTTCAATCTAAAAAAGACTAATCAACTATTTATCAAACAAAACCTACTTATTAGTCAAAATCTACAAAGAAAAATGTAAGCATATGTTCTCTTTTTAAAATGTTTTAAAATCTCTCCCTCTCTCAAGTTTTAAGAATATTAGTCTTAATAAAAAAAATATGATCCATTATTATTGTTGAAATTTGAACATTAAAAATTCAGAATTTTCCATAATTAGAAATTTTCTGTTTATTAGTATGTCGTGCATAACCAATAATATTTCACATATAAGATAAAATTGTATTATAAGTGCACCCTAAAATACGCTATGCCCCTTCCTTTTATCAATGTACATCCGTGAACGGTATTATTTGGGTTAATGGATTTTGTTTACATAATTTTATTAGATTATAGTTGTCATCTGACAAGAACATAAAGCCATACTTTTCTGATAATCCAAATAATTTCCTTACACGTAACACCAGAAGACACATGACCCCTCTTGTCTCCCACGCTTCAAGTTGTTTTTATCCATTTGTCTAAGTTGATGACTTAAACGCAGTTAAAATAGTGATCTATACAACAAGTGTGAACTCAATGTCAGAAATAGCAAGAAACTCCCAAAAAAATTCATAAAAGGAGCACCGTGAAACCAAACCTATAAAGAATCATCAGAAGGTGCTAAAATAAACCCATGGTAGTTGAAATATGACGCTTGTAGATTTGTTCTGATACAGAAAAACCTGTCAGTATTTGCTAGATGTGGATGAGGTTGTCGTCTTTGATCGTGGGCCCTGGAATTTTTCAGCGCAATATTGGATTATCCTATTAGAGAAGAGCCGTGTAAGAACATATTTATTGTAATGGATAGAGTGTATAAAATTTGGCAGTCGGCTAATTTGAAGAGTTTAACATGAATGTCAACTTCGTTGCCACTCTGTCAGGTGATGATGAGTTCGGTGTTTTGCATCTGACGCTGGATACATAGGAGTCAGATTTACGAGTGTGGCAGAAATAAAAGATTCCCTTCTAGTTAATAATGGTAAAAAGGAAACAAAGCTATAGTAAGACCCCACTATCTGTTAAAATGACATTACAACAAGAATCAGTGTTGCTATTTGGGATCCAAATCCAATGCCTATTCCATTTTGACTTCTGTTTTTGAACGAAATTTGTGTAGATAAACTTGAAGGCTTTACCTTGCCAGGCTTTGGAACGGCTGGTACAACCTGAAGCCCCTTTGGGCTTCAGAAATTGGAGTAGAAAAACTTGAAGGCTTTACTTTGCCAGGCTTTGGAACTGCTGGTAACAACCTGAAGCCCCTTTGGGCTTCAGAAATTGGAGTACAACTCATGTGAATGAGTGTGTCTTTCACCGTCTAAAATTTCTGACACACACTCTTCTTAAAATGCTTTTCAATATAGGTTCAACTCAATTTTATCACTAATGGTTAGTTAATTTTATACAAAGGACAATTTATTTCAACATTGAACTCTCCCATTCATCAATAATGTTATATTTGAATCATTCATTGTTAAGAAAATATTTGATTTACTATACTTTTTCATTTTAAAAAATAATGTATAATGGTGTGCCATAGGATATTTTATTAATTTATTTTCTTATTTCCAATGGATTAAATTTAATGGTTGACTGTTATTATGTTTCTATTTATTTTAAAAATTTTATTCAACATAAAAATGACACCCAAATAATTTAAAAAACAGAAACATGACTAACACAGAAAGGAATCTCCAATGGGGTAGTTTTGCCATCGATTCGAGTAATCCAAGCTCGCTGGTTACAGCTACATGCATTCAGCTAGAAGCTGGATGTCTATTGCTCTAATATAGCTTGGAAGTTGACCAACCCTACGAGGCCAAAGCAATAACGAAGCATTGGGGCGGAAACGGAAAGTCTGTCTTTGGTATAAGACAAACCACATGTGACTCCAAGTTGCTTATTAGGCTGACGACGTGTTCGTAATTGGAATAATATCGTCTCATCTCATCAACAGCTAAAGATGACAGAAGCTGTAGCTTTGACTGCATCAATATGGTAAGATCTTCTGAGTTGGAAGCAGCTGAGGTTGTACTGTTGGCCGTACATAGAGATGAGTAAAAGACAAGAATTGGCTGTAATGAAGGGTACAAGGGCCGGTAGATTTGGGTTGACAAATTATGTACTTTAGTTTACAAAAAAAATACATTCATAATTGGTGATTATTATATGTTCTTTGTTTAAAATACTTAAGTGAAAAGAAAAAAGAGATGAAAGATAGTGTTACAGCAGAGTGGCAGCCTAGAAACTAATATGAATGTAGTATGTAAAAATTTATTATAAAAGAGACAATTTTCAAATAAAATTTTAAAATAGACATGATAATATTTAACTTCATCACATGTTTCATTTCTTAATTTTAATTCAAAATAATGTAGTGAAATTCTTTTATGTTTCAAAATTTTAAAAAGTAAGATTCTTTACTAATTTAGTTCAAGCAATTTAACTTTATTTTCATATTTTGACATACTTATTAATCAAAATATATATATTTCACAAATTACAAAAAAGTCAACATATAAGTGCGTAATCTTTCTTTTTATTTTTATAAAGAGATTATTTCTATAATTTAAGACTCCTACTTGCAAACTGCGAGCAATTTTGTTACATACAAGTAAATCCAATTTAACCTCTTCTCGTTCACCTCATTGTAAAGTCGAACATCACTAAGACTGAAACTTTGTCTTGTTTAAGTCCTAGTCGAACTGTAATTGTATTTCTCACAAGTCCTCACCATGCGAACTAGGATTTGAATTGTACACGATTCCTACCAGGAGAAGGGTATACACCGTTTATTATAAATATTGAGAAGCCTCTCACAAGCTCAGACACATACCAAACAAACTTTAAAATTGAAGTTCGACGTAGCGGAATGAAAGGAAGATGCTGATGAACAGTATGAGCTCAGTAAGTTCAGAAAATTTCGAGGGTTTTGAAAAGAGCAGGTTTGAGAAACCTGAATGGTACGAATCAGATGCGAGATACCTCAGAAGACTGTGCGGCGAACGAGATAGACAACTGGCCAAGAGTGCGAGTATTCACGAACCCTCACCTTTCTCTTCACCTTACTATTATGTGAGATTTGATCACAATGAAGGTAGGAACCCCAGTGGCTTGCTTCATTCAGACTCGATTAGTATCCGCTCAGAAATCTACGCCCTGAGCCGGCAAAGGTATCTGAGGAGCGCATACAAGTTTACGAGGGAAGAAGAGAAAAAGGGTAAGACTGTGTTAGGAAAATTTAAGAAGTGGATGAAGCACAAAGACAAAGCAGGGAAGAGATCAAAAGAGAAAGGCCTGGTTTTCAAGTCCAAGAGTGCAGGTAATCATACTAACTGTAACCATCTTGATCGTTACTTCAAGCGTTTAGCTTGTTTCGCCGTCCAAGTTGATGCCACTACGATCCTGGAACCGCAAGAAAAGGATTTCCTGCAGGAACACCAAGTTGATTGATCCTTTGTATTATCTACAGATTATACTTTCGTTAATTAAATCATGTTCGATGGCTTAGAAATTATCATTCATTTCAGTTAGCGTATTTGGGTCTATGTTCTGACCAAATTTGAGGTTGTATGCTAGTTTTTTTCTTCTGCAAGTTCGTAACTTGCTTTTCAAAATTGATAATTTGTATTACTAAAAAGCCTAAAGGACTGTTTTTCGTCAGTTACTATTACTATTAAATTTAATAAAAATCATTGAATGAGTTTGGATTGAGCCGACACTTTTGTCTATTTAATTGATAACCAACAATAAAGAAATTAGAACAGCAACGTAAGAATGCGAATGAAAAGTCAAAACCAGAATAAGAATGAAATTATTTAGTTAATATTTATACCAATATTTGGCATCAAATATTTAAAATGATAATGACAATTTTTTACTTATGTTTGATTATTATGTAATTGATTTTTTAAATAATTAATTAAAATATTATGTAATATTATTAATTAATAAAATCTGTATTTAATAAATAAATAATTAAAATTATTTTTAATGATTCAATAAATTATTATTTTAAATAATTGTGTATGATTTTTTATAAGAATAAAATTAAAAAACATAATGAACTTATTTTATTATATAAAATCATTGAAACAAAACAAAATAATTGTTAAATAAATTAAATAAAGCAACGTGTAATGTTGATAATAATATCCTAATAAGAATTCATCAAAATGATGTATTGTCTAAATAAATAAACTAATGTTAAATTTTCAAATAGAGAGTTTCGGTTAAGACCAAAACAAGTTGTCTTTATAAGTATAAAAAAGTTTTAATTCATTTTTTAAAAATTAAAATCCTTTTATTTTACTAATGTATATGTTAATTATCAAAGTTCTATTTCATCTTGATATAGAATAATGATGTTCATTAGCATTTTAATAAAATTTAACTTATTGTGCATTTAATTACGCTTCATTTTATAAATGTATTTATATGAAAAATATATGTTATCTTAATGCTATATCACGCTATTAATTAATTTATATTGCATCGTATAATGTAATAAAAGTACTTATTCAACATAATTTATATTGTGATTTGAATTTTTAAAATTTATATTTGAATAAATATAAAGTCATAAAATACAATAAATTTTATTATGAATCTTGTTTTACTATATTTATTTTGCATGCTTCCAAAAAATGAATAATGTCTTGATTTATGAATATATTTAGTTAGGATAATTTATATTTTATCTCATTTCTTATAAACATTTATTTTATAGAAACAGAAGACAAGAAGTTTTTCTTATAAAAATGTCTTCTTCCTTGTAGAACCACTTATTGACATTGCAATGTGTGGTACTATTTTTGTATATTATGGTGGTATGAAGTTATGGTATTTTTCGGATTTCTTTTTTGTAAAACAAAGTGGTACTTTTGATACGGAGTGAAGTATTTTTTTTTAAGGCAATGGCATTCTTTTTGTAAAGTAGTATTATTTTTATGAACTTTTGATATTTTTTATAGAGTGGTGTTTTTTAATGTGAAAGTTGTGGTATCTACATATTAAAGAGTGGTCCTTTTGTATTGAATGATGATATTTTCTTATAGAGTAATAGAATTTTTTATACAAGTTAATAATATTGTTTGTTTAGAGTGAAGATATATTCATATAGATGTTGATACTTCTTACTCACAGTGCTATTTTGATGTATAGTGTAGTGGTATTTTATGTATAGAATAATGATATTTTTGTATAGGCCACATTGTCAACTTACATGAAACTAAATAATCTAAAACCTTAAAGTTTAGGGAATCAGAAACCTTAAATTCTCTTAATCACAAATGAGATTTGGTGATGCAACACACGTATTTATTGGGTGTTCCTCTTACATTTACTTCCACATTAACAGTGCTGTTGATGGTTAAGTTCACAAAATCCATAAAAATATGAACTTATAAACTAGATGATCATCTTTACTAGTTCCCTAAATTTGATTAATTTAAATATCTCTCAAATAAGTTGGTTGTGTTAAGGGCATTAAGTTTCTCAAGTTTGTCTATATCTGAACATTTTATACTTAGTATAAGTTACTAAATTTTAATATCAAAGGAAAAAGGGAAATGGATTCATTAAATTGTAAAATGTGCATATGGTGATGATGAAGAATGTGAGGGGGGGAAATAAAATAGAGCAACATAGATTCTATAGCTTTATTTAGTTGTTTTAATTATGTATCTAATTGTTAACTATAGTTAAATTTCAAAGCATGTGTCTCTCTCCAAAAAGAAAATGTTCTAGGAAAAATTTCTTTTATCACTAAGTTCTGTAACAAAACATATGTAATTTGGCGTCAACGTAATTTTGGCGGGAATGAATTGTAATTGTGAGAAAACATATGTTGGTTACTAATATTTTCTATTTTTTGTAACAGAACATGATTTGGTTACCAATATTTTTCATTCATTGTGACGAAACGGTTTACCATTACACGATATTTTACTTTTTGTGATGAAAAATTTTGTCAATAAAAATTTAATTAATTAGTGTCTACTTAATATTGTCAGAAAGATAGAATTATCACTATGGTACACTATTTGTAATTTTTGTGACACAAAATTCTGTTGTCACTTGATCATCAACTTTTTGTTACAAAGGTTATTCTCAATATAACTTAACAAATTAATGATAAATATTTCTTGTTATCATAACATATTAAAATTAACCTTTCTAATGATTAATTTTTTGTTATTATTGTACGAATTTTAGGGATTAGAAACTACTTGTCACTAGTTTTTCTTTAATATTATTATTTGCAAACAAATTTAAATATTTTCATATAAAATATTCAAACTACATATATTGATAATCCAAAAGTAATATTTTATATATCCATAAATATTTGCTAAACATAACTTTGAAATTTCATCAAAATAAAAATCTAAATAAATAAATGTTTAAATATAATAAAAATGTTGTTCCAAAATATTAAGCAAAACTCTTAACCTATTCAAAATTTAAAAACAAAGTTCTTACCAATGCTCAATCATTGTCAGCGTCCCCTTCCTCATCTTCACTTATTGAATTCGTTTCATCATCATTTATAAAAATAAATAATTAAAATAATATTGATTTAATTCAAATTTTGATTATATCAAAATTGGACTATCAAATCAAGCCCTGATCATCTTTCAATTAGGCATGGTTTGAAATTCGTCATGTAACACCCAAATACCCCCTGGGAGGATACATGGATGCCACCCAAGACAGAACAAACAAAACCAAACATCACACT
>JANZLX010000213.1:6816435-6833743 GCA_025531955.1 Erythroxylum orinocense | reverse complement strand
AATTATATTTTAATTAATAATATTTTAATTAATTAATTACAATATTTTAATTAATGAATGGATTATATTTTAATTAATTATATTGCAATTATTACAATATTTTAATTAATTGTTTTTAATTATTTAGTATTAAAAATATTTTAAAAAAGAGTCACTATTAAAAAATGAGTTTCATTCTACTACTAAATGGAAGATACGGAGGATTCCTAAAAATGAGATATCAAAATAATACCCATATAATGATAATCAACAACTAACCACTCACTTTTCGTCTCATACCTATTAGCCCCTTCTTATACTCATCAATCAAGTATCTCCTGAGTTCGTTGTGTAGATTTTCAGGAAAATAATAATTTTTTCTCAATCAATGTGTAGGTTCACCGATGCTCTTGAACAAGATTGCTTGACGAGTAAAGTAATTACAAGAAAGATATATGCAAAAGACAAACAATTAATACCATAAGCGGTATGTCTGATGTACATCCATTTGAAATGTGTTGCCTCGACATCTAGTTTGTGTGTCATTGAACAAATACAATTGAATGTCCATTGTCTGGCCGCCAAAATCCATGAACAAGAATACATCGTTATCAGCTTTCTTGATGGCTTTTGGTGGTGAAGAAGCCAAGTGGCATGACTCACCTCCAAGGTTGGATGATGGTAGCTAGAGACAGAGAACGAAAGAGAAAACAAATAAAACCAAACAATAAAACAAGAGGATTAGAATCATTAGATTCATTGTTAATGTGCCCTAACAAGAAGCCAATAAGGTACAAGAAAAAAAGACTTGTATTGAACTACCCTATCTTAAAGCATTAATCGTCAATCACAACCTCATAGCAGCAATCCCGCACCTCCTCCTCATCTTCAACACCATCACCACTATCCAAAAAAAAAAAAAAAATCTATTTCTCTATCTCTGTTTTCGCTTTTCTTTAACATTAAAACAACAAACTTTTGTAATCACCGACATTCAATTAGAAACTTGAGGGAATCAGTTTTATCCGTACTAATTAATGGTTATATTTAATTCCTGTTTTCTTTTGCTGAAACTTATTTTAAATACAGATCTTGAATACTCTAAAAGGGACTGATTTTCAAAAGTAGAGTGTAAGCACTTGAACATTCACGGAGATGTGCGAGTTCAGATCATCTATTCTTATTATCTTATTCTTAATCTGTTCTATAAACATCTATTTATTTATCATCTGTGAGTCCCAGGTGGATGAGATTAGGTTGGAGAAAATGTGTTATGTTCAGTGGTATTTGATAGGAGGAAATGAAAAGAGAATGAAATCAGAGATAAATGTGTAACAGAAATCATATTAGGGAAACCGTGAATAAATAAATGCATAAGTTTAAATATGATATAATGAAGGTTCTATTGCATCAAAATTGTTAAAGAAAATCCAATAAAGAATCAATGACATGATGTACTAGTGATTATAGTATGCTTCTCGTACGTCATATTATTACAATCTTAATTTGAAATGTCCCGAGACAGATAAAAATTAAAGTAGTACTCAAAGTGGTTCTATTAATGAACTCCATTGGAGTGCACACCATCCAGTGGCAAAGTAAAGGAAGTTGCCATCGTGACTCCTAGTTAAAGTATAAATATTGATTGTATACTTCAATGATTAGTATGCAAAACTGTAGACGCAGTGTATGAGTAAAAAAGGCTGTTGACTTATCTAACCTTTTGTAATTTCAAACTTCAAAGTACTCCTAGTCTCACTATCCCACATGCGTACGGATAAATAAAACAGTATTTGCAATTGCAAGTACTTCAAACAACAACAGTAATAATCCTCATTAAAATTTTTTCCCCCTCAAATCTCTCATTTTCAATTACTTAGATTATAGTTGGTGTAAGAGATCATTATGAATCGACTGCTAATTTCGGGGATTGTCTCTATATATGTTGAAAACGCACAGGTTCGTAGTTTTGTTTAAATTACACGCTTGCATGCTAGCTCCAGAATATAAGTTCAAGTGAATATGGCAAAAATGATAGCCACATACAGCAATTATGAAGATAACAGCACGACTGCCTACTTAAGCGACGTACCAATTAATGTGATGGCCAAGATATATGTATCTTCCACATCAAAAGAGAAATGTGAGCACACTGAACGTATGTGACATTTCCATTGATGCGAACCTCTCTCTCTTTTTGTCCTTTGGATAATATAATCGAGTGACAATATTAACTCTGATCGATGTGACTATCCTGCTCGTGGTTATGAAAGATATGGACAGTGGTGATATAAACGCGATCATATTGTTCGAAAATGTGATGCCAATCATACTCGTATTTTCTCCTTAATCAAATCGTTGAAACCAGTGTATAAGTTGGCACATCAAGTTAACATCAATTTTTGATCCAAGACAGGTTGAACAAGCTTAAAAACGTGGCTCTAATGCAAGGTATGATCGACTGGAACTTTCTTTTTTTTTTTGGGGTTGCAAAAAGAAAAAAGTTATGAAATATCATGACAAATTAACTAAGGAAACAAACAATGTAGGTGGTTGATGTTTCCGTATGTGATGGAGAAAAGGTGGTGAGGAGGTTTTCAGTTTGTTGCTTGAAATAAAAATTGCTTGAAGCCAAGCAATACCAATTGTAGCAAACCCCATCTTTAACCTCACAACCACCTTCTTCCCTTAAGGGGTGGCTACTATTCCTCCAGCTAACTCTTGATACGCTCCTAGAACGTGAACCTATAAACAAAGTCAAGAAGAGGGTCAAAAGTGTACCTATATACACAAAGAAAAAGTTCACGAATTACTTGCTTCCTAATGCATGACGAAGAATCTTACTAAGCATACGTAATGATAGATTTAGAAACTTGTAACTTAAATCCCAAAACGCTGGTGAATTGGTAAAGAATTCTCTTGGCTTAAGTGAGATTGTGAGTTTGAACTTTTCACATATATATTTAAAACTTGAAGCCAGAATTTTACCCCTCACAAAAAACCTACTCAGTTCGAACAGAAATTAATCTACGTGTAAATGACTTAAAAGTATCTTTTCATAGTTGAGACCTGCCTAGGACACCTTGTAAGCAACCAAAGAAACTTGTAACTTAAAAGAACTAGTTTTCAACTATATAATGGCTTATTTATTGCTGTGAGAATTATTTAGAGAGCCAGAACATACTAGTTGTAAATATTACTTAATAAGTAACAAGGAATATTGTATCTAATATAGTGATATAATTATGTAACAAAAAAAAATATTGGAATCACTGCATAACTAATCCCATTTTAATAAAAATATAAGCACAAGCACGGAAACAAAGTAGCTATGAATGGCTTATCATAGTATGCACAATAAGTAAGTTGTTTCGGACATGGCAGCAGTGGGTACTATAGGGGTTAAGAAGAAGAAGAAGAAGAAGAAGAAGAGTACGAACCTAGGCCCTAAGCTCCAGGGCTAGAGCCGACTTTTGGTACGTGAGGGGCAGATGAGATATTAGATCTTTCAATGATGAGGTGGGGCAATCAAGCGTGTGAGGAGAGGGTGAGATTCACGTGACCGTCACTCCCCAAGGACGAAGAAGGTTAGCCTGTCAGTTATCAATCTGGTTCGCAGTTGGGAAATCAGGGAAATTTTTTTTTTTTCCACTTTCACTATCTTTACATGATCTAATTTTAAATTTGGTTCAACAAAATGAAACATTTTATATATTTATTTTTTAATTTAAGACAATCTTTAATTTAACAACAACGAATATTTAATATAATTTTTACCGGCAAGTAAAATTTAAAAAATTTAATAATACACCGTCTTAATTATAAAGATTAATTTCAAATGAAAATAACAATTATTAACTATCATCTACTCAACATGTTGCCTGAAAATATTTTATTTTCTTTATCTTTTAAGTTGAAAACTAAAGGTATATCACTTTGAAAATAATGTCCATTCACATTACTAATCTATGTAATGCAAAGTTAAGCTATGTGAAAAAAGACATTATATCATAATCAAGTCTTTCTATGATATGATATATTTAAACCATAAGATCCCTTCCCCAATGACTCAAACTATAAACTACAAACGTGTACGACTTAAATTATCCTATTTAAACTCATTTTCTTGTTTTTTCTAGATTGACAGCTCAGTATGGGTAAAGACTGAACCATGTATTTGATGGTAGACCTCTCTTCTTTGTATCTCGTCTCACTCTTGAACAACTACGTCATGGTCCTTTTGAGTTTTAAGACAAATATTAACAGTACTGCAACAATGCTAAAAAAAATCTATACTGAAAGTTTCCACCGTTTTCCTAAATTAACACGGCATGCACTTACAAGAAAGAAACTAGTCAAGCAAAAAAGAAACATCTGACAACTCGAGGACTACAGAAACAAAAACTAGTGGTAACACTAACATCCATACGGTATACTTTAGTAAATGGTTATATAACAGAAGAACTCGCAAGAGTGCAATAGAAATGTGAGCCTATCACATTAATTAAGCCGAGGCTGTATATGTTAATTCTTAGTGCACTATACTTGGCATTGAATTATCTCATTTGCAAGGGACCCTTGTCGATAGTTGTGGGCCAAGGTAGCCATTAAAGAAGATGCAAGCATGTTATATGCTAATTGTAATCATTGAGGCAATGCTGATTGGTATCTAATATTAATCTGTCAAACGAAATGTAAACAATATGCTTTTCGATCGATCCTCAATACAAACTAGATCTTGTGGGCTAAAATGGGATCTCAGCTCCAAGCTTTAAGGAGTAATAAAAGTGACAACTAAGGGTCACCTTTCACGATTGAAAGAAAGCACAATTAAATGTTGCTATAGAAGATATAACTACAAGCTTTGTATGGCAGTATATATTAATCAACAACAGTAATACCTTCTTTACATGGCAAAATGGTTTCCTTGCCAACCTGTTTTTCTATTACTAATAAAGTATATATCATGTTGTTCGGTTGATATCAATATAGAAATTCCTCATCTTCTAACAATTAAAAATAGAAATTACTATGAAAAATGCAAAGGAGACTTTCCCTTTCCATCTCTCAAGAAAAAATTACTAATTCTAGGCATAATTGACTTGAATATCTCTAAAGAAAAGTGAGTTTATATAACTTTGAAATGGTTTTCTGGAGATTTAAACCATTCCTTTTTCTTATTGAACTTATAAACTTCTAAGTTGAATGCCTTTCTCACTCTTCTTTACTACCAATTAAATCATATTGGATTAATAATCCAAGTGTTCTTCATTCCAAGATGTAATAATATTCTATCATTAAAACCTATAGAAAGAACAATAGAAAAGTAAGAAAAGTCTCACCATTCAGAGTACGTAGGATCAAGAAATTTAAAAGTTTGTAATAAATCAATGTAGGAACTGATACTTTAGTATTATTTGTAACTAATGAAACAAAAAACTCTCATTAATAGAAAATGAGAGAAAAAAAATCCCATCTTGTTAGTTTGAAGACAATATTCCTTGATGGGGAAAATCACATGTCTTCCTTGGTGCAATCAGTCAATAATAATGTCATAGAAACTTATGTTTGATCTTACAATAAAAGCTTTTTAGAACAATTAAACTACCATTAATCATGGTAAATCTTAATTATGGAGAACATTGGTTGTTCATGAAAATTTGGACACGCAAAAGTTTAATATCATTCTCGAATAAAGAAATTAAATTAACATAAAGAAAATAAACTTAATTGCACTTGTAAACCTATGAACAACTTTTATGATAGTAAGTGATTTTACATTTTACATTGATATTTGCAAATGATATTGGGATACTAATTATAATAATGTTATAAAAGTCAATATACTCTGTGTATAAGATTCTCCACTTCGCGAGAGTTGTATTGTATGTAATCTTTTCATTATATTTTTATAAAGAAACTATTTTCGTGACTTAAATTTGTGACCTTATGATTACAAGGAAGTAAGTAGCTTATTCTTTAATTATAATAATATTAATAATTCGAGTATGAAATTAAGGAGGATATAATCCCTTTATACAAAAATAAGAAAAATTGTTAAGTAAGTACACCCAGCATTAACTTAACACTATTGATGCCAATTTTGTTAAGAGCCTATCTTCCCAACGAAAAAGTTGAAAGTGAATATGTGAAAAGGGTAACCTAACATGCCCATCTTGACATCGCCAAACCGTAAAGCGATTGTGTGCTTTTTCAGGCCTTGCCCACGCAAATGCATACATAAAACGAAGCTAACCTGTCCTGAGGCCCCAACCCATGGCACGTGCCATCCGTCTTTAGCGTGTAGGCTTTCCTATAGCGCCACTGCCAATTATTAATTCCCTCTTGCGCATCTAACAGTAGCTTGGCTTGGTTCGTCGTCTTAAAGCGTGTAAAGCATGAAAAAGAAAATAGACTTGAATTTGCCGAATTGACCTTACCAACTAGCGCTCCTTGTGGGTCAGAAATCATCATTAGCCAGGGTATTATGGTCACATAAATCATATCAGCGGATGGTGTAGTTTGGATCATTTGATATGACTTTCTACTGACCTTATCTTTATTTTATTCCGTAGTTTGCGTTGGTTCCAAATGACGATAACATCCCTTATTGACATTTTCGTCTTTTCATTCTTAGTTAATATAATCCTTAATTCGCAAAATTTTTAGTGACAGCCACTTCATTTTTCATTCCCTATTATAATTTTCGTTTGGACACTTGACTTTGTAAAGAGACTGATTTACCCTTGATCACTAATCTGAGTGAGGGCAGTTCAGTCATTTCATATTAGGATATGAATTTACTATTATCTGTAAGTCTTTTTTTTTTCCTGCCCTTTTCCATTTCTGATACCCATGGAAAAGGAAAAAGCAAAACCAAAACCAAAACCAAAACCAAAACCAATTATAAATTGATTGAATTCTTTTCACAGTTTACAAAATAGCGACCTCCTTTTTTTTAATTTTCCTTATTTAATTTTTTTGGTCTCCTGGCTCTTGGGGACTGTGTTATCATGTTGAGAGAGATGTATCTCTCTTCTTCTTCCTGAGCTTCCATTTCTTCTCCTTTCAACTTTTCTCTTTTTTAATTTTTTTCTAATATTATATATGTTTGTTGAAACATAAACCTCTTTTAGACGAAGGAATAGAGAAAAGAGAGAGAGAGAGAGAGGTAAGTGATTGCAAACTTTCAGGAGTGCTGCAAAGAGCAAGCACAGAGAGAAAGAAAAGGAGAGAAAGAGAAAGAAAGAGACGACAGACAGAAGACAGCAGCTAGCATATATAGAGAGAATAAGAGAAGTGGGAATTCACAAAGCTTTCAATACCGCAGAAGAGAAAACGATATCTGAGAGTTTTACGTCCTTTCATATTCTCTGCAACTCCTAGAGGTATACTTACAAGTGTGTTGTGTTGTGTTGTGTTGTGCGTATAAAGAGAGGTACTAGATGGTGAACAAAGCTAATAATAATAAAAGTACAGAATTTGTCACAAAAAGGAGTTATAACAAAGATCCATTTGATGGTTTTTCTTCTTTCTTTCTCTACCCGTCTCCATTTCTTTCATATCATGGCCTTTTCTTGATATGTGAAGGACTCAAGATTTAGTCTTTCGAGATGGGTTTTCGTTGTTTTTGCTTCTTGCATCTCTAACCGATCCATGTGGCAGGGGAATTGATAAAGAACGAGCAAAAGCGGTGGTGTATATTTTTACAGGACGTGATGATCATCATCAAGATATTGACATGGGAATAGCAGCTCCTCCACTCCCTCCAATTCTCAGGAGTGCTACTACTCATCACCAGCTAATTGCTCCAATCCCGCGCGACAACTCAAGTTCTGCTTATTATTCTATGTCCCAACAGGACTACCACCAGCCCATCTTCTCCTTCTCGAATGGCTTTGAGAGAACCACACAAGAACAGCACCAACAACAACAGCAGCAACAGCAGCATCACCACTTAGCACAACAGGTCCGAAGAGACAAAATTAGAGTTCACACAGGCTACGAGCAACCCCCACCGCCATTAGTAGGCATCGAAGAAGAAGTGTCCGGTGGCCTTCCGGTATATGAAACCGCGGGAATGTTGTCAGAGATGTTCAATTTCCCCGCCGGTGGTGTACCGGCCACAGCCACCGAATTGTTAGACCAGCAGCTGCAGTCAAATTACCGGACTCAATCACGACAACAACAACAGGTGACGGCAACTAATGACTGGTACGGCAACAACAGGCAAAGCATGATACTAGGAGGATTAGGTTCCTTCGGAGATTCAAAGAATCACAATAATCGAGAGCCTACTCTGGCACAACATCATCATCATCAGATCTCAGGCATTAATGAGGATTCAGCGGCTGCCATGCAACTGTTTCTCATGAATCCACAGCCAAGATCACCATCTCCATCGCTTAATTCTCAGCCTCATCCTCCTTCAACTAATTCTTCTACACTTCACTTGTTGTTACCCAACCCATCTTCTTCTCTTCAAGGGTTTGGTGTCTCAGGACCTGGAGGAGGTTTTGGTGCTACTACTGTAATTCCTTCATCACAATTAACATGGGTTCCTGATAGTTCACATGAAGCAGGCAACACGAGTGCCCATCAACTCAATAACCCAAGTGAGATTGGTGGTGTTGTGGAAGCACAAGGACTTTCTTTGTCATTATCATCATCGTTACAACATTTAGAGGCAGCTAAAGCTGAAGAACTAAGGATGGGAGATGGTGGATTGTTGTATTACAATCAAGTAGCTGGAGATTCATCTTCTGGGGCAAGCCAGTATTTAAAGAATTTGGGTGGTCAAATTCATCAACACCAATCATTGCATTTACAAGGGGCACAAAACCACCAAGTTCATGTTGGATTTGGGGCTTCGTTAGGAGTAGTAAATGTGTTAAGGAACTCCAAGTATGTGAAAGCAGCACAAGAGTTGCTTGAAGAATTTTGCAGTGTTGGAAGAGGACAGTTGAAGAAGAACAAGTTGGGTAGGCATAACACATCAAATCCTAGTTCCAATATTCCTGGCGGCGTTGGGAGTGGTGGCAGCGGCGGCGGTTCTTCTTCGTCCACGAAGGACCTTCCTCCTTTATCTGCCGCCGATAGAATTGAGCATCAGAGAAGAAAGGTCAAACTTTTGTCGATGCTTGATGAGGCATGTAACATCTTATCTCTCTCTCTCTCTCTTCACCTTCTCTCAAGTCTCAAGACTCGATCCTTTTTCCATTTTTTAACTTAGTTACTCCATTATTATTTTTTTCAAAACCATGGAGACAGAAACAGACAAAAAGAAAATTCCGACCAGTTCTTCATCTATATATTTTAAGGGTCATCAAATACAAAAAGAAGCCGGCTTTGGCAATAAGGTTGCGTAAGATCTGGTAGGTAGAGTTGGAGTAATTGTCACTTATGTTTCCGTGAAGAAAATTTATTGAGCCTTTTGGCTTCACACTGACTGATTGAATAGGTGGGTGCGTTTAGATCATTTGACCCAAAGAAAACCTGAGGGACTGCCATTATAGGTTTAAGCATCCGGCAAGAAGCGACGTTTCTCCTGATTGAGGAGATGACTGTTAAGCCACCATATTACGTAGGGAAATTATGAAGCACCTGTCGCCGAATGTCCATACCTATCATAGTAATGTTTGGGAAAAGAGAAAAACATGACAATGGTGTAATATATAATCCTAGTTGACTTCTGCACCACTAGTTTTTGTTTTTTCCTTTTCTTCTCTTTCTCTTTTGTTTATGCATAGTGCATACACAGGCAAAGCCTGCATTGGAGAAAGAGAGAGTAGCGAAAGAAACACAAGGATATTCCATGTACCCATTAACAATTATTTCACAGTACCAGGCTTTGATTCACGCATTTATTCTTCTTCTGTTTTCCTCTAAGAGCAACAAAGTCTTATCATGGAGTGATGTAGTGGTCATAAAAATCCTGAAAGAGGAACTTGCTGTCTTTCTTTCTTTCACTATCACCTTCTGCTCCCCAGTTTCATGAATATCAGCAAACACCATTTCGCATAATCCTATGATTCGTCCCCTTTCTTAAATTATGTTCATCTGCAGGATAATAATGTTGATATGATGGTTCTTCTTATTCCTTTCTAAAGCATGACTCTTGAACTCTTCTTTATATTAATTGCTACAGTAGCTTTCAACTTTTAAGCCCTTCAATGGTCGATGAATTTAAGACACTTAAATTCAACATTGCTTCTTCTACTTCTCTCTTTCTTCTTCTTCCTGCTTTGTTTTTTCCTTCTGTTTTTGAAATGGGGCGTTGAGGCAGACTTTGCTTAGTACGTACAAGAGACATCAACTATTATCTGAACATTGGGATTGATGAAAATTGATTAATCGTTGTCACTGTGCCCATGCATGTTTTGTCTGAAAATTGCAGGTTGATCGACGGTACAACCATTACTGTGAGCAAATGCAAATGGTGGTGAATTCATTTGATCTAGTGATGGGATTTGGAGCTGCCGTTCCTTACACAGCACTTGCACAGAAGGCCATGTCTCGGCATTTTCGTTGTCTAAAAGATGCCATAGCAGCACAATTGAAGCACAGCTGTGAGTTACTTGGAGAAAAAGACGCATCTGAGACCTCAGGCATAACAAAAGGAGAGACACCAAGGCTAAGGATGTTAGAACAAAGCCTAAGACAACAAAGAGCCTTTCACCAAATGGGTATGATGGAGCAAGAAGCTTGGAGACCCCAGAGAGGCTTGCCCGAACGATCTGTCAACATATTGAGAGCCTGGCTTTTTGAGCATTTTCTCCACCCGTACGTTAACTTTAACCTCATTTATACTTCCATCATGTCACGTAGAAATCTAAAAATCAATCCAAGTTAAAGTTAACAGTAGCAATTATTGCTAAAGTTTCAACTATAGATAACGTAATCAACTCTATGATGATAAGTTAACTACCGATACACAAGATCCAAGTAGTGTCTCCTTGTTCTTTTATCTTTTGCCTTTATATTTTCATTTTTTTGGTCACTGGTGATTAAAGTTAGTAACAGGAAACGCAGTGTCCTTGGACATTGTCTCGTCAGCGTAAAAAGCTGTTAAAGTTTTTTTTTCTTTTCTTGCCTGTAACCTTTTCTCTATTTGGTTACACTATAGCCGTTTAAACCCTTGCAGACCCAGAAATTAAACTCTTATAAAGTATTAATTTCACTGGCCACACCTTTCCCTTGTCCCCTTCTCTATCTCTCACATCCTTTATCTGTAAGAAGCATATAATTTTTTTAAGAGTAAGTGAGGTACGCAATATGAAAGCGATGATCAGTGACTGCAGTTGTCCTCTAAACTACTGCAACCTCTGGTCGCTGCTGCGGTTGTGCTGATCTTTCGTCTCTTAGATTCTCACGTCCATGCAGAGAAAGATATCCAGTCTAGCCGTACATGAAGCATTGCTGTCTCTTTATACGCTATAGGTAAGATGTATGATGTCATTTTCTGGTCTCTTTCTCAGGTACCCAAGCGACGCTGATAAGCATCTGTTGGCTCGACAGACAGGTTTATCGAGAAATCAGGTTAGTCCTCTCCCCTTCTCTCTCTCTCTATATATATACATATCTGTGTGTATACCTGCGTCTCTCTCCTGAAATCTGATTTAGAGAGAGTTGGTTTCATGTTTTCTGGTCTCTGTGAGAAACAAGTCTTCCCGCCTTAAAGTTTACGATAGAGATCAGAACTAAAATTAAAAGGAAAAAAGAGTTAGACCCAATGCAGACTAGCGAGAGACCATCAGTATGATCAGCATAACTTGCATGGTTTTGGGTTTCTTTCTCTGATTCTTGCATTTGCACCTGAGAAAGATAAATCGGTTTTTGAAAGAACTCTTAAGAGGGACAAGTCTTTAAGAGTGTTTGCAAGTACATTTGGATAAGACATAAAAGTTCTGAATGTCTCTGTGTCTTGAAATGACACCAATTAACCAACCATCCGAGACCGGCCATTAAGACAGTCTCGTGTACCTTGAATCTTAAATCTGTCGTGCTCTTTATGACTCGCAAACAATGATACTTGTCGCATCTACAACCACCATTATTGATTATTCTTCCCAGTTCCGTTTAAAAATTTGATTCTTTATTGTCTCTTTTAATGTTTGTGATGAATGATCAACTGTTTGGTATCGTCTGTTTGGTATCGTTCTAAGCAAATGAAATCAACTGTTCCATAATTGCTGTGTCAATGCTGTTTCATTACATCTGATTCATATATTTTTGTGAGTCCCATATAAATATATGGACAAGATGCAATGGAACAGCACTGACACAGCAATTATGGAACAGGTGATCTGTTGCCGTTATAAGGTTAGATTAAGAAGAGGTTGATTAAAAATAAGAACGTGTAAAATGTGAGGTCACTATGTTGAAACAGGTGCGTAGGTCCTATGTCTTCATTTTGGATAATAAATGTTTAAGTGATGCACAATAGTTATCCAAGCTAATGAATGGTGTTCTCTTTTTAAGGACTTAATTACGAGATGTCCATGGACAACGCAAGCCTTTTCGAGGGTTTGCATGGCTATTATTATTGCTTGCTACTATTGAACTATGTACTCTTATTCTAGTCAATTATAATCATTAGTGAGAAAAATCATGACTACCATTTTAATAGTTTTCTAGATCATTAAGATTAATGTTGTTTAAACTATTCTTGCATGCGGGTAAATATTTTAAGATGTGCAAAAATAATTTAAACTTCAACGATAATCACTAAAATTATAGTTCTTTAATCTTTTATTTAATACAATTTTTGTGTATATATTCATATAAAAAGAGTGCACTAGCCAAGAAAATATCAGTACCTCTATTTCCTCTTCTAGTTAAGTTATTATAGTTATAATTTTTTAACCTCATTAATTAATAGTACAAGTAGAGAGAGAAAGTGATTACCTAAAACGTTTTACAACTTGTTTTGCATATTTGAAACAAATTATAAAATGCATGGATCTAATAGTTGTCCAACCTTTTATGTACCTTCATCGATGGTATAAAAAATGGTGGATGTTGAGTCACTTAGGAGACTTATCCCTAGTGTACCAGCAAAGAACACAAATAAGGTGTTCAATATTGAAATAAATTGCCATTCTTGTTCTAGGCATGACTTTAACATCATGCATGCATTGCGTATACAATTTTGCTATATTGGAATGACTAGATTACTAGACAAAGTTGTTCTATTAAATTTCTGCCCACTATGCTAACCTAGGTTGATGGTATTGGGATTTTAGGTATCAAATTGGTTCATTAACGCGAGGGTCCGATTGTGGAAACCCATGGTAGAAGAGATGTACCAACAAGAGGCTAAAGAAGAGGACTCAGGAGGGGGGGACAGTGGAGAAAGGAAGCCACACAACAACAACAATGGTCCTGCACAAACACCAATGCCTACGGCTACTACAACAACAGCATCCACGACAACACCAGCTGCAGCCACAACTACAAAACCACCAACCTCACCAGCAGGCAAAAGATCCGAAATCAATGCCATGGATAGCGACCCTTCACTCCTTGCCATCAATACACAGTGCTTCTCGGAGAACCAAGCCAGACCCTCCACCACCTCCTCCACCACCAACACTGAGGTGGCGCCACCACTCCCACGACCTCTTGGCCAGGCTTTCCATGACTTGTCGGACGAAACTTGTCGCCGTGGCAACATGGTTGCAGCTGATCATCACTACGGGACCACCTCTGGCAATGCCAACGCTGCTGCAGATATTGGATCTACACTCGTAAGATTTGGGACCACTCCCGCTGGCGATGTATCTCTCACTCTAGGGCTACGACATGACGGAAACATCCCAGAGAAGAGTTCTGGTTTCTCTCTTAGAAACTTTGGGGGCTGTTAATTAATCAATCAATTAATTTAATTACTTGAACACCTTTTAAGCCAAAATATTTAAAATTTTCATCTTCGGTTTCTTTCTTAAAACACTTTTCTTTTCCTACTTTCCTTGGATGAAAAAAAACAGAAAGACACATAAATGGTAAATGTAGCACATTAGTTAGCTAGAGTTATATGGGGTATTGTAATTGTGTATAGTATATTGTTTTTATATGTATTTAAGGTTTCCATACCTTAATGTGTATTAGAATAACATGAAATCATAAGTTTTGTGAAAAGAAGGGACAAGGAAGTTTGGAGTGAGTCAGTGCATAGAACTTACTTTAAAATGGAGGAATATTGAAGCAGACGTGTCTTTGTTATTACCTCTACATCTTTTATATTTTGTAATAGTGACAAAAATGATAGAGATGGGCTGTTTATATCTATGCAAAACCTTTTGGGACTGTTTTGAGTACACAATTGAAATCTGCGTACTCCTTTCATGACTGCAATTACTTGTTGTATCAAATTAATCAGGAATCTAAAGATAGGAGGTGAATATGAATTTAAGACACATCAAATTGTTATCTTTATTTGGTAGAACTAGTCCCTTGTCTATTTTTCCCTTCATTCCTTTCTAATCAATTCTATCAAACGGTAGATTTTCAAAATTCTAGCGATTTCATGTTCAATTTCATCCTTTGGCACACAGGACCAAAAGTTACGCAAGTTGGCCAAATCGAATATGGTGCTATTCTAACTTAGCTATAGTTGTTGCTGCTGCCCTACTCCAAGAAATGAAGATAAGGTATAAGAATGAAAGTGAAGATATGTATTTTTTCCATCATTCAGAATAAATTCTTATATTCTTCTCCCTTATAATTGTTCGTTTTTTACCTGCTAAGAGAGATTTGGAGCCGGTTCGTATGACCTTAGTATGATTTTGTAGCTGTCGAATATTAATATTCGATGAACACTATTGTCATTTTCCAAATAATTACCAAAAAAAGGAAAGTTATTAGCTAAATGGTGGGATATATACCTACAGCTATAATGGAACTGCCAGATTGTTGAGTGAATTTATTCTCTTAAAGAAGCCATGGAGACACTTTTGAGGTTCTGCTGCATAGTATGTTACAAAATAGGTTTGGAGTGCACTTCCCATGCAAAATCTTGTTAATTGTCAACACTACTCACTCTACCACCAATTAAGTAGTATATAATTCAGAGAAATTTTTTTCTTTTAATGTAAAAGATCTGAAACATCATTACCTATTACCATGATCGAAGTGCGGCTAAACAGCTAGATAGAGGTGCTTTAATTAGTCGTCACTCGTCACTGCAAAAATACAGAATGATATATATCAATTTAAGGGCGTAAAAGTGGTGTTTCACTCGATGAAATTAAATTGTCATTCAAGATAATTGTGGATGGAACACGGTCAAACGTTGTTAACTTGAAGCCTCTGTGCTCTTGGACCTAAGATTGCAGCTTGCAGGTCTTAACTCTAATAGGTAGAATGGTAGGTGGTAGGTGGTGTTATGTTAACTGGATAACCAACGCAGTCAAAATCTCTGAGGTTGAGGGTTTCTTGAAACCCAAGACGTTAGTACGCAAAGCAACAAGTACGCTTTACCTAATATATACCTTGCTTTTCTTCCCAGGAACACTTCAATACTTAACCCCAATATTGTTATTTGGACTTTCTAAGTTGTTCTACTGCAACGATCATTTCCCTTTTGAATCTTAAGTAGTGTATGTAATTGAAATATTATTGTAACTTTGTGACACGAACCTTCTCTTTTATCATAGCTATCAAATTTTTTTTAACAAAATGAATAAAATAGTAAAGAAAGGAATGGATCGATCATACCATATCCTTTCTAGGTTTTTAAAATTTTCAACTTTTTAGAATACAATTATGTGGGGATGAATAAAAAGCTGAGAAAGATAATGGGAGTGATATAGACGGTGTATATACTAATTTGCTAGATTTATCTTTTCTAAGAGTAAGAGGGCAACATCTTCAAATTAAACCCTCCATGTATAATTGGTTACACTTGTAAATTCTAGTTTGTTTTAAAGCTGAAGGGCCAGTTGGTATATACATAGGAAATAAATTTGGTGGTATCCAATGGAGAAGCAAGAAAGTGAGGTCTCATAATTGAAAGTCACTTCCTTGATGTAAGAGCATTGTCACTGTAAAGTCTAGGAAAAAGAGAACGCAGAGCCTAGAGAGTTTCTGGTGGTCATACTATGGTGGAGAACTGTTGATGATTTTGATATACGTATTCTTTCTGAAATTCACTTTTCTTCTGGTTGTCGTATTTTTGTTTTTTTTGGGTGGGTGTGAACCTGAACATCTGGTCCTGTGGAGATTGGCTGAAAACAAGAGCCCCACTGCCCTCATCAATAAGGGCTTGTAAGTCCCTCTTCAGAATGGTTTCTTTGTCTTGCCTGGGGCACACACATTTCAAATTTAATGTGAGGAAGCAGACAATAAAATCATTTGATGAGTTTATATATATATATATATATATATATATAAAAGGAGGAGATTTTGGAGTCATCCACTCCAGCAACATTAGATACAATGACAGGACAACTTCAACTTTTGTTAGTGGACCCCAATCTTAAAATGTAAAATTGCTGGATTGAGAGCTACCCGTCAGATCTAATCCATTGACTGTCTACAACCTGTTAGATAGTGCCCCCAGCAGATAGGAATCCATGATGAACTCTTTCAATTTTTCCTTTTATTTGGGCTTGGGCCCACCTGAGTTTGTTTGATTGGGTGATAGGGTCACCTGTGGATAGGCTCGTTAATGTCATGGCTTGTGATCTTCTATTTCGCTTATTTAGTTCCAAGCCTGTGCCTATTCCTCTCGTCTATAATATTCACACTGTCCTATTTATTTATTGTGAAACTTGTGGATGTGAGGGATGTGCACAGGCTTGGAACTGAATAAGGGGAACAATCCCTGCAATAATGGGAATTATTGAATAGCTTTTTGGATAGGGAGGATCTTTGACTTTAAGTACTTAGTACTTATTTATTCATCTTTTTGAAAGTTTTGTAATTCAACTAAGTCTTAATTTTGTCACTTTTCTTTCCCTGTCCTTTAATTGTATTTATAACCTAAATGGACTTGCATTTCATTCATCTTCATCATTTTAGCAGGGGTAAAAATTTATTGGTCTGTATGTATATATAGGAAGGGCTTGGTTTTAATTAGGGATAGCAATGGGTAGGGTTCGGTTTGGGTTTTACTCTACCCATATCCATATCTATTTTTTATGACTCACTCATATCCATATCTATATCTATCGGTTTTTATGATTTACTATCCATATCCAAATCCATTGGGTTGTTCGAGTTTTTGGATATCCATCGGATTATATAGCACGTAAAAATATAACTTCTAAATAGAAAATATAAAGAGTAGATTTTTGCGAACGCTCCAAATCAAAATTACTTTAATAAT
>JANZLX010000213.1:6791325-6805822 GCA_025531955.1 Erythroxylum orinocense | reverse complement strand
GGAGGTGAAGTACATTTCTGGTTTGTGCTGTAGTAGACCACAGTTTTTTTTTTGGTTTACTCATTTAATTCGGCTTCATGCAACTTGAGTTATTAATGTCTGCTTAAACAATCTCTCCCTTTTACCTAGTTTTTTTTCCCTTTCTGTTTGTTTCAATGGAGAATGCGAAAGCTATATAAGTTTGTGTTCAGGAGATGTGAAGGACTATAGAATCATAGTAGGTGGAGTTTCTAACAATTAAATGAAATCTATGGAGGATTCTGTATCTTTCTTTCATAGTATGTGTATATATACTACTATACACACACATATATATATATAGAGCGAGAAAGAGAGTAATGGTTTTTGGGGTTTAAAGCTTGTATCCTTTTCACCGGCTTACAAGAAAGCTTGGATCTCTTCAAAAAACTTTCTTCAAATATACCTTTGTAGACTTTGATGAAAGAATTTAAACTTACCACTTAATGAAACTGGAATCTGTAGAAGTGTTGAAAAAGGGGCCTTTACTTGGAATAAGTCTTCTTACTCATGAGTATTTTTGCCAATTTCATCAATGCTGTATTGGGTAAAGTGAGTCTAACTGAACTCTTGATTTTGAGTAGTTCGTCCATGGTCCAGTCCTTTTGAGAAAAGAAAGTAAGAACAGTGTCTGCATGATTCAAGTTGAATCCAGCAGTTTTTCCTTTTCTTCCTTTTTGTTCCTTGTTAAGTTGCTATTTGCTTTATAGAAAGCAGAAGAAAACATCATTTTCAAGCGGCACGGTTTTACAGAATAAAGAATAGGTAAGGTGATGACCAGTGACCATACCAAATGATGAACAACAATTCTGAAATGGTTTTGATGGCGTCTCCTCTCTCTCTCTCCCTCCCTCTCTGAAGTTTCTTTTGCATTATTTAAAGCCGTGGAACTTGTCAACTGGCTTTTGTAGTAGGGCAATCATAGAACTTGCAGATGATGATGACGATGATATAATGGAGAAAAAGGATTCACGTTTTCATCATCAATGGCACCAGAAATTGAAAAGGAAAAACATAGAAAAGAAAAGAGAGAGAGGATAGACACCCTTGAAAGAATTGGAACGTGTCTCTGGTGGAAACTTGGCCCACCATAGATGCCAATACCATACCACTCTTCACGTGGTTCGTTTGGGACTTCGTGTGTCAATTTATGCTCCTAGCAATCACTCTCTCACACCTGCTTTGCTTAACCTTGTAATCAAGTGGTTTAATTTAATCTAGGAACATGGCAGGCATGCTGATTAATCATATCGGAATCAATCTCATGATGATATGACCCACTGGCACTTGATAAATCATCACCATGAACTTCAACTTCATTAAGAAGCCAACTAGCCTTAGTTCAAATGACACATTAAGATTCAAGTTTGAGATCATTGCAGTGTCATGAAAAGAAAGATCAAAAACAGTAAACTCAATTTTTCTGCAGCGCTAGATTAAACCCTTTTAGCAGTGAATGTTTCCTAGTCAGTACATGATAAAATGAATTGTTTCACGTAGATCAGATGCCAAAATCTATATGCACAGAATTTGTCAAGATAATTTATGGTCTTTTAAGAATAGAATTGATCTCAGCAGCAGAAAACTAACAACTTCTGGAGACTCTGTCAAGTTGAGGTTTCTCTGTATCTTTTTCCTTTTCAGTTCCTTTTGACTTGGGATTGCTTTTGCCAGAAGTCAAAGACTCCTGGTAAATATCAGAGACAGGGAAACTCATCCGCGAGCTGAACAGCAGCAAAGACAGAAAAATTTTTTGGCTCACAAGAAGTAGAAGTGTCAAACCCGATCGACAAGTGTCACAATGTTTTGGACAATGCCTGAAAACTTCCCTGCCATCTTATTGTTCCTTGCTTGTCCAACGCCTGATCACATGTGACTGTGGTCCCTCTCCATGTTGCTTACCAGTTATCAACTTTCCCATATTAGTTTTTTGGTGCAAGCTTCCCAATTTTCACCTCCATTGGATGCATAATAGACAGTAGTTTCCAATTGGTCTTTGATTAATCTCCGTCTACAATGGGCCTGGTTGTCCTTGGTAGACCAACTTGATCAAGTTTTGATCCGTCATGGATTTAATTATATAAAAGTATATAAGATTTGACCGTCTTAGTACATAGAATCTCCTTCCCTGGAGAAATCGTTTTCGATGCCCAGCTTTTGAAAGAGGATAACATGGCAACGTCTCCATCTACAAAGCTCTTCACTCTTTGTTCTATACTGATGGCTGCTCTTTTTGCTTATTCTGCATCTGTCCAGTTAAATGACGCTGGTAAAATTTTCTAATTTTTTTCTTAATCCTTTAGAGGTGTTCAAGATTGTTAAAAGTTCAATATCCAATCCATTTTTCTTTGCTTTATTGTTCTTGGTGGTTCAGATTGGTACTTTTGGTTTCCTTTGTATGCCTGTGGGGTCGTTGTGAATCTTATGAACTGCAAAGTCTCCTGCACGCAAATCAGGAGGACTGCTCTAGTGACACTATGGCTTGGCATATTCTTGTTTTTGAAGTCTGTATTCGAAGGTTTTATGAGTAGTAGATCAGGGTTTTGGTCGTTGGATCTTAGTAAGAGAGTTGTGAGAGAGAAAACAGGAAGTGGGTTGGTGATTGCTTCAATGGTTCTGCATTTGTTAGCATTACATGAGACAATACATGTCATGCCGACGAAAAACAAGGAACTCCGGTCCTACTCCTACATCAGTTACGGTGAGACTATTTTCCAACTGCTTTTGACAGTTTATTTTTGTTAATGATCAGTGGATTAATGAATGTTGCAGGAATGGCGATTCTTGCGTGCTTCAGTTTTGGACTTCCCTTCTTCTTTGCAATAATGCATGGAGGGCTCAAGTTTGACCATAACGAATGATAGGACCTCAATTACTGTTACAATCTTAAGAACATGACAGATTTTTTGACTTCTTGTTTGAAAGAGTTGCCTTCTTTAAGCAAGCCTTTCAGGAAATAGTATTTTTCTTCTTCAGGAAATAAAGAAATTCACTGGAGGCATAGTTCGTTTGTAATGATCTAGCAGCCAAATATTACTTCATACCTTTCCAGCATCTAACCTCTAACAGTGTAAAACGACCTTCATTGAGACATTACCTCATACCTCGACTTAGCAAGTAAAGCCATGGTTCCCTGCAAGACCACCTCTTACGCCAGGCCATGGCTTGAAACGATGGGCATCCCAGAAAACGAGCTTACTTCTCTTTCAGTGTTTCAATCATTATCCACGATTTTATGATAATATCACTAACTTCTCGATTGGATTTCTGTTTTAAAGTTAACTTCCCGCCTTCTGTACCAAGTTAGGAAGTAAAACTGAAGAAAATTCAATCATGCAAGCTATAATTGAGTAATGTGCAGGTAAGAAAGAAGTTTCTAAAACTGACTTCTAATCTTTGATGAAAGAACCCTTAGAACGATGAGTACCTACAAGCAGTTAGCACCAAAAATTCATCTACACTCCATGCTAAGCTAGGAAGGCAGCAGTATTAATCACAGGAAAAACAAAAGAAATGCAAATCATCTTTGAGAACGCACATAAATTAATAAGAATAGATACAAGCTACTTGCTGGGCCAACTAAAGATTTCATCCCAAAATTGACCTGAGCTGAAAAGATGTTTCACTTTCCAGGGATCCCATTGTAGTGTCTCTGTTGAAATTTTGATGCTACATGTGATTTGATCAGCAGACAAATTTAACCATAAGACTCCAGGATCGTTTCAACCTTATTCAACACGTGGGTGTATTCAGCATGAGATCTTTCAAAGCTTTTATTAGCAGAAAACACCATACAGGCACAATTTATTTTGAAAATTAGTACAGGCGGCCCCGACATTTGGAAGCTCCACAATGGCAAGGATATCCTTCTCCAGGTAGTAGCTCATACCGATAATTGTATGTCAGTTCTTCACCACAAGCTATCTGCTCAGAACATAGTTTGAGCAATAAATAGAATAACAAGCATAGCTACTGAGGCCCATTAACTTCTTTTGAAATAAGATCTAACCAATCAGTTGCAAGGTACAAAACCTCCCATTAGAAAGAGAATGCATTCCCTGAGCAAACTTGCATGCCACATTACAATATGAGAAGCATATAGAAGTCTTGCTAATACCAATCCCATTCATTAAAAAGAATGACATAAAAGAAGATTGGGTAGAATTCGCTTACATCTCGACTTGCATAAAGACCAATATGAGCACCCATTGAGTCCATGCTGTCCACAAGAACTTGGCGATTGACAAGGTTTGGCATGCAGCTGCAATAAAAACATGTCATGAGGTGTATCAGAAGCTACCTGCTACTGTTTTGATTAATTCACAAGATTCTCCTTGCAAGCAGGAATCCAAACATTCAAACTCGTGACACACTCTACCTAGTAAATTCTTTCCTACCTGTGATTGATGAACCTTGATACATTCCCATATTTTGTAGCGTCAATAACATAGGGGGCCTGTCCTTCAATCAATCTGCTCATATCATCAGTATGAGCATCAACATTATAAATATAGCTGCAGCCTTCCTTCCTGTACCTGGAAGCCCAAGAAAGAACATTCATAAGATATGCACAGAAAGCATAAGCTGAAAAGATTGCATAAAGTCTCTAACCTGTCATGCCGCTTTTCTGCCTCCTGCTCCTCCAAAACCTCCCCAATGTACTCGCATATAAACGTGCCACGTAGGATTGGTTCACCTGCCCTGACTGCCCAACCCTGACATCAACAAGTAGATATGTCATACAAGGCAAAACAAAAAATTAGAAAAATGGAACCATACCTTGTTTTCTGTCTTAAAAACTTCCAACTTTACACGTATGCCATTTTGCAAGACCCTGTTGGGGCAGGATTTATTGCAGCCACACAATCGATTGCACTCATAAACAAGGTAACCCTCCTACATATTTCCAGGAAATCTCACAAAAAGTTATTCTCAACAAGAAAACAGAAGGCAGATATGCATTTATTCTTCTAACATGCATTTATATAAATGAAAATTGGAGCAGGAAATGTAAATTCTGGCTGTTGGGCTATCTGCCAAAATGTAGGGAGTAGGAAAGAAGTAACTGCTGATAATCATCCAATAAAGATATTAAAAAGGTTCCAATGTTGGCTAAATCTAAGCATTATCATTAGATGTATGTCCCCTCTTCAAATTGATTTTCATCCACACATATACAATTTGCTGCACAGCAAGTGCAGAGCATGAATCATATAATATATCATTTTCCATAAAAGATTTAAGAAAAAAGCACAAGTCCATAAACATTGTGCTAAAAGGTCATGTAATCAAAGAATAGGATCAATTAGCGTCCCACTTGTACTCATGTAGAGGAGCTCGGCAACAACTAATTAAGAGTAAATTACTCCACACACAATTTTGACACAATATTCATAAAAGAAGAGGTTGGCATTACCTCCAAAATAATTCGCCCTTTATCATCGTAAGGGAACTTGCGATTCATGGATTTCCCATTTATGTCTTTTGCATCTTCGTAGTCATTCTCAAAGAGGTAAACATGATCACATGTTTCCGCACAGCATATCGTATGTTGACAGGAACAACCCAAGTTCAAACTCTGCACCTAGGAGAAACAAAAACAGGAACACCTTAAGAACAAATAATTGAGAAGCAATGTGCATGAGCATGCTCATTTGGTAGGGAGGTCAATTCAAGATCACAACCCTGATGGTGAGAAGTAGAACGAACAAGTCCATTGTGCGTACAAAGGTCACAATCAAACTCAAAGGACATTGACAAGGTTCAGCTTACCACCAATAAAAGATTACCTCGATATCTATACCATGGAGTTGATCAAGCAATGGCCTTGTGACATAGGTAAACATTTCCCAAGGCATCGGGCATTTAGGATTTTCATCAGCCGAAACATTCATGGAAGGATGACAGGAATCAACTATATCTTCATCCATCACACAGGTGACTGGTATTGGTTCTTTTCCAAAGCTAATATCATCACATAATACAGTGGCCTTTTGCTTAGGCCTCCCTCTAAGATCATGCAAATCAATGACATAGTGACACTCATCCATGGACCATTCATTATCCTTGTGGACAGTCATATCTGCCAATTCTTTCTGCACAAACCCATTCAGAAATGGCATTACAGGCGACAACAGTCCTGGGTCCTTAAAGCTCTTGCAACCTCTTGGACAGATAAAACCCTCTTGATGCCATTGCACTCGAATATTATGCTCACTGCAAAGTTTGGCTGCCTTGAGATACAAACTCTCTGGCAATACTCCATATTTACCCTCCAACGATGCTTTCAGGCTCACCTTACAGCAAACAGAGCGAGCAATAACCAAAATGTCGTGGTTATTTGGTCGAGCTTTGCTTTTCTGGACTTCAGAAAACAGTATCTTCGCAACTGCTGTACATTGTGGTTCTGCCAGCCTACCAAGAGTCCCAAACTCAGTTACTTGAGGCTGTATACTTAAATCCCCAGTATCAAGTGACTTTGATGGTCGAATGGGTTTTTTCATACCAACACTGCCCCTGTTCCTCATCCTATATGTTGCTGCTCCCAGACCTTTCTTAAACCTAGGGCGGGTAAGTCTTCCAGATTTTAGTTTGTAAGCATAATAATGGATTCCCTTCTTTTGGGGACGGGAAGTGGATAGATTTGGTCCCATATGAGCAGCCTGATGGTGGCGGCCAAGATCAGGCAACAAGTCAAATTTCAACCCACAAAACCTGCAAACAAACTTCCGAATACCACCTAAATGCTCGGTGTTATTATCCATAGAAGTTACATTGCTCTGCTCAACTTTTGGTACAGAATTTTCTTTCTCCTGAATTATTGGCACATTGGGATGCTGAGCAGTTTTTGACAGCCTCAGCTCCATTGGATGGACTGAGAATACATGCAGCCATAACTGCTCAATATTCCCAAAATGGCTGTGACAAGGAATGCACTGAAGCAGCATGCACTGTTCAACAAATTGCACGTGGTGTCTCTCCTGGACATGGGTTTCCAAACCTTTCTTGTTTGTAAAAGAGTCCAGGCATATGGCACAAGCATGACCCCGGAATAGCCACTGTGCTTCTTTTTTATGCATGTCCATCCAGTGACTGCTAAGATCCTGATCATTCAGAAACTCCTTTGAGCATATTTTGCACTTGATAGAGGTTTCATCATCATGACTTGCATTACCAGTCAACGGAATATTTATAGATTCAGGCATTTCAGAGGAGGAAATATGTACATCATCAGCAGCACTAAAACCCCATATTCTCATGAGTCTATCTTTCTCAGTGTAAACTAATTTTAACAATAATTCTCCTACAGAAGAATCTTTTAAAGCTTCAGTCAGGGCCCACTGCAGTTGAACATCCATGGGAACAGGGTTCCTTAGAGATAAAATACTTTTGAATAGCTTGTAGAAAAGCTCACATGCTTGATGTAAATGCATTTTCTGCTGCACTGAGGAACAATACTTCAACAGATCTAAAAACACTTCTTTTGATATGATCCTACTTTTACCATTTCTCGCACGCTTAAGCCAACTTGGAATGTGTTTCTCACAGTAGATTGAATAGCGCTTTGGACTTTCATTACAAGGACCACTACCATCAATGGGGCTAGAACCAATGCAGTTATGCACTTCTGTGCTCTTGTAATCCTGGCTAGGATATTCAAGCTTCGCAACTAAGCTGTTTCTTCCATTGACAGCATCCACATCATTCATAATTAGGAGAGGCTCCACTTGAAGGGGACTTTCAACTTCTCCAGCCACTATTACATCTTTGGAATGTGAGGATTCAAAACTGGGATTTATCTCTTCATGCTTTCTCTTAAGATTAATTTCTGGTGAACTCAAAATGTCTTTTGCTTCAGTTCGGGGTCTGTGTTTCTTACAGAACAAGGAACCTGGAAGAGACCGATGCTTACATCGGGTGCCTAGAACAGTTGTACCTTCACACAATGGAGTATGAACTGGAGGACTTGCCTCTACTTTAGTGGAGCTTCCAGTGAAACGAGAGGCCAAATGCACACAACAGTACACATCACCATCATTTGCCCACCTTACACACTGTCTCCCTTTCGACTCAATGAAAGCTGTGCACTGGCGATTCTTATTTCCATAATCTATGTTTTTGTTAGCAACAGTCCCATTTACAGGTGTCATTTCTACATGTTTGGGTTGCATCCGCCCAGTACCGCCAGCTTCAACTACAATTTCATCCCATCTTTCAGCCACACTGCAAGGTGACTCTGCAGGTGCAGTTTCCAACCTAGAACCTACCTCTGTGGATAGCTTTGACACTAAGGTGGAAGCATTTATACTGTCTCGATTATTGAAGAATTCAGAGTCAATTTCAACAGTCATTGACTGGAGTGTATTGCTTGTTTCCACCTGGGAAGAATGTGGCTCAGCTCGACGTACTTCTAGCTTGGGCCTCTTCATACTAACTTGCAAACTCGTTGTTGAGGGACTATCACAGCTCCTATGCTCCATATCATCACCACTAGATATTGGATGAGATGTTGAAAACCATTTCATAACTTCATGCTTCCAGGTTTTCCACTCGGAAGTAAATGTTGGCTCACCTGGTGCATCCCTGAGAGAGTTGATGTCATTCCAACGGATAGAATCAAACAATTCCTGCATCCAAGCGAGAAAAAATAAAACAGCAAAAGGTGAAGAGAAAAGATATAAAGCAAGTAGAAATGCACTGTATCATACTTGATACAAACAAAAAGTGAATGAGCTGAGCAGTAAAGGAGTGCGTTATATCACAAGGTTCTAAGAATAAAAACACCGTAATAAATAGATGTCTGCACAGCTTTAAATGGTTACTTCAAACTGAAAATAAGAACAAATAATGTAGCACAATTAGTTCACCTTACAATGATTGATATTTGAAGGTATTAGATTGCTTAAAGCTGTCCAAGAGAATAAGAAAGCAAGTAGAGATAGTTGCATTAGGTCATTTATGGATTAAATTGATAACAATGTGAAAAACTAAAGATGTTAGCACTACCAGAGATTGGCCAGAATTTTATGTTTATGTGTGCTGCAAGCACTTATAATGTAGGAAAGCAATTAAGTTGGCAGTTTAACAAAAAATAGAGTGGAAGAGAAAGAAAGAGAGAGATAATCACTTGGTTTTCAGTTGGCATTCTAGAGGTACTATCAAGAAGCAAAAAGAGCACATCATGAGGAGCAACAAGAACAAATGTCTCTTCCAGTACTATTGACAGGTCAACACATAAAGGGTGCCCATATAGCAACCTATAGAATTGGCTTATCCATCTTTTTAGTATCTAAGCAATGGCATCACACATTTAATATCGATTCAACACACATGTGGATCTTATGGAATAAGCATCATAGTAAATGTAAAATCTTTTCACAGAAATGTCAAGCTGGATGACGGTACCCCATGGCATTGAATAGTTGTTAAAACAAGCAAGGCATAATTTGATACATACCTCCCGTAATAGTTCAATGGATTCAGCACAATTTGCAGTCTGGCAATGATGCACCCAAGATTGAAAAGAATTTAGAAGCCAGTCTGAGTTCAGGTAACGCTGTAATATCATCTGTTGAGATAGAAAATAAAACATCACTTTATTACTAATCAAGAGAAATAGTTGGACTTTTCTAATTAAACAAACCTAGGCTAAAATCTCAAAAAGATATTCAAACTTGGAATGCAAAGGCAATGTTTGGCATAACCAAAACAAAATTTTCAAGCTGCCCAACCTAAAATTCCACATGTATAAGGTATCAAATTTTGGCCCTCAAAAAGACAATAGGAAATAGGACATAATACTTCAGCACAAAGAACACAACCAAGTGAGGGTATACGTAGCCCAACTTGGGAAGGGATATGAAGTGTATATGGTGACTAGATATCTCTCTAATGCACATTGATGCAAAAAGTGGCTTCAGCAGTTATTTATCTAAGACAGGTGTAGACTAACAAAGGATTCGGATATGGGAGAGGAACTTGCTTTTACATGTTGTAACTTGCTGCGGCATATATGGAAAATGAGTTGGTGAAAGGTCCTAAATCCTTTTTTCTCAAATTACCATAAGAGGAGGAGCTTACCATTTGAAGTTTCAGGAGCATTCTTCCAAGATCAGGATAACCATTACAACGTGAAGCCTCCATAGCAAATTCTTTCCACACCATCACATCACGAGCAGTATCTATCAAAGCCTATTACAAATTGGAGAACCAAAATGAAAATTGTAAGCAAGATCAGAGCAGTTAAAGGTCTTTCTCAGTATAGTAAAATCAACCAATCAATAAGCAGATTACCTCCCTATGGAATTGATCAACAATATTCAGCATGCCAACAGCCAGTTTTTGCATTATAAACCGTCGTGGAACACTTAGATCATTAACCATTTTTAGTCCAATTTTATGAGTACTATATGCAATAGGCTGTGGAAACTCATTGATTGGTTGAACAAGTTGCATATCTACCCAGGAATAATTCCTAGTGTGGGGAAAAAAAACCACAAAATACTTCTTCCGATCATGAGTTGGCTTTGCTTTCAGAGTTGATAAAGGCCAGTCCTCGCTTGCGCATCTAATTCCTGCTTGCCACTTCCCTCTCCACTATAATTGGAAAAGCAAATGAATTAAAACCAGAAGATACTCTAATGGATTTTGCCAAGAACAAGTAACAGAGACGAGCCAAGAAGGATTCCAAAAAAGATGAGGTACCACAAGCAAAGAATTAACAACACTTAAAAATTGTACACAAAACCTTCTAAAATTATAACTATTTTAACGGAATGTGTTAGAAAGCCCTAGCTTGCAAAAGAAAACTATGCATTTATGAAAGCATGTACCTTGACCCATAAAGCAATTGCTTCATCATTTTCAAGCCACTTGGGCTCTGAAAGAGAAGAATCTCCGTCCTTGCAGCTGCTTGGCTCACTTCCAAAAGGATCCACAGTCAAGTGAGAGTTCTCAGACGTTGCACATGGTTCTATGCAGTAACTATGCATGTTCAAGTCGCCACCATTGAAATCATAAGAATCACACGACAACCTTTGACTCTCTGCCTGACAATCAGAAAATGGAGCTCCAATTTTGTGTCCCTCTGACATGGGCGATTCATCCAAAGTTCCATGTTCCTGTTTAGATCTTTCTGTCTTATCCATGTTCAGTAATAAGCCATCAGCTCTAGCATCAGCAGTCTGAACTTCATTTCTATGTTCAAATCCATTAGATTCACCACTATAAGCAAAAGATGTTCCCGAATTCTGTTGAGCACCATCGGATTCTCCAACATACTGGACACCAGAACAAGGAAGGACTTCCATAATTTATGCTAAAATCTCCAGTCACATGTAATGCATAGAGAATTATTGGTTGGTTTTCATCAAATTTTCCTGTTCAAGTAAAGCTAAATGCATTGGAGGCTGAGAGGAATATAAACAGAAGTCATAGGTCCAAGGAGCTAAATATCTACCAAGAGTGTCCTAAGGAGGCAAAACAAACTGATAGCAAAAGGGTCTATATGAAGCCCCTATAGAGTAACAATCAAAGCAAGTTGTTGTTGAATGATCCAACATAGTGTTGATTTTAATCACCCAACCATTATGACAGCACAATAAATTAAATGCTAAGAGACAAAAAACTAAACGGAAGAAGTAACAAAGTTGCATCTAAAGCTCCAGGCTTTGAGCTCGACAAAGTTACATTTCAAGCTCCAGGCTCTAAGCATAATAGAATAAAAGGACACATCAACCTTATGCAGAAACATCAAACACTTCTATTGTTGAACTACTGTAAAATTAACAAAAGAACTTGTAACAATCTGTTTCGAAGAAGTTTTTCATTTCCAACAGCCCACATTGTGGCACATTGATTTACATTCACATCAGCATCCTGATATACCATAAATACCCCACAGGAACCTAAACATGCAGTCTTAAAGATATTAAATTTGCACAACAAAATAGGTTTATGCACGTTATGTTTAAATGCTCCAAACCTCTTACTTTTCAGGAGAACAAGTGAGCCAATTATTTTACCACTTGTTTAGAAACACAACTATTGAAAGGGAACCAATTATGTTTGACCAAGCCAAAACTATTGCAAGGGAAGAAATAACCACAATTAACGCAAATTAGAACTTAGCAATGCAACCATTTATCTCACCTGGGCATCTATCAACAGATATAAGAATTCTTTATTTTTGCATCAGCATAATTTCTTTAGTTTTACTTTTAGCATTTCGCAACCATTTTTCCTATTTTCGTTGGTGTCTTTGAAGTTCACCGTTATAACTATGGAACCTCTAAATCAATAACTGAACTCAAATACTCCACGAACCATGGGTACTTTATAAGCAATTTTCTTGACTCTTCATATTCCGTCTTTAAAAAATATCGTCAATGAAATCTCAACTGAAAATTCAAATACTGCTTCTTGTGTCCACGTTCAGAAAACAAAAAGGTGAATGTTAATAACATTATTGTTATTGGTAACAGCAACAATGGTAATAATATGCTGAATTAATTGCATATTATAACGTACAAATAAAAGACAGAACCAGCTGATAAAATGCTGCCAGCTTCTGTCTCCTCTGCCCTGCTTTCTCGTGTTCAGTACACACCAACGTTGCTCACGTACTGAACGGAGCAAACTTCATACCCGATTTCAATCGAAAGCAACCCACACCAGGCTAACAAATTGTAGCACCGCATTCAAGGATAATCGTATAAACACGATATGACTATTCAAGTGAAAAAATCGACCAGAAAACTGAATGTAACTTATTACATGAACTTTTAAGTTTTTAAAGGCCTCAATGTCTATAAATTTGGCAACAGTAACACTACCACACGGCAAAATAATGCAGCATAATACATAGCAGATGTAACCAAGGAATTAAAACCAAAAAAAAAAAAAAGGAAACTTCTTATAAAGATTAACAGGCCAGATCCTAGAAACTACCTTAAGCGACAAATAGTTCAGATACCACGAGCTAAAACCCCAATCCACTTGACCCAATACGGGAGCTGCATTACTCCGAAATTCCCATGATTAACCTAAGAAAGAATTAGAGGCCTTCAAATTACCTATAAAACCCCTCAACATCATACGTATGTGAAATAGGGGTGAACCAGAGGGTGGGTCCGATCAGGAAAATTAGGAAACACCATAAAGGCACAATTTTGATCCATAAAATATAGTAATTATCAATGGGGAGTCCAAATTAAAGGTTGAATCGAAGTGGGGTTGCCGAGTTTTGAGTTGGGGTTGTTTGTCCTTTGTGGGTTTAAAATTTATATTAAGGTTAGCAGCAGGGGAGGTAGCAGCTAGGTCACCAAAAAAAAAAAAAATTGACTGTAAGAGAAACGTATGTGACATGCAACAACATAAGCAACATAGATGGGTGTCTGTCTGTCCCTCTCGTGACTAGTAATAAGTAACACACAGACGATTATGTGACGGAGGAGTAATGGGTAATGTACCTCAAAACAGAAATAGCCTCGCACAGAGATCACCACCTTTTGGATTAGATGTGGTTTTTGGTTTTGGTTACAAGATTTAAGAGATGGGCATGGGGGGTGAAGGTGAGAAAATTGACGGGCGTTAGACAATTTTTTTTGGTGGGCATGTGTGATAATTGTGTGTTGAAAAAATTGCTTGCCCAATTTCTGTCAATATTGTTTAGTGATCAGATTTTGTGAAGGGTGAAAGAGGGGGGGTGTGAGTACAGGGTCAGGGAGGGACGAAATCGAAACAGAACAACAAGATTGACAATTGGGCTTGTGGCTAGTGCCCCGTGGCCTAAAGAGCTGTTTATTGGAAAAGGAAATACAAGATAGTTACATATGTAGAGAGCTCTAGAGAGAGAAAGGGAGAGTATGGTTGGGGGACGGGGTACGGTACGGTTTAGAGTTAGAGTCCGAAGGTATGTATGTATATGTATGGAGAAGAAAAAGCTGGATTTTCCTTTTTTATAAATCCAAAAAGCATGAGACGAGAGGAGAGAGAGAATAAGGAGTGCGTTTGGTTTCTAACTTTCTATAGGGCTTTTATATTCTTATTCATTTTCTTCTGAAATTAGAAACCAGATTCTTTTATTTCTTCTTTTTTTGGCATAAATAGAATAGAAACAGGACTCATTGGCTCGGCTGATGGTTGTAGACTAGGCCAGTTTTTATGATTCCGATTTCCGAGGCTTGGGATAGCGCATAAGGATTTGCGTTCGTTTTCACTGTAACTCCCACGACGTCGTATGAATCGCTTACGCGTAGCACATTTCTTCTGCGTACACAGGAACCCTTAAAAGTCTAAATCAGTTTCATAGAAAACAACGCACATATGCAACAGTGATCAACACATGTCGGTAATTTATAATTTTCGCTTATAATTAATACGCCCTCTAATTCATAATAAGTATAATAAGTGTCGTTTTAGATACATTTTAATTATTCAAAATAAGTGTCATTCTTGACTTTGTATGCATGTTTATAAT
>JANZLX010000213.1:6757392-6791225 GCA_025531955.1 Erythroxylum orinocense | reverse complement strand
ACGTCCTGAACGTTATGTTTGCAGAGAGATCAAAAAACTTTTCTGTAAGATTAATAGGTGTTGCTGAAGATAATGAATCGGAGATTGAATTGATCAGCAGCCCAACTTCTTCTTCCCTAACATAACGAAATGACTGAACCCTCTTCAAGCTAAAGAGCTCAAGAACAATCATTTTCCTCATTTTTTTCCAGTAATCTCCATAGGGTGCGAAAGCCACATCTTTAAAATTGTGCGTGAGTCTACGGCAGCCGGCCAACTGAGGCCTACTGCAACAGACAAGATCATGAACTTTTAAGACCTCATTTGCTGCCTCGGCAGAAGAGATAAGAACTGTTGATATGCAACCAAGCTGAAGCTGGACAACGGGGCCATGCTTCTTGGAGATCTGCCACATAGATTTGTGAGGCAATGGACCAATCTGATGTAAATTGCCTATAATTGGCAGCCGATTAGGCCCTGGTGGAAGATGCTGGTTGTCCCTTCTAAATCTCATTTTCTTTATGAATAAACCAAGAAGTGGCATAAGTAATAAGAGGGGAAGCCATGGAGATGGGATGTTGAGAGCTCTCCAAGCTTCAATCAGAGATTTTCTGAGCATCCTCAAACTGTTATGCAAAGTGGGAATCAAAGTATCAACTTGGATTCAGCTTGTTGTGTCTCAAATCTAATATAATTACGATATTACATGATTTTGAAATTTCTCTCACAAATACGCACGACTCTTGGAGATAAATAAGAAAGAGAAAAGCAAATATAAGAGAAAGCCAAAAGGCTCCTCCAACCTGCACACCTCGCGAATCGTGCTTGGTGATATATACGAGACAAGATCTAGTAATTTATTATGTTTAATGAATCTTAGTCATCTATTTATGTGGATTTCGCGTTAATTTCATATAAATAAATGTAAAGTCCGCATAAATAAATGACTAAGACTTACTTCACACAATAAAATACCATAAAAATTAGACAGAAGATCTAAACTCCATATATACACTTATAATAACAGCCTTTGATACAGGGAGAATATCAACCATACACATGTATGTATGGTTTATTTTAACTTTACAGTTGTCAATATTAATGATAAATATACATTTATAATATATTCTAATAAAATACATAAAAACTAGTGGTTCAGGTTGGAATTGCCTTTCTGCTGGATGATAGACTAGGCAAGACCTCTTACCAACGAATCCCATGCTCCAAAGTAAGTACATCACATCTTCCTCTTTTAGTTTAGAAATTTCAAACTCTGTTTTATTAAATTTTATTCGTATATTTAGCTAAGATTCACATATATATGAATAAAATTTAATTTAATTTTATAAATAGAATTAAATTTTATTCATATATATGATGTGAGATCCATATATATATATATATAAGATTTAATAAAACTTAATAATAATACATCGGGAGATCTCATCCCCAAAGTAAGTGATACTGAGTAATTGAGGGATTCAATTATATTCCATGCTTTACTCAAATAGTCACTTAACTTTGAGGAATTCAATTATATTCCTTGCTTTACTCAAATACTTACTTGGTTTTACTAGTTAATCTTATTCTTAACTTTAACAACTGCAAGTACACCCTACTCTTATTTTATTATATTGACATTTAGTCTTCGCCTACTGTTGAAATCCTGAATTAGTTAGTCAGGTGAAATGCTTTTTTGGCTAATTTAGACATAAACTGCAACAAATTAAATTACGGTTCTGCCCAAAGTAGTTGCCTTGCTTAAACATAAAACATTATATGAATTAAAAGTGTCAAAAATATTTTTTGAAATTTTATCTTTTAAAATTTCTAATTGAGTATTTAAAATTTTAAAAATTAAATTACCTAACTCAAAAACTTATCTTTGTTATGAATGAAATAACATAAAAACTAAGATTTAGATAAGTTAGGTGACTTTGTATTTTCGTTAATATAATTAGATTGTTTTGTGTAGTTACTTATTTTATATTAAAATAAAATGTAAAGAAGAAGATGTCATATAATTCTTTAAAAATCAGTCTCTTAAGTATTTCATTAAGCATATCAATAAAATGTTAATTAAGATAATTTTCAAAATAAAATATCTAATTTTTAAAAATTTGAACATTTAATTGAAAATTTGATAAATATTAAAAACTTTGTAATTTGTTTTAGAGACCCAAGGAGACAGGAGTGCATATCTCGCGAGGCTTCGCAATTGCCATGGACTTAATGCTGGACTTTGTGCCCATTTAAATGTTCATATACCAGGGAAGGACAAATGATTGTGCTGCTCTACGAAGAGGACTGGTTAACTCAGATACAATCATTCCCCTTGCATAAAAGTTACCTCAACCTTTTTTAGCAGATAATTAGTAAGCCTGCACTAACATTCAAAAGGCATTGCTTTTCCTATATGGATTAGCATTACTGTCCTTTTCAGATTCTGCACTGTAGGTGAATCCAGCAAACTAAACCAAGCTAGATGATTAACCAATTGGACCAAGGAAAAGTAGTAAACGTAATGAACTTGAGATATAAAACAAAAGAAACGAAAGCACATAGTCCTTGTTCATTGTTCATGATATCAATCAGTGGTGGAAATTATGCTTCTTGATAACACAGAGCACTATTGACAAGTCCAACCCCGTTCTTCTAAACTTTACAATTATGGGCTAGGCTCCTTTAGCTTTCCAGTGCTCAGTGAGGTTTTAGAACGTCAAATTTCACAAGAAACGTCTCTTTCTTTGCAAATTCTCCTGGATTTCTAAGAGCTTATATACCTCATCATGATTGAACAAAGGATTCCTTCTCATCCTTTTGCCATTGAACCTACCACAACTATTTATAGAATAATACATTTTCTTAGTTTAAATTGATACTGATATTTTGGTCGTCATCAAATTTCTTTTATGTAACATAGACGGAGAGGTGACTTGCTTAGATGGGTTTGGAGAACAACCCCAATATGGTCGATGTCTATGAATTAGCACCCCGGGCAAAATCAAGGCAGATAGTTGTTTTTGGGTTTCTCAGATGAATTTGTGCTTTTGATATTATTAGGGGAGGCGAAAGAGACGTACGATTTTTCTAAAAAATGAATCTAAATACGACGAGATCCGAGTCATTGATTGGTTTTAATTGACTTGGAATATAATTAAGCGAATATTAAGATGCGTTCAAATTCTTTAAAAACGAAATTTGAAGTAAGCGGCCTAAAAACAAGAAGTTGGTATAGCAAACTAATAATTTTCATCAAGTTAATGAAAATAATGCAACATAAAGAAGAATCTCCAAGTTGAAGAATTTTATTTAGTTAGGAAAGTTACAAAAAATTTCTAATACAGGGAAAGTAGTAGCACTGTACTTAGATTCTAAATCCCAGCACCCCTTGATATTTAGATTACTTTCCTCAGGATTTTAATCTAAAAAATACACTAATTAATTTAATTCTTCCTTCTCTCTTAACTCTACGACAACTCTTTTATAACACCCTATCTCCTCTTCGACCAATGGTACGAATATCGTACTGGATTGGGTTCTGGTACGGTATTGGTTAATACCGAGTACCATTTTCGATAATTTTTTAAATTTATGAAATAGTTCCTAAATATTTTTAAAAATTACAAAATAGTCCATTATCATATTACAAGGTTGTACTATATATTTTTAACCATCTCTCCAAAATTCATACTAATAAATAATAATCACAATTTAAATTTAATAATTATTAATAAATATAATTAAATTTAAAATATATTTTAAAAAATATAAAAATTTCAAATAAATTTTGATTTAATAATTAAAAATATATGAAACAAATATTAGTCTATAAATAATAATTTTTAAATTATTTATTTTAAAAAATAAAATATTTTATTAATACTTTATTATTAAATAAAATAATTTATTTTTAGGTTTTATTTAATTTATAATTATTATTAGTAATAAAAATATTTATTATTATTTTAAAAACAAAAATTCAAAATTCAAAATAATTATAAAAGTTGAAATAAATAAAATAACTAATTAAAAAAGGGGGAAGGAGAGATAAGAGGGAAGGAGGAAGGGAAATTTTAAAATTTTTTTGAAAATTTTGCAAAACATTTCTCCTATTTTTTAAAATTTTTAGTATCAGCCAGTATTTGAATTTTGAATATTTTTGCTCAGAAATTTCAATCAGCAATATTCAGGTTTATATTTTTCCTTATTTAACAATTTCAATTTGTATTTTGTTTGTAGGGATATAATTGAAAATACAAGTCAAAATTAAGCTACATTCTATAAAATACAGTTACATATCAAATACTATAATAAGAATCCACCCAACTTTTCTATTAGAATTTTTATAAGTATCCAAATATGTGAATATCTTTACTTTCCTATAGATTTATTTTCCAAGAAATAATATTCCAAATTCACTTTACTTTTCCGCCAACCAAACGGGACCTAAATGTCAAAAACAACTTCATTTTAAAGTAACAATTAGGTCACGGATTAGATTGGGTCGAATCGTAGCCCAGTCAATCCGAGTTTAATCAAAATTGACATCCTTGTTAAATACCCAATTAAATGTCATTTTGGTCAGGCCATAATTATTCAAATGAATTAGGTTTAAAGTCACGTCGAGTAAAATTGATGATTCAACTTAAATAGGCACAATTTAAACTTAAATTCAAAATCATTTGAATTTTTCAAAATAATCTCGTTTCAATATAAAAGTTGAACTTTTTGAATTGAATCTCTGATTCATTTGTATATTCGAAATTAATTCAAAATTCAATTAATTTAGATTAAGAATAAAATTTGTATTTAATATAAGTCAACTCAAATTAAGCGAATTTAGTGGCGGGTCAAATTGTTTTTCTTAATTTTTAAGGTTTTTGACTAAGTTTAGACTTTATGGTCTAACTTAACCCAAAGTTCAAGTTTATCAAAGATATATAACTCCATTTTACAACATTTTTTAAACTTTAAATCAAAAGAAAAAAGAAACACAATCGAGTCTAATCAAACTTCGAACTTTGGACTATTAAAATCCGATCAGATTGGTGCTCAATCTATGAGCCTCACCTTTGGTAATACATTTGGCCTACTCCAAACCCTGTCACTAACTTGAACTTACGTATTGATGCTATATTAAACAGGGTTAGATTGGATGAGTGGACTCAGGTCCTATCCACAATTCGTATAGAAGGAAGATATCTTTTGCAAGTTGCTTGCTTTTTCGTGTCCATTACTTACACCTTGCAAGTTGCATTCTGGTGTCTCATTGTATATTGACAGATCCCTACTGATCTGTAAAGACACAACACAACAGAACTCTGGCAACTTGATTACAACGTAGGACCGGACCCTTCCTCCTCATGCATGCAACTTGCTCTCCAGAGTCTAAACCTCTTCGTCCTTTATTTAATGCAATCATTATCGCCAGTGGGCTGAACATAGACCTTGTTGCTTTGCTTGCTAATCCAAAATGGAAATTTAAACCAAACATCGGACCTAGACACCAGCCGTCGTTGCTTGAAATAGAAAGAAAACCCCAACTTGCCAACGGAACCTGTAGATTTTTCTGGGACTCCAGCTTGTGAGTCGTCAGGTTCTGGTAGAATTGGAAATTGCTGCTGTCCTGGTCACAGACAAACTTTTACTTTAGATAGTTTTATGGTTTAAAATTATTAAAAAACACTTTATAATATTAAAATATTAAATAATACTCTCTCTAATTCATAATAAGTGTCGTTTTAGATAAATTTTAATTATTCAAAATAAGTGTCATTCTTGACTTTGTATGCATGTTTACAATTTTACTTCCAAAATTAACTTTTAATTTTTCTCACATCTTAATTACACAGATTACACATATTATATTTTCAAGGCACTTTAATATGTAATTAATAAGGGTATATCAGACATTTCATTAACTTTCTTAATAAGTGTGTATTTCTCTAAAACGACACTTATTATGAATCAGAGGGAATACGTATTTATTATATATTCAAAAAAATGATATTATGACTTCCAAATTCAATTCTAATTCGTTAATTTTAGTCTAGTCAAATTGACCGATTTAATATTAGGGACCTTAAATTAAAGTAACTATTATCTTTAACGCATTTTTATATGCATCAATTTAAAATTCTTAAAAAGTTATTTTACTTTATTCAATTACATATTCAAACTTAATTTGTTAATTTTAGTTCAGGTCAAATAGGATCAGAGTGAATATTACCAATCTTATATTAAAGTAACTAAGTATTATCTTTAAACATAGTTAAGATGCAATTTTTTTAATAAATCAACTTATTTTTTATACTTTATAATTTAATATTGTTAATAATTTATTATACTTCATTAAATCGAGACATGTATGATTTATGTTATTTTTTATTAAAAATTTTAATAAAAATGACATATGTCGTACTTTTATTATTTTTTGTGAGTCATTCAAAAATAGGTTATCCACTAGTTAGGAGTAAGATAACGTACACTAAACCTCCCCAAAGGGCTAGATATCATGTTTAGTAGGAGTTTTAATAGACTGTTGTTATTATTGTTGTTGTTTATATATATCGAGACATAGCCCTTCCCAATTTAATTTTTTTAAAATGTTGACATTATAATTAATAAAGATATGTTCTTTTAACAAAGCCTAAGACTATCCTTTGAAAAGATTTGATTATAGGCATAGGAAAAGAAATTTAACAAGTAACTAAACCAGAAAAAGTATGGATGTCTATGTCAATCAAATTCAGGCATGGTAAATGAGAGAGGATGTGGAAATTGTTCCAAACCCATGCTTATGGAGTATGGACCGCACTGGAAAGTTATTGTCCAAAGCCTACTTAGTATTAAGTGGGCTTGGGTCAGTGTCCTGGGTCCAACCATTAAATGCCCACTTGAAATTTCACTAACCACCTTGCTTAAACCTTCATAGCTCAGGTTTCGTTTAATAATCATAAATTGAGGCGTTGAAGAAGGGATTCACGTAAGTGGCCTGTGTTTAAGCTGAGATGCTTTTTAAATGTTCGGAATCTTTAGGTTAGCTTTGAAACCCTTTATTCCCTTAAACCCCTTTTAGGAAAAGAAAAATTAAAGGAGAAAGAAAGACTGGGAAAGAGAGAAAATCTGCCTAAAAAGGGTTGAAGGCCACTTTGGACTTTAGTCTACTTTCTTCCACTAATTGTTTAAAGGCTTCTCATCCCATCAGGCCGTTGCACTTGTAAAACCTTGTAATTTATTTGAGGCAGAGCATAGTTTAGACAACACAAAATTGAAGGTCCTACAACTCCTTGCATGCAATGCCAAAGGGAATTTAAGACCAAAGCATTATTAAACTACAATGAATTTTAAAGTTAAACACAAATTTTCAAGAAGTCGTCAGTTTGTAATGCTATGAGCATAGCAGAAGATAGCTGAGAACCAGTGTTTGACCATACATGATTTTGTAATAAAAAGTATGTATTGAAGTTGTTCTGAGTTGACTGTAGAGAAGAGTAAAGTAAGGGATAAATGGAAAGCAGCATGGCATGGCATGCTTTGCTTTGCTTTTCTCCTTGAATGATGGTTGCCACTTTTCCAGTTAGAAGAGGCTAGAGCTAAACTATGCGTGCAGGTTACCCATGCACGGACCATGTTCTTCACCAGCAAAAGTAAATCCTTCAGTTCCTAGAGTTCATCGTTACCAAAGCAATGGCCTCGGCTCTTAGACGTTGGATCGACTGCAGCATACATTGAGAAAAGGAGTAGATAGGCACGTACTTAAGGACAGCCATATTTTTCTAAGACTAATTTTAAGATTATTACATTTCTTTAATTAATACTCAATCATGTATTTCCGTCAAGCTTTATTATTAAAAAATTAATTATGATACACTCAAAATAATTATCATGATTATTAACACTCAGTTGAAGTCCTGTTAAGATACAGAGTCTGAAGAGGTCTAATAATACATAACCTTATCCTTACCAAGTAAAAAGGATATTTCCAATAGATAATTCACATGCAACATATCACAAAGATGCTAAAAAATTAAAAATGGGTGTATAAATATGCCAAACAAAAATAATAAAATAAAATAACTAAGTAAATAAGTCAAATAAACATAAAAAAATTTAATAAAATAACTAAGTACAAAAATACGTAAATACAAAAAAAAATAAAGATAAACAAAATTGACATGAATAATAAAAATAGGTCAAACAATATAAAAGTAACGTAATTACAAAACATTTCAAAGATTAACAATAAAAAGTAAAATAAGAATACATAAACTTCAGCCAGACCAAAATGAAATAAGACCTAACACTCAAAATAAATTATGTAGAAAAAAAGTATTTTCATTTCAATTTTTTAAACACATGTAAAAATTAAAATTATTATAAAAAAACAAAAATTTCAACTTGTAAGATTCATTTTAATAGAAATTTTGAAATTTTAATATTAGAGAATTTAAATATTTTAAAAAATAGAGGATAAATAATATGATTGTCCCAAGAACAAATTAATACCCAAAATCTTAGAATAATAACCAATAATTTGTTTCACGTATAAATCATTTTTTATCTTGTAAATCTTTTAAAAATGATATTACTCTTGCGCTCTTGGAACGTTATATAAAGATTTGAATGCGGTCTAATATGGTGTGCAAAGTTATATAAGTGACAAAAATGTGATACTCTCCTTAACCTTAGATGGTCCTTAACAAAGCGAAGTTGGCAAAGATGATGAAAAGAGGCGGTGTGAAAAGGAGACAACCTCAAGGCATAAAGAGTAATTATTTGTTCTTTAAAATAATGCACTCATGATCATCTACGAGTCCATAGACCGCGATTTGCATATTCCAGGAGGTAGATCGGACAAGCCGTTTTGGACCATTTCTAGTAGAGACTAGAGAGAGCAAAAGTGGTGAAGTGGGGACAGCAAAAGATGGAGAGAGATGCCTTTTGCTGGTTATGATTGGCATTGACTCTTTGTCCAAATGTTTTTGGAAAGTTCTCTTTTTTTATGTCACAGTTGTGGGATTCCAAGCGCCTCATCACCAATGCTATTCTATACATCGTAGTTAGCCCTCCTCTTGTAGGTCTCGTCTCTCTCATTTTGCCCACCACCGGTACCATTACCATATAATTTGATTTCCCTGTCATTCTCTCCATAGCTCAAGGACATGTCTTCTGGATTATGTGAATTTGCCAGCTCTAGGCAATGCTTTGGTTAGTCCCCACTTGTTATGCAGGAATCAGGAGGATGAGGATGGATCAGAGAGGGAAGCATGGATTCTGAGACAGGTTTTTGAATTGGATTCAGCATTAGAACTGTCATCCTCTGTTATGACAAAGTGAAATTGTTAAGTCTGTCTTCGATGGATGTTTGCAAGAATGATGCGAAACCAAATATGGTTTGCATATGTTTAAAGTTAAATTAAAGAATTAGTTTAATAATATACTAATAATATTTAAAGAAAGTATTTATAACTCGTTCTCATAACATTGTAAGTTCAATACATAAATCTCTTATATATAAACCTCCCTTTTTTTAAAAAAATCCAATACATTGAAATAATTTTATAATAAAACAGGTTGGTTTAACACAAAGAAGCAAGTTCAACTCTCCTTCGATTCGAATCTGGGCACTGGAATCTTTCAAGCTTCCTTAGAACTTCATGCATCTTTTATAATCATTTCTAATTTGTCCCTTTTGCCTCCTTCCATGCGTGATTCCTTGAAAAATGATAGCCTTGGAACCTGTTTGAAGCTACACTATAATTGATTATTATCTGGTCATTTCTAATTTGAATCCCCCGTATAAGTTGCCATTGAAATTCACCATTGGAGAGATTAAATAAGAAGGATAGCAGGGCATTGTTTTACCATTCAGACTATTGTGGGAAACAAGAGATTTGGCAATATAAAAGACATTATTCTTGATCTAACTATCATAGGGACGCTTGAAATCTACCTAATCTTGTGTTTATAAACTGACTACATTTCGAGGAAAATCTCTGTGTATTTGGAACTCTGAGTACGATTTTATGATTTTAAAAAGGGGGATGAGTTTTTTTCCCCCCTGTTTTTATTTCATGATTGAAGAGATTAATTGTTTTTAATCCAAAAATTTGAGCATGTCTGTCAGATTTGTTTGAAAAATGATGCACCTGCTTGAAAAATCGAACCCCTTAAAAAAAACATAATTTTCCTGATGCTCTTACATGTCTGACATTGAAAAACCATCCCTGTATAGAATCATTGAATAAGATAAAACAGAAGTTTCATTTATTTATATATTGGAAATGTAAATTTCAACTCCTGAATCCTGATGGTCCCAGATTAATCTCCAAGGTGAGTCCAAAATATCCATATTCAAACTTTCTTCAGGAATTTATTGTATGGCATGTTTAAGTCTCCATATTTATGTTTGTAAGCCATCCACAAACCAGGCTCTACATACGGTTTTGGATTTGGACATTTTTAATAAGCTGATGGGATTACCACAGGAAGTTTTTGGATTTTGTACAATCTCAACCAGAAAGGACAATCAGAAATAGCAAGTTTTCCGAGGGACAGCCTCTCTCGTCTTTTTATCTTCTTCCACGGTTGTTGCAGCGAGAAAAGATACTTTGTTTTTCACGACAAAAAGGGAAACCTGACCACCTTTGAACACGCACACAGAGTCACCTTTTCTTTTGCATCGAATGGTGGGAAAGGTCAAGACCTCCATATACCATCATAGTTTTATTTTGAGGATTCTTTGACAAAGATTAGTCTCTTGTCTACTGAAGGACAATATGGGGTATCCATCTGTCCATGATCTGATTTTCTCAAAAGAGCTGAGGTTTAGACAATGATATGCCCCACAAAACCTCATTTCATTCCCAGGCATCCAATGTCTACTTTATCCCTCTTATCCTTCGTTCCTTTTTAGGTGAAACTGCTTTTCTTCTTGTAGGCTGAAAACATTTTAGCAACTTACATTTGGACTGTAACTCTTTTTTCTTGGTTAATGCTCGTTAAATGCTTATAATCGTTATATTTGGACGGACTCGCTTTGGAGCAACTTTCGGGCTGTACGTGGAGAAGTGCTCTATAAAGACGTTAACTTAAGATGAGAAGCAAACAAACCCATCAAAGTTTTGGAATTAAAAGTAACTGACAAGCTTGGTATATTGCATGGTTTTGTGCATTGTCCTGCAACTATCAGAATTTGGAGTCTAACGACTTCCTTCACCTTGCAAGAAACGTAAAAGATCAACAAGTTTAATTGGACAGTACATTTGAGCCATGACGTTGTAATTACTCGGTATCTCTTTCTAGGGTTAGTCAAACTTTAGCAATCACGTTAGTTGTAGCTGCAAATCTTATTCTTGTTTACGTAGAAGTGGCCTTACTTCACTCTAAAGTCGTAGTTTTTGTCTTCTATGATATTATTTAATCTTTAAGCATGTCAATCAGTTCTGGTAAATGATCCTTTTATATTTGCGAATGACAGTAAAAAGAAGACTTTTTCTTGTCCTGTGGCACATGGAAGTCTTTGTTTCATCTGTAGATTTGTCTAGGCTGGTAATATACAAGCTTAAGTAAAGTCCTGTAATATCAAATCAGGGTTAACGTTGGATTGCAAGTAATTGAAACCTTTTTGACTTTAAGTTTAGGGGTCTGTCAACATTGAAAGTAACATCTTAGCAATCATACAGCAAAAGTTTGGTAAGATGGTCCAACAATTTGTTTTTTCAGATTACAATGATAGCATCGAATTAGCATATATTTGTATCTTGACTCCAACAGCAGCAAACTTAATTATACAGATTAATCTACTGATGAAGAAATGAAAGTTTTTTTAGATTGAAATTTCTTGTGGTTTTCTTTCTATCATTCTGCACTGTTTCTTCTGCATCACAAAAGTGCAAATAAAAGTGAATGTGGATAGCCAAGGTACACAGAGGACAGCATATTGATACACGAGTACGAGACAAAGGGTGTAGAGAGGTTCACCAACTCCCACTTGCTCCCCAACAAGAGAAGAGAATATGGAAATATGGGTTCTATCTTGACAGCACTACATATATTTTACTTTCGCTTAACAGTCACAACCACTATATATAGCTTCCTCTCTTTTTGTCCCTTGGATCCCTCCAGTTATCTAGCTTTAGACGCTTTGACATTTGCAGGTCCAGACTCGTGCTAACTTTCTTCTTCATTTTAAGCCCACGAGCTGGTTTTCCATTTTTTAATGCAAAAGGTCCCTCTGTTTCTTACAAAAGCCACCTCATTTATACAGAGTGAGAGTCTCTTCAAGGTGAAGGTTCACCGGTCAAAAGCTCAAATGTCCTATCTTTACTGAGCGGCAGACTCTGTAGCATTGGTGAAACCGATCTCGTTCAGCTCTGTTATGTTCAGACTCTGGTAACTACAAATGATCACTTTGACAGTACTTCCTCTAACCTCTGGTTTTGTTCATATACAAGAAGACAAGTGAAATTTTTGGATTCTAATTATTGCTCTCTGCAAACCAATTTGGTTTCCGTGAGCTACTGGGTCTACGACTCTGGTCAATCTCTTAAAGCACCATCTGCGTACTCGCGTGTTTCGTTCCAGGAGTGTAATGGTAACTTTTTTTTATCTTTGGTTTCACTACACTTAATTTGCTTCCTTCAAAAGTTTTAATTAACTAGCTGCTGCTTGGAAATGGGCTTTCATAGATGATGTCTGAAGTGGTTGAGAGCCGTAAAATTATGGGCGAGAAAGTGGCTCCTGGGCATAAGAGGTCCAAGAGGTACTTGTTATATTTTGGTAGCTTGTAATTATTCGTCTGGTTGCCTGTTTCAGTTCATGTGTTCACTCGCGGGGTTCTCTTAACAGGAACAGTTCTTGTGACTGGTTTATTTAGCTGACTGAAACTTGAGCATTCACAGCTGTAAAATACCGTGTTTAAGAAGTATCAACCATGAGAACTATATTGTATACATTCCCTATTTTGGCTCTATTTCTAATATTAGTGAGTCAATACGTCCACAAGGAAGAACCTTGATAACTTTGTGGTCCAGCCAAAATTATTGCATCAAGAGAGAGTGTTAAACTGAGGATTCTCTTGAACTGTCCTTAAATTGGGCTTCTTATCATGAAATCTGTGTTCTTTACTCGTTCTGGGGTTGAAATTCACAAGATGGATTTTTGTTTTTAAATGGAGCTTAGGAAATTGATTGCTAACTGGGCCTTATGTAGAAGGTAATGGTATCTATTATGCTATCTTTCCCTTTCAGAACTTGGACAAGAAAATGCAGTAAAATGCTGTACTAGGTTGTGTAAGTTATCTATGCGGCTGACTAGATTGCAGAAGCATACTTTTCAGTTCTTTTTCTTCTCCAGTTCATATATTTCATCTTCACTATGGCAGCTTCCCATACAAGAAACAAGTCGAGGAAGATGGATTATATAGTTCCTTGGAACCACCATGCCTTAGAAAACATGTAAGATTACTCTCTTTCACTCTTTTTTTAATAAATCTGGAGTGTTCTATTTGCATGAAGGCTTGATTCATAATATGGATTGCATAGCTATTCTGATTTCATTTTATATGATGGTCTTGGAACAAGAACAGCCAGACCCCGGATCTCTTCGTCACTTTTTATTCCAGTTTCTTTTTTCCTTTGCATATACTATGAAGGTCCTTGTTTGGAGTAGGTTAGAAAGCAACAGATTACTTCTAGTCAAATCTTCCTTGTGGCCCATGTTGAGAAATATACAATGCTTGCAAATATACCACAGAGTGACCATGTTATTTTGGACTAAGATTTTAATCATCCATTAGAACCTCAAACAAGATCAAGTACTATACTTATATTTGAGTTCTGGTGTAATCAGGATATGGGGGATTTGAAGAACTCTATCAAAACTAACAAGAAACAATCTCCCAAGACTTCAGTTGGAAGATCTTTGAGGCAAGAGGTGTGGAACATAAATCCTTTGTTGTTGAAATCACAAGTTTCTTGTGGCACGCCAAAATTTTCTATTGACTCTGTTTTGTTCCACAATCACTTGTATGCAGATACTACAGCTTGAGAAAAGATTGCAAGATCAGTTTGAGGTTCGATGTGCTTTGGAAAAAGCGTTGAGTCATAGACCTCTGTCTCATCATATTACAGCTGATGTGTCAATGCCTAAGGTAATTCCCTGATTAGTTTCCAGAGAACTGCAAAGAAGTCCTTCTCTTGACCACTGTCGATCTAACTACATAGTCTCCTGAAGCTTAACTCATTGTAGTCAAGTTGAGCTAGGCATATTATGCTAATAGTTGAGTTGTCAAAATTTAGAATATAATCATAACTTGTGGTTGCATCTTGCTTCTGGTTCTTGTGGGTTCCACTTGTCAAACAGAATCCTTTCGTCGTTGTGAATATGCACTCGCTGATTTCTAATATGCTCTGTGCCTTGTATTTTTATTATTGCAGCCAGCTGCAGAACTAATCAAGGAAATTGCAGTGTTAGAGTTGGAAGTTGTGTATCTGGAACAATATCTTCTTTCATTGTACCGCCAAGCATTTGATCAAAAAACTTCTGCAGTATCTCCTTCACGCAAGAATGAAACAGCAAAATCAACAGCATCAACTCCTAAAGGCAGGTTGCTGGATGTTCCCCCACCTGATTTCACGTCAAGGAGAGGAAGTCCACACGTGCTCTCTGGTTTCCAGTCACGCGATAATCTGCAGAAGGAATTTAGTGGCATTAGAGGTCAAGAGAACCCATTAGATTCTAGCATTCACCGTTGTCACTCCACCCTATCACAACGTTCAACATTCTCTATTATAAACTCTCCTCCAGCAGAGTTTTTGGGAAGGACAGCACGTGTCTGCCATTCCCAACCATTGTCCATGATTGAGGTAACACAAACATAAAGTCACTAGTGTTTTTTTATAGTTCCTCTCTGTTTGACTCCCTGAAACTGGCTATAATGTTTGACCATATCATAGCTCTGCCTTCTTTCAACGACTTTTTACTGCAATGCACTTCCAATTCCAATGCTAGTACAGAAAGTAACTTTAAAGAAACTAAAATCCTGTGTAACCCCAGCCCAGGTGGATCACTTATTTTCTGTGGTTTTATACAGTATTCTCAGAATTCATCAAGTATAATCAGTTTGGCGGAGCATCTTGGTACACGTGTCTCTGATCATGTTTCAGAATCACCTAACAAACTTTCTGAGGATATGGTCAAGTGCATGTCAGCCATATATTGCAAACTTGCAGACCCACCTTTGACCCATAATGGCCTTTCATCCCCCAATTCATCGCATTCCTCAGTTAGTCCATTCTCCCCAAGAGATCATGGTGATATCTGGAGTCCAGGGTTCAGAAATAATTCATCTTTTGATGTACGATTGGAAAACCCTTTCCTTGTTGAAGGATTGAAAGAGTTTAGTGGGCCATATAGCACAATGATTGAAGTGCCATGGATTTACAGAGACAGTCAAAAGTTGGGAGATGTTGAGCACTTACTAGAAAACTTTAGGTGAGCAATTGTTGATGTTTAGTCATCACCAGATGGCATTGAATAGCCTAGCCATGATGTAAATTCATTAAAAGTTATCTTGCACTTAACAAGTCATTTTGTTGTAGATCACTTATCTGCCGTCTAGAAGAAGTAAGCCCTAGTAAGCTTAACCACGAGGAAAAGGTAGCTTTTTGGATCAATGTGCACAATGCGCTAGTGATGCATGTAATAATTCTTTTCCTCAGAAATGTTCAATGGAAAGTTGACTTTTGCATTAGTCCTAATTAAGCTGACTGCTGTTTTTCTTCTGAACAGGCATTTCTGGCTTATGGGATTCCACAAAACAGTGTCAAGAGGGTCTTTCTACTTTTGAAGGTAAGAAGGGCTCATTATGCTCTTCATTTGCAGAGAATTTGTCACAATTATTCATTTCTATTCTGACCATGGTGCATACAGGCTGCTTACAATGTTGGTGGACACACAATCAGCGCGGACACAATACAGAGTTCTATCTTTGGTTGCAGAATGTCTCGTCCTGGACAGGTGAATCTCAAGCTTTAGCTAGGCCTTGAGGACTAGTAATAGCATGGTCATCGGAGAGTAGCTGTGAGTCTAGATATTGGCTCACAGTGAACGATTCTTGAAATTCTTCTTTTTGTTACATCAATGCGAAGGCCATCTTGTTCATCATACACACAATCTCAAGCATGCATGTATCATTACTCTATGTTTGGACTATGGAAGCTGTTAGGAACTTTTTTTTTATGATTCGTAAACTTCTTGTAGTAAGGCTGATAAAGCTTACTTTTCATTTTAGTGGCTAAGATTGTTGCTGCCATCGAGGTCAAAATTCAAGAGAGGTGATGAGCGGCAAGCATATGCAATTGAGCACGCAGAACCCCTTTTGCACTTTGCCCTCTGTTCAGGAAGCCATTCTGATCCTGCAGTACTTCACTTTCCCTGTGTCTTTTATGTTTAGATCAAATTGTCGCAAAACCAGCTTTAGCTTCAGTTTATTTTATTAACGTGCAAGTAATTGATGTTGCTTTTTTTTCCCAGGTTCGTGTGTATACTCCTAAGAGGGTATTTCAGGAACTCGAAGTTGCAAAAGAAGAGTACATTCGAGCTACTTTTGGCATGCACAAGGACCGCAAAATCCTACTTCCAAAGATTGTGGAATCCTTTGCTAAGGATTTGGGTCTGTGTCAGGCTGGCATCATTGAAATGGTCCAAAAGTCATTGCCTGATTCTCTAAGAAAGTCAATGAGGAAATGTCTGCTAGGAAAGCCCAGGAAGGGCATTGAATGGATACCTCACAATTTTACCTTTAGGTATCTGATATCTAAGGAGCTAGTAAGATGATTGTTTATAGGAAACAAAGGTTATTGATACTTCACAGATCCACGTTGTTCCCAAGGCTTCTGCAGTTTATATTCTATATATATATATATATATATTTTTCCCGTGTACAGAGTAGAAGAGGGACTCAGAAATGTTAGCTAGAACAATGCGTCCCTTTATCTGATGTATTCTCCCGTCTATATGCTATGTAATGGAAGCATTGGCAATTATATGATGATGTCAAGGAAACTGATATTCTGAATCAACCATCGGTACCGGAAATTTGATCACGTGATAACTTCGTTTGGTTTTAAGGATAACATCGTTGATCAGTGTATATATATCAAGTTTAGTGGGAGCAAATTTATTATTCTAGTGTTATATGTAGATGATATTCTATTGGCAAGCAGCGATATAGGTTTATTGCATGAAACCAAGAAATTTTTGTCAAAACATTTTGAAATGAAAGATCTTGGTAATGCATCTTTTGTCTTGGGTATATAGATCCATCTGGATCGTAAAGAAGGTATACTTGGTCTATCTCAAAAGTCCTATATTGATAAGGTGTTAAGCCGATATGACATGCAGAATTGTGCACCGGGAGACACTCCTGTTTCAAAGGGTGATAAGTTTAGTCTGCTCCAATGTCCTAAATTGGACAGACAAAAGGATGAGATGGATAAAATCTCTTACGCTTCGGTTAGGGAGTCTCATGTATGCACAAGTATGTACGCGTTCAGATATAGCATTCATAACGGAAATGTTAGGTAGATATTTGAGTAACCCGGGAATGGATCACTGGAAAGCAGCAAAACGGGTTATGAGGTATTTCCAGAGAACAAAGAACTATATGCTCATATACAAAAGGTCAGAGCGATTAGAAATCGTTGGATATACTGACTCTGATCACGCTGGATGCTTAGATAGCAAAAGATCCACCTCAGGTTATGTTTTCATGATGGGTGGAGGAGCTGTTTCATGGAAAAGTGAAAACAGAAACTTGTAGCTTATTTTACTATGGAGGCAGAATATATAGCCTGTTATGAAGCATCGTGTTATGGAATATGGTTGCGAAACTTTATCATTGGGCTGCAAATGGTTGATGATATAAAAAGACCACTAAAGATTTATTGTGATAATCAAGCCGCTGTACTGTATTAATTCGAATAACAGCCGAAGTTCATCGAAATCAAAGCATATCAACATAAAGTATTTGGCTGTGAAAGAAAGGGTTCAGAATCTTCAAATGTCTATAGAACATATAGGTACAAACTCTAATATCGCAGAGCCACTCACTAAAGGGTTGCCACCTTCAATGTTTCATGTACATGTGGCCAATATGGGTGTAGTAGGTCTGTCAGATATGTCACTTTAGTGGGAGTTAATCTTTTACTTCTATGTATGTTCTTTGACATCTAAATTTTATGTTTTAAGGTTTAAGTTTCTAAGGTCTAAAGTTATCTTTCTGTACAGACTTTGGTTTATGAAATCTAAGGAATTTCATGTTTATTTGAAAATTCTGAACATATAAAATTTGCTTTTTGTTGCGGTATTGCATAAGGTTAGAAAGTATTTTGAAGCTCTTTGAGTCACAAATTTTGGAACAGTTGGAAATAGACATGATTATGATCACATCACATGTAATTTTCATGTCACGCATCCATACTTGATCTATGTCATTGATTCTGCTAGTATTGGGACAATTGTTCGGTTTAGTCACAAAATTAGATGACAAAAGCCTGCTTTGATCCTACACTAGTACAATTGATGGACTAGATTGTTTTGGTATTTTTTTGGAATGAGATAGCAAGTTTGCGCATATCCAGTTTTCTTCTATGTATATTATCCAAAAACACACGTAATCCAAGTAAGAGATTGTTAAAATTTTATAGGCCACATGTATAAATATATGTATGTAGATTTATATCTCAGTTATAGCCCTAATAAAATGTAATCTAACTTTAGTAAATTCATTAGGCCTCCAGAAATATTAATTAATTATTAGTATGAGCCTGATATGTAGAAGCTCATTACGAATCATTGTAGTTTATGGGGTCACAATAGCTCGTAAGTCAAAATTGACTATAAATAGGGTTGTGGTCCTCAAGTCAGATCTTTCTTGACATTTTCTCTAAAAAAGATTTTGTTAGTTCCCTCTGTTCCATAAGGAGAATTCGTTCGGTTTCTGAATCTTGACTTAGAATAACACACATCCATCAAGTTTTGCTGTTTACGATTCCACTGTGCAATTGATTAAAGTTAGTGTTCTTATTTGAATATGCGTGTGATTATGGTTGATTAAATGTTTAGAAATCTGATTATAATAGGGCCAAATTTCTATCATTTAAAATATTAGTTTTCTTTTTTTACCCTTTTCCCAAGGAAACACAATTTTCTATTCTTGTGGGTTTTCCATCTTAGAAGATGTCGTCTGAGATTGTCGTGGCAATTAGGGATGAGCATTATTCGGGCCGGGCCAGGTGGGTAAAAAAAATTCAAATTTCGGGTAATTCGGGTATTACTCGAATTATTTTCGGGCCGGGGTTGGGTAACTCCAAAAAATTTCGGGCCGGCCCAATTACCCGAATTAGGTTATAAAAATACAAAATTTCAGGTTTTTTTTTAAATTATCAAAAAAAACAACTTCGGGTAATTCGGGTAAAGCTGAATAAAATTTCGGGTAATTCAGGTCGGGTAAGCTTAGGTAAGAAAAAGTTCAAGTTTGGGTCGGATAAGATGAAAAAAATTCGGATAATTCAGGCCGGGTCCGAACAGTAAAATTTCGGCTCGAATTATCCGAATGCTCACCCCTAGTGACAATAATTCATAATTGTACGGTAGCCGACTCAGTTTTACCTTCCAAAGAACTATAACTATAGATTTTCTTTGCTTCTCTTCGTCTCTCTACCATCCTTCGAACACATGACCACGGGCAAGCCCAAACGATCCGATACATAGCCACCGGAGCAGCCGGGAAGGTGGTACTATAGATTTTCTAAAGAACCGGTTATGACGGTGAAGTCCATACTGTAGCTACCAGTACATTAAACCAATAAGATTCAAACATATGAATTACCTTGGTGCTTCTTCTCACTTCAACGGCAACGGCCTGGGAATTTGACTTGGATTCAACTACTAATCACATTGAGCTTTATTTATAATCTTTATGTCGATCAATAACCAATAATTTACAAGTTGTGGTGCAACATTTTGTAAATGTATCTCAAATGAACATTTTAGAGTTACAAAAGCTCAATTACGGTGCTAAGGAAAAGGGTGAACAAGGAGTGGTAAAAGACAACCGGAGAAAACGCGTAGGAAGAATACCAGTCGAAGCTACAGCTTCCTTTGTTTTATCTCGTGGACCTTTTGCGTATACTAAAAATAAATCAATATCTTTTTTTTAAATGGGGTATTCTGAAAAAAAAAAAAAGGAGCACTTTGCTCAAGTTTTTGGATGCACAAGTCTAACTATATTTCCTTTCTGTTTCTTCTGAAGATATAATCTTACGTTAATCATAGCTTTACGGGCATAATTAGATAGACAAACGAAAAATAGGTTTAAACACTATATTGACGTAAAGAATTAAGATTAGTTGGCATTTTTGTCTACCAACTGTTCTCAATAGACAAGTTAACTAGTCCTAAGACAAAGAGATTCAAGAACAAGAGAAACTGCCCCTTCTTCGCATACTTCTGAGGGTATGCTCGGTGTTACTCCGAAAGATATGTACAAAATTGCACAGCAACTCACCCTTTCATCAATGTCTTAGTCTAAGCAAAATCTGAGTTGTTCACTATTAAAATCTCAGTCTCTTTAGTATTGGTCGTGTAATAACTCTGGGAAGCTCATCTCTTCCGAATTTTGTTGGAAGTATCGAAACTATGGAATAAGGTGGCCAAAAAACTAATGTAAAAAACAAGTACCAGGATACAAATATTTCCATTTAGCAAGATTGGATTCTACGAAGCCGTCATCTTTTTAAAATGGGAAATATATGTTCTGATCTATGTATCTATCTGAGGAAGGCCTGGTATATGGTATGCCACACTCGGTGTATAATGTTAGAACAACTCCGCATGCTTTTGGGACAATTGTACTCGAGCAAAGAAGACTACGGCGCCATTTGGGACAAAGTTACAACTGTATGTTCTCTGTTCTTGATTTCTCCCCAACTGAAAGTGAAATCTCAATATGGCATTTGATGAATTTATTATAATATTACAAATTGATTTAGATAATGAAGGCAAGTGACTATAAAACAAAGAAGAAGCTACAAGAAGAAGGAAGCTCAGTGACCGATATTTATTGGAAACTATCAACTTTCGCTTGTATATAATATATGCATCGGCTTGCAAACATCAAAAACTAGCAGAAAAGAATCCAGCCTTGCACTATTCTAGCAGCGGAGATAGTAGAACTCGAGTCGAGTGATCAAATGAAACAGGAGGAATGTCATCAATTGTTAAATCATGGTGTTGGAACAAAGAGAAAGTCCAGTGAGGTTCATGAATTAGATGAGAAGAAAGCCAATGTCGTCGATGGAAACATGGCTGCGGCTTGGGACCAAATTAGGGAGGAGGCGGCAGCATTTGGTGGCGCTTGGCGTGGTCGGAAACGTTATGTTGGAGTCCGACAGCGACCATCAGGACGGTGGGTGGCAGAGATAAAAGATACTATACAGAAGATCAGAGTGTGGCTAGGAACGTATGACACCGCCGAGGAGGCTGCGAGAGCGTACGATGAAGCAGCATGCTTGCTACGTGGGGCTAATACAAGAACAAATTTTTGGCCTTGTTCACCATCTTCATATTCAAAACCTGCTCTTCCACCAAAGATCACCAATCTGTTGCTCCTTAGGCTCAAAGCTAGAAATAATATTGCTGGGGAGTCGATGGATACTCCTAATCCAGGTAACAATTTACAGCAACAAGAATCAACGGAAATGGAAGACTACCAGTTTGATAATTTCTGCAATGTGAATCCGGACTGTGTTGCAACTGGAATCAGTGACTCTCTTGGGAGTTGTAGTGGGACTGCAGCTACTACTAATGATCATATGAGTAGCTGTCTTGAAACATCAGGTTTAAAGACCGCAGATAATGGGAGTGATGTTAGATCATTTGATCTGGATTACGATAACTGGAGCACTTTTGCTCATTATCACTTTGGTCAAGGAGGAGGCATAAAAGAGGAAGAAAGAGGGGAAGAGATTGATACAGGGTTGATGGATATGAAATTTGAGGATTCTGTGCCACAAACATTGGACGGTTTTGCATTTGACATAGCACAGGAAATGATGGAGCCAATAGAGCTGGGGAAGAGTGAAGATGATCAGTCAATGCTGAGAGAAATCATTAAGAGATTAAACTATGAGCGCAAGTTCTCAGCTTCTCTTTATGCCTACAATGGAGTAGCTGAATGCTTGAGGCTGACTCGCAGATCAGGATTGGTTGGACGAGAATTCCCATCCAATCTCAGGATTTGCCATAATAATGAGGAGGCTAGCAAGTTACAGGACGTAAAGAAGGAGGTGCAAGAAGTTGGCATTCCACAAGTGCCTCCCGAATTGGGGTCATTTACTTCCTCTACACTGGGCACAGAAACTGGTGAATTATCGCTTTGGAGTTCTCTTGATCTTCCTCCTATCTGCTTCATTATTTAGTTAATTACCTGAATCATTGGTAGTATAGACTAGTCTTTCAGGAATTCAGATGAAAGATTCATATATTTGATTAAGCATCAGAATAAATCGTTTTTGTATTTCTCTGCTGCAAATCCTGCAAAAGTTGTTTAACAAAACAAAGCATATCATAGTACGAGTTCATGATATTTGCTTTACTTCCAGACATATATATTCATTAACGCAATAGAACGCCAAGAGTGCAGAGTTTTGCCTGTCAAACATGAAAATCTCATTTCGTCAATGTTGTTACAGACGATGAGAAGGCAATCAGGGATAAGTACAATATTCGTCATTGCCTCGTAATGTAGTTACATGACAACTTTCTTCAAGAGCCATCGAAATTTTATCAAGTTTGATGAAGAAAACTTTGCTTCTTTGAGTCAAAAAATGAGTACATCTAGACTCCCAATAGGAAACATTGCACCAAACAAAGCTTAGCATTTGCTAACTTAGAAGTTAACAATCCATAATTTCTGTTTTGAACTTACATTTGATAAAACAGCACCTAAGCAAAATATTAATAATATGGCCGAAGACAAGCAAATCCCTTGTGCCTCAGTCCACATTATCCTTAACCTGAGGGTTAGAGTTACATTATGGCACCGTTCATTAGATGATAAACAATGGAATGCTGCTCCAGAATGACAAGAAATTGGATTGTCGCATTTGCTAATTTCCGTATAGAATTATCCGTCAACACAAACTTCCCTTACCCACTATTCCAAAAAGAAACGATAACATTAACATTTCTTCCCTGTGGCCAACTTCAACATAGCTCAAGGTTTTGAAATTATATCTCAAAACATATGCAGCAAATGCTATCCGAATCTTCTTGTGGATATTCAGAGTAAAGCTCGCTCGAAATCGGTTATCATTAGATATCTTCTTTCCCCGTATAGATAAGAGTTCATTATCATTATTGTTGTTATCGCGTGTGTGGTTTTTATCATTATTTGCTTCGTAAAAGTTATCAGTTTCCCTTAACACGAGACTGGGTGGGCAGGGCAATAGTTTGCTTAATGCATAGCGTAAGCCGTTAATGATGTCATTTTATAGAAAAAGGCGTCAAATTCCGTTTTTATTTTCACAGCAGAACAGAGGTTTGGAATCCAGCACGCTTTTTCCACGTGTAGTTTTGCAAATGTTTGCTGTCTAAAGATTGGCAGGTCCTGCAAAATGCTATGACCTTAAAATTTCTAAACATTAATGATGAATGTCGCAAAATAAAAGAAAAAATAAATTATCTCCTTACTAAATAATTTAGGTGTAAGAAATAATTTAGGATTACATTTTATTGTAGGAAGAAAATTAATCTCTAAGAATATGATTTAATCTCTTAAAATTTCACTTTATTAAGAAGGGAAATCATTTTCTTAAAATATTATACTCTTTTAAAAATGAAAAAATAGTCTTTTAAAATTTCATATTCTTTTATTTAAGGAGAACAATTTTTTAAGAGTATACAATCTTTAGAATATCAAAACATTGACTTTCCTAAAATAATATACAACTAATATTCAACTTGACACCCCCTTAAGGTAAGGAATTGATGTCTTTCATTCCAAGTTTGAATAAAAATATCATGAAAACTTGAACTACTCAATCTCTTTGTTACAACATCAGTTAGTTGACTTCAAGATGCAACATATGACATGCATACAAGTCCTTCCTCCAATTTCTCTTTGATAAAATGTATATCTGTAACATCCCGTTCCCAATTAAAGGGTTAGAACCCTGAACTTTTGGTGCAGGTGTGATTAATCAGAAGAATTGGGCCAACATATCTCATGCTCATGTATCATATAAGGGATACAGGTATAGGACTAGTAAATCCTTGCATATAGTAAGTAGTGGACATGCATACATTGATACTCCGTGTCTAATTTGGCAATGGGTATGGACGTGATGGACTTGAGATTTATGGGTTAGTAGTATTGAAAATTTATTTGGGACGTGAAATTAGTGTTTTGTTTTAGCACTTTTGGAGAACTTTAGGGAAATTTATGGGGAATTTGCCGAACGAGGCAAAATGCCAAGGGACAGGTCGATTGTACTAGTAATAGACATTTATATGGTTCAATGACACTGAAAATTTGACACATGATGTTAGGAATTATGGTTAGGAGACATTGGAGTTTTGGGTGACAAAGGGATTGCAAATTGAGTGATAAATGGAGTAGAGATAAATGGTTATGAACTCATAAGATAAATTACTGCCAAGTGCCTTGACATATGTCATGACACTATTGAACCCATTTAATGGCCTTGTCCTTGTTATTTCTTTTCCCGACACCTTGCAAATGAGCAAGTCAAAAAGGAGTTTTATCTGCTTGGTTTCTCCACCATCACCATCATTCTCGTAGCTTCCTTTCTCTCTGTTCCTGGTACAAGTTGCTTATCCTTTCACTTTGCTTTCTCGTCTTTTAGCTCACCTCAGAGCTGAACATAAACCTCATCCCTTTTGAGGATGGAATGATTGGGTATAGTGTTGCGAAACAACGTAGTAGTTTCAAAGAGACGAAGAAACGGAAGCTTAAGTAGGTAAGACTTGTATTTTTACTAGAAATTGTCAGTTAAATGTTTGAGTTCTGATGTGTTGATATTTGTGAGTTCCTGCTTGTATCATGGGCAAGGTTACTGGTTCTTATGGGATGAGTGATGATGTATGTAAGGGGATAGAGAGGTTGGATTGCTTCTGCGGCTTTTCTAAAAGTGGTAAAATGTATCCCGCCCGTTCATTGATCTAAAGTTTGTCCTTTTGGTTAAAGGAGTAAAAAGGGATTGAATTTGATTTTGAGTCCTTCATATAAGGTCCAGAACTTTTTATCTTTCCATCGATTTTAAGTTTGTGAAATTTGGAACTCTGAGTCAAAAGTAATGGCTATTAGAAGTTGACGATCGACCCGTCCTTCTGCTTTTGCCGATCGATCCGCCCCTCTGTTCCGGCCATCCTACTGTTCTGACCGATCGATCTGTCTTTCTGTTCCCGATCGATCCGTCTTTCTGTTCTGACCGATCGATCTGTCTTTTTGTTCTGACCGATCGATTCGTCTTTCTGTTCTGACCGATCGATCAGTCTTTCTGTTCTGATCGATCGATCCGTCTTTCTGTTCTAACCGATCGATCCGTCATTTTGTTTTGTTCTGATCGATCGACTGTGATCCTTTAGCCGATCGACTTTGAATTTCTAACTGATCAATTTTGATCTTTGACTGACCGGCCTCCCCCTGCTCTTTGGGTCACAAGTCTACCGACCGATCTTCGGTCTTTCGACATTCTACGGCCGACCGACTATCCTTCTTTGTTTTGGCAATTGGTCGAGCGGTCTGGCCGACCGACCCTAATGCTTTGTTTTGGCCAAAACTCCTCCGACCGATATCTGATTGATTTGATTTCTGAAATGTTGAATCCTTCAGTCATTTCTCTATCGTTCCCTACCGTAGTGATTGGTTCTGATATTAACTAAGAAAGAGCGATCGATTTAAAGTGGACTGACCGATGAAAATAACCGAGTGTAAATCTTTCTGAACATGTATTGGAAAATTGGAGATAGTTTGAGCTATAGAGCTCCAATTGATCTGATTTTTGTTGAATGAGAGATACGGATCTACAAATGATCCGAAGGAGCCGACTGGCCATTGAGTCTCTAAGATGTTCAAATTCAGGAGTGTAGTTCGGTGCACTGTTAGTCAATGTGTTGGCCAGAGCGTCCTCAGTGCCAACCTGAAGTGACGAGTTTATGAGAGTACAACTTAGAAAAAATGGAGTGTTACTGGGATGAGACCCGGGCTTGTCATAATTATGCACTGTACATATTTTTAATTCAGGCATGTGCACTATGAAATACTTAGAACTTATCTGGCATAAATGAACTGTGCAGGCTGAGCGCCCGCAGTCAGGCATTCCCAGATCGGGAAAGCAGTTACTAATTGAAATGTTTGTTTTAATTGAAATGTTTATACTGATCGATCGATGAACTGTTACTTGAATGTGAATTGGGTGAACTAAGTGTACTTACTGTGATTGTTCCATGCGATTTGATTGTGCATTGCATATACTGAAACTGTGATTGGTAAACGGAAATACGATTGATCTATCGATAAAAATGGAAATATGAGTAACCGATCAAACCGGTCGATAAGAAGGGACTGATCGATAAAGGGGATTGACCGATCGATAAGATGGGACTGATCGATAAAAAGGATTGATCGATCGATAGAATGGGACCGATCTATAAAAGGAAAACACGACGAAATGGGATCATACATGTTTGACTGATGCGTTGCATTTCATGAATGCATGAAATATAAAGGTAGTTGTGACCAGAGTCGCCACTGATACTGAAAAAGAGCCTCGAGCTCAAAGGGAGATAGTGCATACCCAGAGGGCTCTCCTACTTCCTAGACGCGTCTACTGCCTACTGTTACTGTTTAAGCGCTCGATCACAACACTATAATAAAATGGGAAAGTATCACATATGCATTACATACACGTTTTGATTGAATACAGTAAATGGGAAAATGGTATGAGTGCCTTATACAATTGTGATTTGCTTCTTCTGACTGTGTTATTGTATATAAAATGAATCTTGATATGGAATGCGATTATTATGATTGCTATTGTTATGATTATGTGTTACCTAACTTGGGTGAGCCATCGATGATGGTCACTCACTGAGTTTGCAAAACTCACCCAAAATTTGCAACTATTTTTCAGGACTCAGAAGAATACCCTGTTCGGCAAATGGGAGTATACCTACTGCATGTGAGTGAAGGAAAAGGTCAGGATCAGTTTGCATCTGCATTCTGTATTTTATTATTTCGTACAAATTTTTATTCCGTAATTTCTGTAAAATAGTGTTTTGTAATTTTAGTGGGCCCCAAACAGACTATTGAAATTCTATTGATTGTAATGGGTTGATTGACAATGCTTATGAATGAAATTAGGTCCAATTTGGTTATGAATCTTCATATATTATGTTTGTGATCGTGGTCTTAAAAAAAAACTTGTACTGAGTTTTGACTAATTGAGTGCAGTAGCATGCCACCCTCTTAGGGTGCGGACTCGGATATCACCATCGATGTCGGGTTCGGGTCTTGCGGGAGTGGGGTGCTACAATAGCGATGAATATGACGTATGTCTCGGCTCTAATGTCATCTCCTTCACCCTTCTGGAGTTCTCCGCAAGTGTATCTATAATTAGCTTGGTGTTTGCAGAGATTGTGTCCAGTACCTTCATCCAGCTCGATTTTTCTGCATCTTCTTCCTCTTTGAACTCCTCACTGGTTGAATCCCCTTCTTGTTGTTTTTGGGTTCTTAAACTTGCTTGACCAATCTTGCCCTTAACATGTGTCTTGGCACTAATATCCTGCAGTTCCATATTATAGGACTTTAAGATTTCAGCCTGCCATATATGATGGTGGTTTATGAACTCAGAAAGGTAAACTGTAAGTCCGTTGCACTCAACTCTATAGTAATTATCTATGATCAAAACCAAGTAACCCATTCCTAAATTATTGCTCCTCTTCTTTCAAGCAGCATTAATTGCATTAAAAATGTGGGTGGTTGTGCAAGTTGGGATGCTATGATTCATGCACCACAATATAAACAGTTCCTTCGTCGAACACTTGTTGGTTTCCGTTTTGTCATTTAGCCTATGAATTTGTGTATCAACAAGTGTTCGTGACTCCTAATAATGTTTTTTATGTGTTTTTAGTGTCTAAACACTCTAATCTAGTTAGTTTTTTTCAATAGTGACTTAATTGAAATCGTTGTGCTGATCTACTACGAAAAACTCAAGGAAACCAAAGAATTCATACATGGTGTCATAATCAAGTCCATAAAGTTGTCCCCATGATCTGAGCCATAGTTCTATAGGTTTGATGGACTCATATTGAAGAGTAGTAAAAAATTCTACGGTCAGTTCTACGTAAATTGGGAATTGAATTTGAATGAAATAACATATTAAATTTTCTTAGTTAAGCTCTCGACCTTGTCTCGGAGTTCTAATCTATCTAAAGTTTCAAAGTGAAAATATTTTGGAACCATAATTTGTTTACTACGAAGGAAATGGAAACGAGTACCTTCCTCATCCGAGAAGACTAGGGTTGTTTCCCCCTCCTTGTCCATACTGGGTTCCCGTGTAATTCACTTGCTCTAGATCACTTTCCTTCATTAAGAAACAATCTACTGTGTCATGGTCTAATTGTCCACAGAGTTCACACTTAAGTTAGGAATCAAGCTGAAACAAATGAAAGAATGAATTTTTATACTCAAAAAGGTCATAAAGAGGAGATGCTAATTAGGAAGTTTAAGACGTTAGATATTAAGTTGACTAACACTTATATGGAGTCTAAAAAAATGTTTGATAGACAGGGAGTGTAGATCCAACTTGCCCAAAAATATTTCAGGAAGCTTAAGGAACTTGACTTCTACAAGGCCATATATCTCATCCATAGTTGGAATTATTAATCGATCTTGTAGATTCCTTCTAAATTTCACTTGAAGATAACTAAAATAATTTTTTAGTATCTTAAAATTACAACTCTTCTTCCAAAAACTTTAATTTAATAGATTTTTGTGATATTTATGTTTTCAAAGATCTTAATGATAGAAAAAGTAACAGTGGCTTTATCTTTTTTGGATATAATGCAAACTCTTGTACTTATAACACAATTTGATTAAGAAGGTTGTTAAGAGAGGTTCATTTAGAGAAAATGGAGGTAACAATAATCAGGAAGGACAATAAATCTGATCAAGATTTAGTTAAAAATCTAATGTTCCATCATAGGAGTAAGCATATTGATATAAAATTTTATTTTATTCCATAATATATTATTAAGAAGGAAATTAACATTAAATTTTTAAAGTCTCTTGATCAAGTTGCTTATATTTTCACTAAATTCCTCAAGTATGATGATTTTAAAAAATTATAGATAATTTCTAAAATTATAAAAAATCAAGTTTATAAGGAGTGTTATAAATAAACTTAACTTTTGGAGTTATGGAGTAACTTTGAAAGAGTAATTGATGGTCAAATCTCAATTAATTCACATGCTTTAAGGATTAATACAAATTTGTGTCTACATTCCAATTAATATAACCTCAAATCAATAGAAGTTACATAAAGAAAGTTATACTAAAATAACTTTATATTGCGGGTTTTCAAAACACGTCCCTCTCTCCTCCTTTAATGCTTTGCACTCTCTCCTACTCATTTTCCCGCCTCCTTTAGCTTTTACCTCTCTACCCTTGTTTTACTTTTGACTGCCTTGTCCTAGCCTTTTGACCACTTATTTTTCTGTCATTTCCTGGGTCCCTCTTAGGACCCCTGACGCTCACCCTGATGGGTGAATCGTCGTTGGCGGTGGGAGCTTTTCCCCCTCTGTCGTCTACGGTGGCGGTAGCTGGTCTGCCAGCGTCGGTTGAGGTGGAGGAAGGTGAGATTTGTGTTCACTTACCGGTGGGTCGTGGATCTTGGCGCAACGTGGTGGCCAAATCGCCGAATAGGGAGAAACTTCGTTACTACCCAAATGTTATGCAGGACGGGATATTGTCCCCTCTAGTGGAGCTGCTGCAGGCAAGGGCTCGTGCTTGGTCCAATGCATTGGTGGGCTTCTTCTGGTCTAAAAGAGTTGCTTTTCCGGTGGTTAGTGCGTGGGCACGCGGTAGGTGGGGGAAAAAAGGCTTTGAAAAGATGATGCTTCGGGGGGATGGGTCGGTGCTTTTCAAGTTTGCTCCGAGCTCTAACCTTGGAAAAATTCGGGAGCAAGGCCCATGGCATATTGGGGATCAACCATTGTTCCTTCAACAGTGGAGACCAGGTATGGGTGTCGACAGAGGAGCCATTGAGGTTATTCCTCTTTGGGTCCAGTTTCATGATTTACCGATGGAATATTGGACTGTTGATGGTTTGAGCCATTTGGCTAGTGGTTTAGGTAAACCCCTTTGTATGGATGCTCAAACAGCGGCGATGGACCGCATAGGTTATGCTAAGATCTGTATTGAGGTTCCTAAGGAGGTTGAGTTGCCTGATAGTATGTCGATTAAACGCCTTGATGAGAATGGAGAGCTCCTATGTGATCGTATAGTGGTATCCTATCCGTGGAAGCCAAAGGTGATGGGACGCAAGTGGGTAGCCACGGGGAGAGTTTTTCGAACTGGGTGGTTTGACGATTTGGATAGGGATGATAAGAGCCAAGAGGGACAGGGTCAACCTCAGGGGAGTCCATGTTTGGTGGAAGGGAGCGCTGATTCGAGGTCAGGGGGTCAGAATGATCAGCTTGCCAGTAATGGTGAGGTTACTCCGATTCAGCAGCCACTTCTGAGCGGTTCTCCTACTCAGTCTCTGGCAGTTGGTGGTATGCAATCTGGAGTTGTGGTAGGGGAGGCGCAGGAGGATAGTAGCTGCGATACTCCTCCTCGAGAGCAGCCCCCATTTCGTTGTCGGTGAGAACCTGGTTAGTGGTGCCAGTGGGGGTCGTGAGGTAAACACATTTCAGTCAATGGGAGAGGATAGAGTTGAACCTAATACTGTGGTAGGGACGGTGCATGAGTTACCGAGGGAGTTCACTCCTACTTCAGTGGAAGTAGTTAAGAAAACGACTGTGAAGAAGAAATCCAAGAAGAAAAGGCTCAAAGGGGTCATGTCCCCGGAGTGCCTCTTCTAATCATGACGTTTTTAATTTGGAATATGAGGGGGCTGAACGCTCCCCACAAGCAGTTGATGGTTAAGCAGTTAGTGGCTGATACTCATCCTTTTTTGGTAGGCTTACTTGAAACGAAAATAAAAGATTCCTCGTTGCATAGGGACTTAGGTTTTTTGGGGCCTCATTGGAGTTACATCTCTAATCATGCCCATCATTATAATGGGAGGATTTTGTGTTGGTATAATGAGCAGAAGGTGGCAGTCCAAGTACTAAAGATGGGAGACCAGTTTATTCATTTGCAATGTACGATATTTGGACAGGGTCGGGTTTTGGTAACTCTAGTTTATGCTTCAAATTTTGCATTCCAGCGGGAAGTCTTATGGAGAGCGCTCCAGGATTTACAGATTGGTATTCAAGATCCGTGGCTAGTTGCTGGGGACTTCAATTGTTGTCTTAATTCGACGGAGGTAGAAGGAGGGGTGGTTTTCCATGGTGGTGCAGGTCGAGAGCTTCAGCACTTATTTATGCAGACGGCACTTGTAGATCTCAGAGGTAGTGGCAGGTGGTTCACATGGGAAAATAAACAGAAAGGTAACTTGTTCATTCGGAAAAAGTTGGACCGGGCGTTGGTTAATCAGCAGTGGCTACGCACTTTTCCGAATGACTCTGCGATGTTTGGCGAACCTAGTTGTTCTGATCACTCTCCTATCATTGTGCAGCATCATAGTGGTTGTAGCAGGTCTGGGGCTCCCTTTCGATTCTTTAATGGTTTACTTCGGGTGGAAGGTTTTATGGAAATGTTGGGGCAGGTTTGGGGGACGGAGGTTCAGGGGTTTAAAGCGTTCCAGTTGATGCAGAAGTTGAGATTGGCTAAGGCAGCTATCAAAGGGTTTAGTCTCAGATACAATCGGGATGTTCAGGAGCTGGGCAGGCGGTTGGCTGTAATCCAAGGACATTGCTATCATGACCCCCAGAATGATCAGCTTCGAGTTCTGGAGGTTGAGAGCTTGCATCACTATCAGGAGGCGCTCAAGTTGACCGCTTCTATTGCCCATCAGAAATCAAGACAATCATGGCTTAAGGAAGGTGACTGCAACACCAAATTTTTTCATGCGGCCATTTTGGGCCGTCGTAACATCAACACTATTACGGATCTTCTAGATGATAATGGGCAGATGGTAAGGGGTCGAGAAGCTGTTGCTACTCAGGTGAGAGAGTTTTATCTTCGGCTTATGGGTTCTACTGTAGACTCGGGGACAGGATTTGGAGTTCGCGATGTACTGGATGTTTCTCTCAGTCGGGATCGAAAGGAGTTGCTCACTGCCCCTTTTACTGCCCTCCAAGTGAAGGAGGCTCTATTTCGGTTGCACAGTTCCAAATCTCCGGGGCCAGATGGGTTTTCGGCTGGTTTCTTTCAGCACACCTGGCCTATTACGGGGCAACTTTTCACGGAAGCGGTATTAGAGTTCTTCTCTTCCGAGACAATGCTTAAGGAGATTAACGCCACCTATATTAGTCTCATACCTAAGAAGGAGAGACCTGATAGAGTTTCAGATTTTCGGCCGATTTCTTGCTACAATACGGTATATAAAGTGATTGCATCTCTTCTAGCCGTTCGGTTGAAGTGTGTTTTGTCTGAAATTGTCAGTGGGGCTCAAGGGGCTTTTCTTCCTTCGCGCAGCATTGGGGATCATATTCTGTTACTACAGGAATTGTTGGGGGAGTACCATTCTGGTAAAAAGGTAGATAGTTGTGCTATGAAGATTGATTTGTTCAAGGCCTATGACACAATTGGATGGAGCTATCTTACGGATTGTTTGCAAGGGATAGGTCTTCCGCCTTTGTTTTGCAGGTGGGTGGAGCAATGTATTCACACTCCCTCACTCAGTGTCTTGGTTAATGGAGTTCCGACTAAGCCTTTCCGGATGCAACGAGGGATCCGACAAGGGGACCCTCTTTCCCCTTATCTGTTCACTCTCGCTATGGAAGGTTTGTCTAGGCTGCTGTCAAAAATGACTCAATGCAATGGGTTATTCCATTATCACCAGCGTTGTCGGGAGTTACAATTGTCTCATCTCTTATATGCTGATGATGTGATTCTGCTTTGTAAAGCTGACCCTCAGGTGATTCGTAGGATGCTTAACTTGCTGGACACCTTTTCTCGGTGGTCGGGCATGCGAATGAATGTTATGAAGAGTGGTATCTATGTCTCGTCTGATGTTTCAAATCCGGATCATCTTAGTAGTATAGCGGGACTGCCTCTTCAATCACTACCGTTCAGATATCTAGGAGTGCCGATCACCCCGGGTAAACCGAAGTATTTGGATTTCCTTCCTTTGTTAGAAAAATTGAGGAAGTGTATAAACGCCTGGCAGAATAGATTTCTTTCGTTTGCAGCCAGGGTCACTTTAATTGTTGCTGTTTTGAACAGCATGCATATTCATTGGGCGGCCCACGTCGTTATTCCGAAAAAAGTTCTAAAGGAGATGGATCGGATCTTGAAAGCGTTCCTATGGACGGGTAAGCATGGTGCGTGTATAGGGGCTAAAGTTCGATGGAGTGACATTGTTGTGCCTAAAAAACAAGGGGGATTGGGAGTCATTTCAGTCACTCAGATGCAGAGGGTGTTGATGATGAAGCGCATTTGGAGGCTTTTTGCAGATAGGGAAGCATTGTGGGTCCAATGGGTACAAACT
>JANZLX010000213.1:6742640-6756352 GCA_025531955.1 Erythroxylum orinocense | reverse complement strand
TTGCGCGCATTCAGTTTTCTTCTATGTACATTATCCGGAAACACACGTAGCCCAAGTGGGAGATTGTTAGAATTTTAAGGATCACGTGTATAAATATATGTACGTAGATTTCTATCACGGTTATAGGCCTAATAAAATGTGATCTAACTTTAGTAAATTAATTAGGCCTACAGAAATATTAATTAATTATTAGTATGGGCTTGATGTATAGAAGATCATTACGAGTCATTGTGGTTAATGGGCCCACAATAGCCCGTAAGTCATAATTGACTATAAATAAGGTTGTGGCCCCCAAATCAGATTCATTCTTGACATTTTCTCTGAAAAAGATTTTGTTAGTTTTCTCTGTTCCATAAGGAGAATTCATTCAGTATCTGAATCTTGGTTTGGAAGAACACATCCATCAAGTTTTGTTGTTTACACTTTCGTTGTGCAATGGATCAAGGTTAGTGTTCTTATTTATACATATATCATTTTTTATTCAATCTGCATATGATTCTGGTTGACTGTTTATTTAGAAATCTGAATAATAATTATAAATCTTGATTTCTAAAAACACTTGTTAAAGCCACAATGTGTTGTGGCAGACCCAGACCTTTTGGGAGTATCTTAGGTTAGACTAAGCAGAAGTTTGAGATTTTACTACTGGCTCCAGAGTGTACATAAAGTCGAGAAGAGTTGGGACCTGATAGCTGCTTGAACCTGCCACTAGTAAAGTCCAGAAACCAAAACCTGTTGTCTCTTATCACCAGGTGAAATTCTCTTAGATAGCAGGCCTGACTTCCCCAATCTGAAATATGAACCCAACATTGCTCGGGACGTCATGCTAGGATCAGATCGTTGTTTAGTGGAGAAAGGAAATTAAGAAGCAAATGCAGTTCTTTCTAAAGCAAATTAAAAGAGGCCAAGTATCAAACTTCTATAAGATTCCTTGCTGTTCTACTAGATTCCATAGTCAGAACCCCATCACAAAAGCCATGTTCATACCACATTCTGCCCATTAATTGAGGCCCTTTTCATTTCCTAGCGAGTTTTGACTTCCTGATCCTCACAGAGATCATAGTTATATGAATGCAAATTATTTTCACCATTCGACAGTGATCAGACACAAGAAGATAACAGCTAAGGATTACTTGAGATAATTAAACTGTATCTTTATCTAGTGGAGAACTAGCTTTGATTGCCAGAGCACACAAGTCAGAGAGAGAGTCGCTTGTCGACCTGTGAAAGTGGCAATAGAAAGCAAAGTTGTCCAATTATAACTCTTCATCGTCATACAATTTTTGCTCACAAGTTCTTGGTCACGGCCTCACAGGGACTCAGCTGCAGCTAAGCAATCCGTGTTCTGGGAGGGGACGTAATTTGCCTTCACTCTGTAGTTAAACTCCTGCAACTTGCCGTTGACTTCAATGATCTTTATTGACGGTAGTTTGCTATCTTAACTTCATTCTCAGGCTGTTTTTCCGACGGAAATTACCGACAGAACATCTACACATTATGATGGATAGCATAGCTAGCAACGTAATTTACCAACGGATCAAGTCGTCGGAGAAATGGTCGTAGATAATAATTTGCGATGAATCATAGAATGTTAGTTGCAAATTTACTGACAAAAATTTTGTGTAACTGTCAGTGAATATATTGACAATTATTCTGTGCTATCTTTAGCTGGTAAAGTTATCATCGGATAAGATATGTTTGTCGGCAAACTTACCGATAGAATTGGTTATTCCGTCCATAATTTAATATTGTCATTACTGACGGTTATTAGTTATCCATTGATAAGTCGAATAGATTTTACCGACGAACTTTGTTTTTCCGTCGGTAAATTTACTAAAAACTATTTTTTAAAAATTTCTTTACATTAAATTTTATTTGATGATGTTATGGTTTATACATAATTTAAACAGTTATGAGTTATCTATTGATAATATTTTAATTTATTTCAACATTTAATTTGTTAAAAAAGAAAGTTGATTGATGATATAATGTAAAAATTATCTTAATTGATAATAAATTTTTTTTGTACATAATAAGTATTTCTAATTCATACAAAATGACTACAAGTACGCTATTCATTTGGTGACTGCGGATGCTCTAATTGTTGCGATGAGGTGCTACGTCTCTCCTTCAACTCATTCACCTCATTACAGAGCTGAGCTATGTACTCCATCGACGGTTGCAACTGAGTTTTTAATGCCTGTACTGTGTTCCAAAGCTCATGAACTTCATTGGATGCGAACCGCCTACTAGATGTTGTTGTACTGGATGTAAAGAATTGCAAATAACATGCGTTCGTAAATGAACCTAAGTCGAATATCCTTCCACGACGTCCCTACCACCTACTGTATGAAGATAGGTTTGAGTCTTATCAACATCTTCAGACTGCTGAGACTATCGTTGAATGCTTTCTTGTATTTGGTCCTATCATAAGGCAATGTTTATATTAGTAAGTGATAATTATTAAGCATAAATATTAAAACATAAATTTCACATACATTTAGTTTCCTGTATCGAGTGTTGACGAAGGTTACACCGTCATGCTTCCTAATGGAAGTATGCAAAAAGAGTTGACAGGTTGTAAGCTTCGTGCCCATAGACTTTTCCTGCATCAGAATAAAATGTTATAAGTGAATTACAATTTATAAAAATTTTGGCAAAATTTTCTCTATTTTTATGATATTTACCCATGTTGAACAAAGAAAATAACTCAACAACACAACCATATATGACACTAGACATTTATAACATTATCATTTTTCATAACATACATATTTTCATTCCAAAATTCACACATCAAATTAAATTGAAGTACACCAAAGTAATAAAAAACATAATATAAATGTAAAGTGTAGATACTTACAAGTCTCTCTGCATGCTCGTGGTGGTGTAGATCCTTCAGCATGTACGGGAAGACTCTCTCCTCCCAATCCTCCACATCTATTGATAAAATTACGCTCTGAAATGAACATTGCCTTGGGTGATGTCTAATATTGACGCCAACGACTCCATATTTGCTCAAAAATATAAGGCGATCGTACACCAGTCTTATGTATTGCACCAACAAAGTCTTGATAACGTGAACGTGCTTGTCTCTTCCATACTATTTAAATGACCACATCAAATTCAGAATCTTAAAAAAATCTTTCTGAAATAAAAGGAAAAACATACGATAAGTATTTATAATGTAATAATATTTATCTAATAAATGTATAAAATCAATTAAAAACAAAAAAATAATTTTTTGTACCTTAAACTCCTGATAGTAAAATTCGTTTGACGCCTGAGAGATATTCTTTTATATATAACCTTCAATATCAATCTTCTTCTTGAATTTGAATATCATGTTTCTTGAGTATGGTCCAGACGAAATCAACCTAATATTAAAACTATTAATTTATGCCTTTTTTAAATTTAAAGCTATAACTTAATCATAAATATATGGTGTTTCATGTATTTTCACTTATAGATTGTAAACAATTGTGATATAAGTTCTTTCATCAGCTCCTGGAACTCCAGCGTAGAGGTCGCCTCCTTCATCTGCATCGCTTATCATTGATATCTCTGTCAATATAGGGGTAGTGGATGGTGTAGTAGCAGGTAATGCCTCATCTACAAGTGTAGTAGTAGCTGGAGATACAACATCTGATTCAGTTGCAGCTGCATAATGTAATGCTTCACTTAACAATAATTGGCTTCAAATCATGGTTTGAACCATGGTTACATTATACCTATTTTCTTTTTGGTGGCATATTTCAACCTATAATTCATATCTCATCTTTTGAATTAATATTTCTTATTTTCATCATTATCATTATCCTCGTTTCGACTATATGCTTCTTGATTGAAATTAATATCCTCAATAACTATTAGAAAATTATTTCCTATATCTAGTTACATATCCCTTAAATCATCATCTGACCTAACACTTCTAAGTTAAGTTATATCATATTTTAAGTAATTTGCCTTAGCATCTTACGATTAAACTTGATTTCAATTCTAAGAGGACCATATAATAAATAACCATTTTTCCAAACCTTACCTACTCTTCTATAGAAATCTTTATTTAATAATAATAAGTCTAGATTATTCATTATAGTGTCAAATGTGGACAAATTGTCGAACTTAATACTAGTCCAATTGCTTGGTAGCTTCTCTTAGTGAAGAGCTATAAAACCTCTTCTTCTAGCTTTATGAGTGCATAGTATGTGAATCAAGTCCTTCTTAAAGACAATATCTCTATCCTTCTCTTCAAAAATTGAAGTATCTATCCTCATCATTAGTATAACATCTTTGTTTTCCACCACTTTAATCATCATTTTCATTAAGAAACCCCCAGGTAACCTCAATCCCATCAAAATTATCAACAATCTCCTTACGGTGAACAATAGAATTCATCAAATCCTCTTGTTTTCTAAATTTTCTATTTCTTATTCTTATTTTTAGGTCAAATCTTGCTAGATAAGCATATCGTTACAAATTCAATGAGTTGGTTATGATCGAAATAATCACACATGTCATCAATAAATAGCTTAGCTTATTATTAACATACTCTTTAACTTCTCATGAATCAGTGCCTTATAAGTGCTTTGTAGCAGCATCATTATTCATCAATGTAGAGAAGGAGGCATAGTAGGAAACCAAAGAGGACCAGGATAGTAGCATCCCTGCATATAGTAGGATAATGACTATCATGATTGGTACGTAGTTCTTAGAGTCTAGAAAATAAGAATAAATAATAATTAATCTTTTGGTCTCCTTTATTCGGAGAACCAAATATCAAAATTTCCTATGGTATAACTACTACTAAAACCTCTTTGCCATATGAGACTTATTTATATGAAGCGATTCTTGGGAGGCAGATGAACTACAGCAAGAAATTGATATATCATGACCAAATTATTAAGTAGATGATGCATATAACCATATAATATTGATAAGTTAAAATGAACTATTAAATAGAAATCTTTTTTGGAATTATCATTATAGTGATCTTTATAGTTATTGTGACTCATATAAACTAAACTATTTATACATGCTAACAAATAATTTATAATATATATGAATAATGTAGTTAATATGAATTACCATATCTTTATAGCAATTTCAAGTGCTATATAGGTTGAATCTAATTTCAACTGCTCGACTAAAGCAACCAAAAAAACACTAAAATTAATCGATAAACAAATTTGAATTTTTTTAATGATTTATCTTACATTAAACAAAACTAAACCTTTAGAATCCTTCTTCTTTTTTATGTTCAATTTATTTACTAAATAGGATCTAAAAGAAGAAAAAAAGAAAACTTGTTGAGTCAATAAACCAGCGCATATAAAGATAACTTAAACTCACCATCCAGTTATTGCAAATTACATAATGAAATGACAATGATTTTAGATAGTAAAAGAACTCATATGTGCCTCGATACAATTGAACAAAAATTAATAACATACATAACATTAGCATCAAAGCATACTTCGGATAATATCCCATTGCCGCAACTATATAATAATATTGTATATAACAACTTGTGCACGTATTACATCCATCCCATTGATTATTTCGTCATTTGCATTATTATTTGAACTCACATAATTGATTTCTCAACTGTAATCTCGATAAAGTAGGTCATGAAATCTGGTTTATGAGAAGGAACAATAACCTTAATAGCCATAGACATTTAAAACAAGGAGAAAATCATTAAAGAACCCACTCAGAACTTTCGTCGAACACTTTAAAGACATAACAGATTCATCCCAATTAATTTAAGCAAATCATGTCTTTTTCCTTCCTCATTGTTTTCCAGAACATTACAAAGACAAATACACCATAGACAATCCAAAACAAACGCAAAAATACCTAAAAAACTCCTAGGTTCGAACATATATGCCAACACAGGTTATACAAAAAATCACACAGAATAAAGGCTAAATGACTTACCTCCGCCAAAGGAGACAATGATAGTGGTCGGAGAAGACAAACGAACACACACGTCGATGAGCAGAAGACGAATCTATGATAGAGAAACGGAAGGAATCGATGACAAAAAAAATGAAAATGTTATGTAACTCACTGAAACAGAGAAGAGAAATACAAACAAATAACCAGCAGCAACCGATTCCTCTATTTTTTATTCAATCCGACAGTGAAATACAAGGTTCTTAGGGAAAATAACAAGATGATGAGCAATGAAAATAACAGAGAATATCAGAGAAGGGGATGGGGAGAAGAAACAGAGAATTTGATGAGAGGAGAAAGATAGAATCTGAGATGGCAAAGAGTTACATTCAACATAATAATCATCCTTCCCCAACCCTTAGCAGAATATCGAATATATAGAGCATATTCAACAAGTGTAAACCGTTTCATTCAATGATCTGGTACTAGGCCGAGAACTTCTCCTTAGGCCCCTGTGGATCAAAAGGCTTAATAGCGGCTTTGGGCTTTGCTGGTTGCTCCATAATATGTTCATAACAGAAAACGAAAACGTAGGGGAGAGGGAGGGGGTCTTCGGGTAGGTTAAATGCATAAAAAATGACGTTGTTTGGTGTTAAACTAAAAGACGTCGTTTTCGTTATATTAAAAATGTTGGAAACGAAAGAAACGATGACATTTACTCTAAAATTTACCAACGTAAACATTTCCATTAGTAAATCCAAAATTTTTTTATTTCACCAAGCATTCTATCCTCCTTTATTGACGGAAATCTTCTAATGTTGCTATATTCCGTTCACAAATTTGCTGACATAATTTTCCTCCATGTTTACCAGCGGATACTTTTACCGTCACAAACTGCAATCTTTCCCGACAATGTTACCTATAAAAAATCATTTCTGTCAATAATTTGCTACGGTTTCTCTTCTGTTGGTAACTTTTCGTCGATAATTACTAATTTTCTTATAGTGAGAAGAGACGCACAGACCCATGTTCTTGTCAACGTTGTCATTGCTTTAGAGTCATAGGACACACGAAAGAGACACAATTCGAAGGAGACAACGACAGAGGAGGGGAAAGGGCACAGATGGAGATGTAAAAAGGGAGTAAAGATCGAAACTTTACAATTCACATTCACTTTACAGGATTGGCTCTTTTGTTTTGTAATTTATGTTTATACGTTCGCTTTGGGTTGTACAAATTGACTTTCTATCCTCGTATGTTCACACAACTCTTTCAGAGAAAAAATAATACAAACATTAAAAAATTCAAAAAATTAATTTTTAACTTTTTTAAATAATAGTATTAAAATTACACTTATAATAATTAAATATTATTTATATAACGATTCAATCTATTTTTCAGAACTAAATTAATTAAATCTCATTCAAATTAATAATTTATCATAATTTTATTAAATTATTAATTCAAGTCAAGTTTAATTAATTCGGGTTAGGTTTATTAGAAATATTTGAATAATTCATTTCTAATTTTTATACCATGTGTGTTTTAACAATTTTTTTAAGGAGAAGAAACTTTTTAAGACAACTAACAGCTAAAAGTTAAAAGATTATTTTCAAAAAATTCACAAAAATTTCTTAAACTATAAAATTTTTTAATATCTTTTAACGTAATAAAAATGATACTCAAAAGAAAAGTCTTGATATTAGATCCGCAATTAATTACCTTCATTAATGTCTGATTAATCTAACGTTAAATTTTATTTTTTATCTTAAAAATTTTTAATTAGAAATTTTTTTATTTTTTTGTAACTTTTAAATTATAAAATACATGTTTTTATATATTTTAATTTTGTCATAATTTAGTTTTATTATTAAATAAATAAATACTATTTAATTATTTAGAATTAAGTATAAATTAAAATTATGGCTGATATAATATAATTATTTTATTTAAAAATTAAAAATACTTTCAAATTTTATGATTATTTGGTAAATATGCTCTAAATTTAAAATATCCTAAAGTGCGTAATTTTAAATTTATATATTAACTAAAAATGCATAAAATTATAATTTTAATAAAATAAGTATTTATTTTTAGATAATAAAATAATTTTTTTAATATTAATTTACAAAAATTTTTTGAAAATTTCTACTTAATAATGGTTATTTTTAACAAAACATGATATATGTATTACAAAAGAAGAATGTAAACTTAAAAAAGTTAAAAACCATTTGCAGATAGAATAAAAAAACAGATCAATAATTTTATTGTATTTTTATTTTTTGGTAAATTATCAATTCAGAATATCCTTTGGAAACGATATTGAAAGTAATTAGCCAAATTTTGGTAACTAACTAATAACAATTCAATTTCAGCTTGTATCCCTGCCTGATCGTCCCGTACGATACGTCCAGTCCACAACCATTAATTATCTTCATTGCTTTCTCATTGGGATTTAACTTTACCAACTTCCATCACCATCCTCAAATCAATGCCGCAATCAGTCATTTCTTCCTTAAACAACACCTTTTTTTTTTTTTTTCAATTTTTCCCCATTCATAAGCGCTTAACCGACTGAAAGTACTATGAGGGCATTAACGTCTCAATTTTGATCGATCACACTTTAAAATGTAAGGAGAGGCTCTGGAAATAATTGGTAAAAATTGATCTTTTATAATTAAAGAGTGGCATATTTAAATTATAAAAATAGCTTATTGAAATAATTAAATCATTAATCAATTCGCAGATAATCTATAAATTATTCTTCGCGCAAGTAAATAAAAATCACAACTATAAAATAATGAAGACATCGATGTGTGATAACGCAGTTTAGCATATTTTGTCTATGTCTGCGGGGCCTTTATCTAGATTGATTATTTTCACTGTAATTCACAAAAAATTACAAAAGATTGATCTACCCCATACGACTCAATCTATGTTACTAACCCACAACCTAAATACTCGTGAAAGATCTTCACGCTCAATAACACGACCGACTCATGTTAACCTCGTTAGAGAATTTTTCCTAACTATTTTACTCAATCAAAGGAACAAATAAAACCAGTAAAAATAAGACCTCCAGATTAGAAGTTTCCCACAGACATAAACAGGCCACTGCACATGTTCATCAAGCAACCATCAACACCGAAATCACCTTTATGCTGTAACTAACAGACCTTTTCAAGAACTCAGAAAAATTCAACAACACTTCACACTTCGTGGACTACTTATTAGAGATAAACCATTTAAAAAGAGCTTATCCAAAACCGTCAACACCATAAGCTCAATAAAGGATCAAAATAGAACAAAGAACAACAGCCCCTCTAGCAATTTTTCATAATCGGTTTCTCACAAAAAAATCAGAAGTAAGTACACAGCCACCAAAAACTACACACCAATATCAGGTGAGCTATTAAGATACCAATCAAGTACGCACATTGCTAGATTTTGATAGAATCCTAGTCAAACTTAGACTCTTTAAGATTCAGTCACACAAATACTCTACTTATATGGTATATATCTTTAAATCCAATTTCATGCTATATCCAATACCAAAATTTGCAAATTCAAGAACCCAATTTTGAACAAAATCTCCAACATGCAATTACTAATTTAAAGCAAATCTTTAGGATATATGGTATGTCCTATGTCCAATAAAAATGTCAAAATCAAATAAGATATATATAAAATAAATCCAAACACCTATTTATAATAATACAAAAGTAATGCTGCGTGTATAAATGACTTTTTTCTAAATTCCTACAAAACGAAATGCCTTATGTCGCGTGAAAGATGAGTTTTGAGAATTAATTTGAGCCATTTATACCGGTTTGAATGCATTCTTATTCAATATTTTATTTATCTTTAATAAATCAAGTCATGCTCCTAAACCAAAAGGCTATGTTAGAACCTTTGCAACAGTCATCTGTCAATAAGCCATTTCTGAAAGATTATGCTAAAAGTAGAAGCACATTGAAAGCTAGCAAATTGTGCATAACACGTCTCCAACTTTCGGAAAAATGCTCCATCTCTTTTTCCTGATTGGGTTGCGTACTTTATTCTCGTTTTAGTCTAGTTTGGTTGTTGCCACTTTACCCTCAATAATAAGTACTGTAGATAGGTAAGTCTCTCTTTAAAGCTAGGGATTTGCAAAGATAACATAGAACCCTAGAGCTACTAGAAGAAGAAATTGGGTTTAGCTACGTGAATAGACCACAGCACTCACTTCATACATCCCATGTTCACCGAGTAGGTAAGAACTAAGAAAGCTGGGAATTAATCATACAAAGCAGTTGATTCATTCAGATAAAATTGGCCATTTCCCTCCCATTCTCGATTCCCGAGTCCCCGCTGGATCCACATCACTCCGTTACCAAGGCAATAAAAACATCTTAGGCCCGTTTTTTTTTTTTAAATGTTAATTAATAAAACATAACGAAACTTTTCCTAATGAAATAAAATGTAATATAGTGAAAAATTGTTTAAGAGTGAAATAATAGTTTATAATATAATGTAGTAAAATAATATTCAGAAGATTGGATAGAATGGAATGTAATATATAATAAATAACTATTATACCTCTTACAATTATTTTATTATTAATTATATAAAATATTTGTATTAATTATTTAATATATTTTATGTGATTTATATTTGTATTTATATAAAAATATATACAAACAATTAAAGAATAGTTTTTAAATATATTTTCTATTTTTATTAATAAAAATTTTATTTATTTTTATTAATTATATAAAAATATTATTATTAATTATTTAATATATTTTATTTTATTTTATTCTATGTGATTTATATATAAAAATAATTTATTTTTATTTATATTTATATAGAAATATATACAAACAATTAAAGAATAATTTTTAAATATATTTTCTATTTTCATTAATAAAAATTTTATTTATTTTTAATTATATATAATTTATTATTAATAATATACAATTAATATTATTAATTATTTAATAAATTTTGTTATATTAAATTTTGATTTATATTTAAAAATAAATTTTATTTTTATTTATATAGAAATATATATAAACAAGAATAATTTTTTCATATATCTTTATTAATGAAAATAAAAAATATAAAAAATATTATTTAATTGTTTGTATATATTTCTATATAAATAATTTTTAAATATAAAATTTTTATTTTATTATTAAATATATATAATTTATTATTAATAATATAAAAATAATATTATTAATTATTTAATAAATATTATTATATTAAATATTATTATATTCTATTTAATACATTAATATTATGATTTGGTCAGAGTTGGTATTAAGAAGAATTATTGAGGGTATATTAGGTAGAATGTATTTATTAGTTTACATTCTATTCTAAACCCTCCGAATCGAAGGTTTCTTATTTTCACTGTTTATGATGGAATAGAACGTACCATGAAACCCTCCGCTTCCATGTCATTCCATTATGAAACCCTCAAATAAATGATGGAAGTGTGTTATGTTCCATCCGTAACCCCTCAACCAAATAGGGCCTTAGTCAGGTACCATAAAGCAAACACACATAACAAATATTAAATTGTATGTGACAAAACAAAATTCACAAGTTGTTTTCAATTTTTATAAAAATAAGGGCCTATTAAAAATTAAAACAATAAGAACATGTCAGACAATAATAACTTGTTAAATGAAAAGAACTGTCAGCAAGTTGAAAACAGAAGGAACTTATTATATACGTAAAGGAGCCTCTTATTGGAATGAACACACACAATATAATGCGGAAATATAAAAAATAAAGAAAGAGAGAGAAAGAAGAAGGACGTAGTCAATTTATACTGGTTCGACTTACAACCCAAGCCTACTTCTAGTCCCAAAGTATTTAACTTGAATGTTTCACTATAAAATCAAGTAGTAATTTGACGAGTTTCTCCAAACTTACAAGTTAATATTTTTCAAGGTTTTTCTACCTTCCACACTAGTATTTTACTAACCTCTACAAGCTCTCAAATAAATCTCTCTCGATAGAATTTCACTTTCTAACGTACAAGAGAATTTTTTTACAAAGATATCACTTTCAAGAATGCATATACTTTTGATGAATTTTGACAATATAGCTTTACAAGCTTCTGTGTCATTTTGTTCTTGTTCACAGTTTCATTGACTTTTTTTAAATAGACAATTTCTTCAACTAGCTGTTGCTTCATCTTACATCCTTAGTCAACTAGATAGGTCTAAATCTGAATGACTTCGACATCATCTTTGCCAAAAAATCTTCCAATAATCATGTGACTAATGTACGTCCTTCATAATTAGTAAGATTCTTTCGGATAAACCATTTATAATAAGATAAGTTCATAATGAAGGTTCCTGCAAAATAAAAAAGTGTATGTCTTATGATTTTATTTTCTTTTGAGAATAAGACCGTTAATTATTCAAGGAAATAAATCCTTGAGCTAATAATCTCCCCCTTTTTGATGATGACAAAGATTAATAGATATATTTTTCAAAATTTAAAAAGATAATGATTTCAAAAGATACTTGAGACTTTTATGTGCTTTCACATAATTAGAAGGAGCCTATATCTTAAGAAAGGAACCTATTGTTTATATATCACAGATTTTTACAAGTTCAACGGTCTAATCAATCACAGATATAACCAAAGCAACTTCGAGAAATCATATCATATATATGCAGAAATATGCAAAAAAAATCCACATAAACTTCCCCCCTTTGTCATTATAAAAACCTATTATTTATATATCACAGATTTTTACAAGTTCAACAGCCTAATCAATCACAGATATAACCAAAACAACATCGAGAAATCATATCATATATATATGCAAAAATATGCAAAAAAAATCCACATAAACTTCCCCCCTTTGTCATTATAAAAAATTAATAGAGCATAGGGAGGGAGGAACTTTCGCAAGTTCGAATAAGCCAGGCAAAAAAGAATAACAACAGAGTTAGTGAAGAAATTCAAAGATTTTTCTCAGCAAAATCTGCATGTTAAGAAGCTGATTTTACATGCTATCTATCTATTGTTGCAATTGTTCTTGATTAGCTTGAATGTTTTGCAGCTGTTATTGGAGATTTGCACTATTTTCATCTTGAGGAGGAACATTAACTCAGTTGATATGGAGAAGAACCTAGGATTTTTGCTTCTTTTTCAGATATCTTTTCCACCGGTCAATTTTTGCAGTTTGTATCCAAACTAGTAAGGAATGGAAAGGTGAAACTTAGCTGGTGCATACCAACTCAGATTTGCAAAAGGTACTCCATAATAGTGGAATATCTTGGTGAATAACATCCCATACGGTAGACAACTAGTGATATTCTTATGATTCCTTTTATCCACCATAAACCTTAAGATCATTGCGGGGAGATTCAATCTGTTTCCATTTAGCAAATTATACACTACATAAGTGTATAGCAAATTGCACCTTTTGTAACACCCCACTCTCGCAAGACCCGAACCCGACATCGTGGAGATATTCGAGTTCGTGCCCCGCGAGGGTGTCATGCTAGAGCACTGAATCCATTACAAGTCGGTATAAAATTTTTTTTTTTGAAAACACTGCCATTGCGGAAATCCATTTCCAATGTGGGCCATATACTTTTAACAGTCGCGATAGAAAACTTGTTTCAATACAGTACCATCAATACCAATTCAATAGTTAATTTGGGCCCATTTTCATTTTTAACCCTTTTTCAATTACAAAACAATCCGCTTTGGGCCATTGGGGCTCATTTCAAAACGCAAAACACATACAATCACTTCCAATTGGCACAAATCAAAATAATCAGCCATATCCACATTTTAAA
>JANZLX010000213.1:6699880-6721471 GCA_025531955.1 Erythroxylum orinocense | reverse complement strand
CTAACCTCAACTGTTGAATGAAAGGGCCATTCCCAATAGAAAAGTGTTGACGAGTAGCGTGAAGAAATGGTTCAATTGACTGGACCACTCACGCCACAAGTATGGAATTAACACTCCACCAATCTTTAAGTTTAGCGACAACATCATCTGGTTTTATCACGACTCCATTCAAGAAACCTAGTTTGCGTTTTGCACGAAAGGCATTACAAATACTCTTTTCCCATTCTTGATAGTTATTGCCCTTCAAGATCAAGTGTAACCAATTTCTTGTTCTTCTCTCTGGCTATGTTGCGAATATTACACTGATAAAAAAAATTAGGCTAAGTTTTTAAATAATTCTGCTATGATACCATAAAAAATTATGTGATAGAATTTCTCTGTGTTTCTCGTTCACGTAAAAGAGGACTGAATGCACATGATATAAACTAACTTGCCTAAGAAGAAGGAGCTAACTAAGAAACAAGAAAATTACAGACAAGGAACAAGATAATTACAGCTAATTACACCAAAAACATCCCAAAGCGCATTTAAGTGTTGAATAGTAGTTACGACACTTAGGAAGTTGTTAACAAGCTTTATCTATCCTTGCGTTGTCCATGAGTTGCTTTATATATAATCTCAAGAAGAGTCTCGTCAGCTCTTACAGGCTTCATAGCATGATGTAATGTAATTCTTAGTGTAAAATCAAAAAGATAATACAGAAGACGTTAGTTCATCCTATGTATCATAAATCCCTTCAAATCTTCTGTGCTATCAATTCTGACCCAACCTTATGTCACTTTATTCTAGTCATCTATTTATGTGGGGTCTCACATAAATAGATAGTTAAAATAGAGTGTCTTCAGTTAACTTAAATAGAGTGCCTCTGCTACAGAATAAGTATAGAATACCTGAGTCAAAAGATCAACTCTCGCACAAAATTAGGCCAGAATTGATGACACAAAAGATCACATCCCATCGTCATAAATTCGCCAAACGTGCACAGCCAAGCGTACAGCAATCATATCGCTCACTTTTTCCCTTATTTCTTCAATTGAAAATAGTACCATCTGAAAGAGTCGCAATCAACAATTATGAACGGACCAATACAGACAACCGCGCTACTCAGGCTTGTCAATTCGCCTCTCGTCATTTTTGTAACATTCTACGAAAATTTATTTATTTACTTTTTGTTAGTCCAATCCAACGAATGAATACTTATAAAATATGTAAGCACGTAAATAATGAGAAGAGGTGTTTCCTGCCAATTCCACCTATTTGTACTGTTCTTTCCCCTTCCGGCCAATTGACTTCTTCCTCTTGCTTACAATTATCCGTTTCGATTATGACCATTGACTTCTTCCCCACAAGAACATTTTTAATTAGTTTAATTTATAATAACTAAAAAAATATTCCTTAATAATAAAAATGAGTGGAGTCATTTACTTCTTTTTTGTTTCATATTTTTATAATAACAAGAATTTTACATGAATTTCCAACAAAATTGAATTATTAATTTATAAATGCTCATCAACGCATCCAGGGGTAAAATTGTCATACAACCCTTAAAGGGGTGATAAGCAAAGTATTCTCATCGCTATATCTTCTTTTCATTTCCCAAACTGCCCCTACTGCTCAGGGATTGTACTCAACATTGCCGTAAAGTTTCTCCTACCCCCACCACCTCTCCGCGAGCCTCCACCATTATTACCCAAACTGCCAGCGTCGATGGACGTAACTCTCCCTCGCGACTTCCCACTCTTCTCGTCGGAAAACACCAACTGCGACACCGACTTCCGGCGACACCCACGTTTATCACCACCAGCACCGCAACCTTTCATTAACGCAGAGTTTGCTTTCACGGCCAATGCAGCCATTTCCTCAGCTTGTAGAGGATGCTTCAATCTGCTCAACGGTAGGGCAAAATAGAGCTGACCGGGTTGGAGCTCGTCGTCGACGTTAACGGCGGAGACGACGTCGTCGAATTCCATCTCGTCTGCGTTGCAGATAAAGTACGCGGGGTTCTTTTGCAACACATAAGAAGCCTTAACAGGGTACGAGAATTCTTGTAACCTGCCGTCTTGTAGAATTAGCTTGGCTGTTGCTACGTGAGTAGAATCACAAGAACTGCAAATACCCATCTGGGGAATGGGGTTATAGGTAAGTTATTCTTGATCCAAATCGAAAGAAGCTATCAGTTATTTCACACTCACGGTTAAAAATGTGGGAAACCCTTCTGGGGCTGGAGAGAGTTTGGGGAGATGGAATTTATAGGGCAAATGGAGTTTGCCTCGTAATATGTACCTGATTGTCACGTCAGGTTTTGTCATCTTTTGTAAGGAGGAGGTAATGTAATGTCTTTCTTGATCAGTGAGGGCAGAACTTGCCATTGCCAGGCTGTAAGTTGTTGGAGACAGGTTGGAGCACTATCTGCTTTCTGTTAAATGTAAACCCTCATTTCGAGATTAGAATTACATGGATGGGGACTGACCCGAGGCCATTTCGTAGCTCCACTCCACTTCTTAATGCTTATTTAATATTCATAATTTAGGAATTAATACAAATTTATTTAAAGCGCTCACGTGAAATTCTGAAAGAGGTGATTTTCAATGGGTGGCACGGGCACCTAATTCCCACTATCTTGAATGATGCACCTTCTATTTATGGCTATAGATATTGCAAGTGTTTTTGAAAGTTGAGAAGTATTGTTTGCGACATTTAGGAAGGCTTATCATGACATGGTCAGGTTACTCTCTGCCCCAAAATGACCTCATAGATTTAATGGACCATTGTCTTTTGGATAGCCAGTCAAGAAATGTAACTATGACTTTCACTTAGAACCAGTAGCACATACTATTATAGAGTAGATAAACTAAGTGTAATTTGAGCTTGTGATAAGCAAAGATGAGGGGCCTATTACATTTAAAGTAACTGATTACTTGTTCCTATTATCATGTTCCTACCTTATTTTATAACTACGTATCCATTTCTAAGCGAGAAAAAGTTATCTGAACCCCTTGTTAAAGTTATCTTTACCCTACATATAGTACAGGAAGAAATGAAAATGCAAGAACAACGTGGCACCTCGTAGTAATGCTCAATGGGGGGTGAAAAGACACGTGGAAGCGAAAGGACCTGCAAATATTCTGTACTAAATTGCAATCAGAATCTGACAACTGAAAATAATAAATATTAAATAATAATCCCCCAAATTTGTTAGTGCTGCGTCCGGTTTTTTTGAAAACCCGAATCAGATAATTTGAACCCGGGCTTTAAGGATAGGATAAGAATCTTAACGCAGTTTTAAGGATAGGATAATGAGTATTTTTAAAAATACGATAATAGTTTAGATACAATCATAACTACAATCGGCTGCGATTATAATTCCGACAACAAGATCAGCTCTCTATCCGTGTTCTTTATGAGTTCAGATCTTTTGTGTAATATTATGGTGTCTTATTGTGTCTAATAAATCTCAGTCATCTATTCATGTAAAACTCGCATAAAACTCACATAAGACTCACAAAATAAATAACTGAGATTTTATGAGACAGAATAAAACAAAGTAAAATTGAAAAAAAAAATTTAGACTCGTTCTTTACGTGACTAATAATGGGACTCATAATTGAGGAATGGGACTGCCCCACCAAAAGCGTTTTCATGAAGCTTCAAGGACTCCTTCCTCCTGATCTCCACTCAAAATCATACCAAGAACAGTAGGGACGCGTAGGGTCTATCAAGACTTCTTCTCAAAAACGCCTGCACAGGCTGCCTTTGGTGTCTCTCTTTATTGCAACTCCGTTCTCCATACAATTCACCGGCTTCGCCATGCACTTTCTCGGTTGTCCTTTGCAGAAAACAATATTATTATGCGCATTAGTAGCACAGCATCTTTTGCTTTTTCTGCTGTACTTTTTTATTCTTCAGATACTGACTTGACACGTTTCTTGGATTAAATCGACTCCCAGATCGTGGAGTGAATGCTTTTAAATAAGAAAATCGATTACTTATATGGTATGGTTTGGGTTAAAGGGATCAAGATCTCATGTTAACGATACTAATGAAGTAATAATCTCAAGCATTATGAGCAATGATGAAACCTAAATTCCTTACTTCAAAATTTAAGAGTGATTATGTGAGTTTTTTTAAAATGGGATTATGTGAGTTTGTATTCGCTACACTACTGTTTAATTACTAGAGTTTGCATTTCTTTGTAAAAAAAAAAAAGACTACGTATAATTGATGACCATTTACCGACCGTTATAAAGCGAAGAACCTTATACGTTACGAGAGGGTTTGCCATATAATCATATATTAAATCAAAAGGAAAAAAGAGACATGAAAGCTTCAACAAGTATACACAAAATTACTAATCAATTGTTAGGTTAATCGAATAACTAATAATTACATCTATATTGATTATAATTGTTGTAATAACTCTTAACCTAAATTGTATTTACGGTTTAAAGTTTTTATTTAGTCTTCATGCATAAGGAGATTTAAAGTGAGATTGTTTCTAGTGTGACAAACTCTTGGTTTTATAGACAATGCACCTTAGAAATAAGGTCATTTATTAGCTCAGTTGTAGTGTTGTACTTTGGTTTTGTTTGATGTCTTCACTCTTCATTATCAACTCGACTTAGTCAAACAATAATAATGATAATACTTGAATATCTGTATAATATAATAATAATGTTATCTTTTAAGGACTCGAATCCTTACATTCCAAGAGATGCAGTTATCTTCCTAATCATATGAAGCAAAACCTAGTTGGCAAAGCATATGGTAAAGCCTCAACAACCGGCAAGAACACAATGTGCTCGCAATTATGTGCACTCCAATGTTTACACAGGAGCTAACATCACATTATTTTTAATCAGTTACAATATCTCTCTGGTCCGTTCATGGATTCTGAACAAACCTTGCCCTTGTCATTAGTCATTACATAGAAATTTCGTGCCTTCTACAATTGTTTTTCTCTATCAATCAACCCTTTTCAATAGTCAAAACTTGACTGATATGCAACGAATCGATTTAGCATGAATTATGATATAATTTAATTCATATATATCTGTCATACATTAATTAATGTGACAATGTCTATCATTCAATCATGCACATGATCACATAAGATTTGGGATTTATCTAAAGGTTCATGCTCAACAAGAGAATCCTACATTACATCAGATAATTTTAGTATTAAACACAAAGATGTCGGCTGCAATTATAGACAACGAAAATCTATCCATATCTAGAGTAATCATTGGGCTAATCATTGATATGAGCATAGCATCAGTGTTTTGAAACTTAGACCGGCCATCGAATCGGAGGCTTTACTGATAACCGGTTTGAATCGGTTGAACCGGTGTGACTTCATAATTAAACAATAATTATATTTAATTATATATAATATTAATAATATTTAAAAAATAAATAAAATAAAAATTTATTAAACCAGTCGTCGGATCAGTCCGATCGGTTAATTGACCGGTTTTGACCGATTTTCACTGCTTTAATTAAAAATCGATTTTTAGGGGTAAACTGAACCGGATAGCCGACTAGTCCAGTTCGGTTCAGTTTTCAAAACCATGCATAACATGCATGTTTGAACGTACATAGTACTTTTATACGATAATTGTGATATAAGGATATTTACTTAACCAAAAAAAAACAAGGTATTATAAATCTTCATCCTACAATATTGTAAACCAATTTATCAAGAAAACCTCCTCATTCATTCATACACATAAAACAAAGTACTACATGTTAAACCTACAACAAGTAGCGTGGAATTGTAAATAAAAACATTTTCTACTTCAAATAGATATATTTGGTAACTCTATTAGTAAAATAAATATTTTAAGTGCAATTATCAAAATATGATTTTTTTTTTAGATTTTAAATGGTAAAATAGTTTATATTGCAATATTCGCAATTCTGATAATTATAAATGATACAATTAAAATAGTTGTCTTAATTGTAATCTTTTGTACATTTTGCATTTTTCTTCTAAGTTGCATACTAATGAGCTTTTCCAGACTTCATGTATCAGCAGGTTTATCACTAGATTCTTATTGTTTTTGTTATTGCAATTTTCTTCTTGCTAGTGTCACATGATATTTTTTTATTGAGAAGTATTGACCCCAAAGGAATCCAATTGCTAGAAATTATATACATATAGATACGTATAAAGACATTAACCTCTGCTAGCTAGAGGAGCTCATACAATCAATTGCAATGATATAACATCTACCGTATGCAAAATTGGGTCACCAACAAATTGCACTTGGCTTTGGTAACGGTCAGAAAATTGCAGACCGCAATTTTTAGAACCCTTTTAAAGACTAAAAGAAAGGAGCTCTTCTGGGAATTCCTTTTCTTCTATGTTTTCTGGCAGGAACAAGTGGTTTGGTATGGTTTTTCATGACACCAAGTTCCCCTCTACCTCTAATTTTTGCAATGGATTCCTCGTCTCTCTCGGATCCATCTTCCCCAAACTCCTTCATCTGTTTACACGAAAAAAAATATAAAAGACATTGTGAGTAAAGCAAGCAAATAACCAATAGGAAAAACCCAATTATATACATATCATGCTACTTACAAATTTGCATTCTAGGGAGCAAAAACTGTAGACATATGAAGATGACTTGGGTTGCAGTTCACGTTTACAGGTCAAACACTTGTTTGAACGATTATGATTTACGTTTCCGTTACCCTTTTGCGGTCTCTTGTTGATGAAATAAATCCAGAAAGCATTGATTCTATAAGGTTGAATATCGGATACATCAATCGAGCAATTTTGTCTAGGTGAAGTATCAGCGAACTTTATATCTTTCATTCTAATCGCAGGATATCCAGAAGCTTTATAAACCTGACAAAGAAAACAGCAACACGTAAGTGCTTAATGAGAGATAAAAACCTTAGTTCATGCATGAATGGTCATGCTCATATACTCGTGCATTGTCTTACTTGAATAGTGTTGTGATCGTCATTGTGGTCCTTATTATTCTTGGCCCTACAACGTTCACAAAAGATTGAATCTTCTCCACTGCAATGCACGCAGAACAAGTTGTACGTCTTTCCCTCGTGGTATTGACATGGTGCGTAAAAGGGTGCAGCTAACAACCTCTTTAACCATCTTGGAGGACTCGACGACGATGGCTGTTCTTCTTCCATATCATGCGCGTTCGATGGACTTAGTTCCATATCTCCTCTTCAAGTCACGCTACTAACCCAATGCTTTTATGTTGGTTTCTTTTACAAATCTGTGTTTAACACAGACTTTGGTTAATTTTTCTAAAAACTATGTCTAGTAAAACAAAACTACTACTTTCAATTACAAATAACTTAAAAATTCACTAGAAAACGTATTTAATTAATATATGATTTATTATCTGTTACAATTATTTTTAATCATATATTTTATTTTAGTGATAAAAATAGTAAATTTAATTTAGACAATTATTTTATTATACTAAATAAGTTGGTATATTTTGAAGAAGTTTTAAAAATAAAAATAAAAAAAATCAATGAGTCCAAGTGTGTTAGGAGTCATGATAAATGCAATTTAACATATACTCTTTTACTAGAACTGAAATTTCTCTTCAAGTCAGAGAGTTATAGCTATGGATGAATATGATATAGTAATTAAGTTGGGAACGATTTCGTTCAAGGATAGACTAGATGCGCTGAGAGTTGGTGGCCTTTAGTAACTGCCAGTAAATTTTTATTTAAAAGAGATAATGTTAATGTAATTTAAAACCCAAACAATTTCCCAATAATATACATGGCACTACAAGTCTTCTAGGTCCAAGAAGGACTTTGATAGGCTGCATAAATATCCTGTGGACCTCAAGTGATCTGTTAGTTGATCAAGTATGATGTATATACCAGCTGAGACTTCATGCTGTTTGTCATCGACCATGAACTCGGAAACACGACCATTGATTCCAATGAAGCTAATAGCTTGTGACTTGATGATCCTGTGGTCCTTCATTAGCTTCCGGAGATTCATAACATCCCCCCAACGTTGAGTTTCAGAAAACAAATTTGAGAGGAGCACATAAAGGCCTGCACTATTAGGCTCCAATGCCAACAACTGTTTCAAGATTTGCTTTCCTATCTCAACATTGCCATGGATTCTGCAAGCACCAAGCAAAGCACCCCAAATCACTACATCAGGCCTCATTGGCATGTCTCCTATTAGCTTAATCGCTTCTTTTAGCAAACCTTGTCGTCCGAGAAGATCAACCATGCATGCATAATGCTGAATTTCGGGTGAAATCGAGTAAGTGGAGCTCATTATGTTGAAGTAATATCTGCCCATGTCTATAAGGCCACCATGACTACAAGCAGAAAGCAATCTCGTGAAGGTGATTTTGTCAGGCCAAAGGCCTTCAGCTTGCATCTTTCCAAAGAGCTTAATTGCTTCTTCACCGGAGCCATGCAATGCAAGAGCCCCTATCATCACATTCCATGACACTAAGCTCTTATTTGACATCTCCTCGAAGACATCCATTGCATTGTCAATAGCTCCACATTTTGCATACATGTCTATCAGGGAATTACACAGAGAAACAGTACGTGCAATGTCATTATAATCCAAATAATTGTGGATTTCCTTTCCTATGTCCAGATCCCCAATTTGACTACAAGCTGAAAGAACACAGAGTATCGTAGCCTCATCAGGCACCACTCTAGAATTGTGCATCTCATGAAACAGATCCAGGGCCTCCTTATATTCACCTTTTTGGACATAACATGAAATTAATGAGTTCCAAGAAACCACATTCTTCACAGGCATCCTGTTGAAAGTTTCCCTGGCAAATTCAAGAAGCCCGTGCCTAGCATGGGCAATAACCATGGACGTCCACGAGACCACATTTTTATATGGCATCTGGTCAAATACTCTTTGAGCTGATTCCAATTTCCCACATTTTGAATACATATCTAGAAGAGCATTTCTTACAATCAAATCGACTTCAATCCCCGTAATCTCAATATACAAATGTACAAACCTACCAAAATCAAAATCACAGGTTTGTGAACAAACCGAAAGCAAATTAACTAAAGTAAACTCATCCGCCTCCACTCCAACTTCTCTCATTTCTCTAAACAACAAAAACGCTTCTTCAATAAAACCCTCTTTGGAATACCCACCAATCATCAAATTCCAAGAAACCAAAGTCCTTTCACACATATAATCAAACACTTCCCGGGCACAATCAAGAAACCCACAAGCAACGTACGCATTTATCAACCCATTTTGCACACAAACTTGAGACCCAATTCCCAGTTTTACAGCCTGAGCGTGAACAGCAACAGAGATCAAATAGTCCGATTTGCAAACACAAGCTTTAAACACAAAGGGGAGAGTAAATTCATTAGGAGAAAGCCCACAACCAATCATCCGACGATACATTAGTATACATTCCACCGGGTTATTACTATTAGAGTAACCCCTTATTAGGCTATTATACATGAACTTATTTCGTGCAGCCAACTGATCAAACACCAGACGCGCGTAATTGAGATTACCCTCATCGTCGACAGCACAGAAAGAGATCAACTTGCCGAGTGTTAGAATCTCAGCGCTGAGGCCATCAATTACAATCTGGGCATGTATTTGCTTCAGCTCTTTCATTGAAGAACATGTTCCCAAGAGACAATGAAGAGTCTGGTGGGTCTGTGACTTGAACGAGTGAACAAAGTAAAGAGTGTGGTTGAGGTGGGAAGCAACAGTCAAATTCTTCAAAGGGCCTAACATGGCAGTTAGGCATCTGTGTCGACCCGTGATTGGATACCAACTGGGCCTTCTATATTAGTCGTGTCTATTCAAGCGAATGGTATCGCCCTTAAATGATCGTCCCACTAAAAATTGTGGTCGTAAGGGCTCCGGAGGCCATGGACTATTGATAGTTGACCGAGCACCTTAAGACTAAATTCTAATGTTTAAAAAATCGGATAAGTGATTAAACCGAATAAACAATTAGTTTACGAGTTAAGTGATCGAATCGATGATTAATAAATATATAAATACTTATTTTATATTATATATATATAAAAGATAATTTTTAAATATATTATTTAATTATTTATCTTATTGCAAACTTAACTTAAACTTTCAAACTTTAAAATATACAAGTCTTTTTTTAAGTTTACTAACACAATACAAAATAAAATAATAAAGCTCACTAATCGTATTTCATCCAAGAGATTAAAAAAAATCACTAATCATAATATTCATTCAAGTTTAAATCATCAAAATCAAGGCATTTTAAATAGATCAGTCGATTCTTTCTTTCACTGGTTCAGTAATTTTTACCGATCGAACCGCAAAATAAACGGATCAATCACTCACAAAAAATATAGACTAAACCGAATTGTTTCATACTCCGAGTCACCAATTATCCGATCCAATCGATCGGTTCAATCCGATTTTCAAAACACTACTAAATTCGTTATTTGCTTGCCAAATAATAAGTAAAAAGTATTGGCTCGAAGGCACGTGATGCATGTGAACCAAAACAATTTGTTAATTAATTCATAAAACTTGGGAATGAAGGGAACGGCGTGCCATTTGTCAAAAGTGTCGGCAGCTAAACAACAAACAGTGTCTGAATAACCACTTTCTTTTTCCTTCCATTTGAGAAGAGTTCAAGGCTACAACAAGTTATTTTTGTGACTGGGGATTGGGTTTGCTTATGCAACACTATAGCTGTACACTATACGAGAGTGGCCATCTGATTTCTGTGCAGGAGAAATGAAATGGAAAATGTTATAATGAAGGTAAAAGCCAGAGATTGAAGAGAGCCGAAGCAAATGTCAGAAACCAAGACAAGAAGGCCATTGCTGCAGATAACTGATATCTACCGCATAACTTTGGAGGGCAAAATGAAGAACCAACATCAACCAGGAGATCAGTAACGCTAGCTGTTGAAGAAGCTGCTGCTAATGATAGAAATGACAGAACCTGTCATGACAGAGAATTTGCAACCTCTTAGAAATTACTTTCCCATTCAAGAAAGTAAATATATAATCAAGTTTAGAAGTTCATACCCAATCTCCAATGATGATAACCAACAAGATTCTAGGTTGATGTGGTAAACATTTAAAAAACACACAATAAGCGTCTACAAGCACCAAACTCACACTCCAAGGAATAACCAAGCCCATGACTGTTACCAAGAAGCTGCATAGAATCATAAAGAATTATAAGCACTTCAAGAAGAAAGCTGAAATTGCTAAATTCACCAGAAAATGTATTCATCTCAGACCACTGTCCTAAACATTCTCACGACTCATGAGAATCGTATCAGCTTCCTTGCTTGTAAACCAATTTATCAGTGATCAAAAGGGACTTCAACCAATCAGCGTCAAAGTAAATGCATCAGTCATTTTTTGTTGTTCAAACAAGAATGGGTAGGCTAATTTTTCCTTTCCCAAAGACCCAACAGCATGATTTGAATTCATTCTTCTTCATAAACAAGACTTCCTCATGTTTCTCATCATCAGTGTCCCAATTCAACCTCATCATCTTGATCCTATTTCCTTCCACTTAACAGGTAAATAATAAAAACAATAGCTGAAATACGGAGACCAAACGCACAAAGGCATAGACTTGTAATCACAAAAACCAGAAAAGGATCTCCAATTCCGCATAAAGTTTTCGGTGCCATAACAGAAACAAAAGGATCTATGATAGTCAATCAAACATCATAACACAAGAAGAATATATCAGGATTATACCAGTAAGCATTATAAGTATAGAAGTTGACACCCAAACACATAAAGAGAAGAGAAGCCGTTGAGAAAATCGTCTGACCCAACCGGAGAGCTAAACTGGCACTTGTCCCCATTGCACCAGGGACCTCTTCTTCCATAACTCAAGCACCTCTTCATGTCCAAAACCTCATATCACTCATATCTTATCAAAAACCCCACTTGGATCAAAACTAAATGAACGGAGATCAGCAAAAGGATGAGACAAAGAAACAATACACCCCCCACTTAATGCTTTTTTGCTATGTTGATCAACGTAATGGTGAAAAATAGGAGGGAATTGTGGGAGACAACAAAGGCGAAACGAACGTAATGGTAACGCCAACAAACTCATGTAAAAGAAAGTTCTTTTTCGATTTTGGATCATGGGTTTTGGTTTCTTTTCAAGTTCCTGAAACTGGATATACGTGGAATGGAGAGGTGCCTATCAGCCATGTGGCAGGTTTCGGGTCAGAGACACTGGGTTTGGAACTGATGTGCGTCAGTTCAGAGTCTTCGGTGTATTTCCGTTTAATGTAACTTTTTTTTGTTTTACATTAATAATGTCTATGATTAAAAAAAATCATGTTATTAAATAATATAAAATACCGTGAAGAATTTTTTCTTAATCGCTGATTGGTGTATAAAACTTTTCTTTAAAAAAAAAAAGGCTATAATTTATTCATTTCCTAATGACTCAGCGGCGACCGTTCTGATAATGACATTTTCCTGAACAACAATAGGAAAGTATAGTAGGTGAATTGTTCCTGTATTCTTGTTTCCTTCACAGAAATCAATGGTGGAAAAGTAGGAATGCAACCATTTTTTAAATGCAAATAGCAAGTGACATCCTATTCCTGGTTCACGTTTATGATTTTGACAGGCCAATTCCCAATGAAACAAGAAACGAATGAGACTGGTTAAATCTCTTTGAATCCTGAATTGCCGCATTCTATCGAACTTGGATTGGCAAGAAGCTTACATATAGTTCTCAGTCAACTTTTTACAATCTGTTCATCTAATTCCTATGAGATGGTCTACTTAAACGCTCAGCTGTTTAGACATAATCAAAATCTGGAATAGTCTACTTAAACGATCAGCTGTTTAGACATCGTCAGAATCTGGAGTCTTGTGTTTCTTTGTTTTGTCTGAATTATATTTCTTAACTACCGAGCTTGTGTTGAGATGTTTAATTACGTAGGCGGACCGGTTAATCATCAGGCCTAAAGTTTGGAGCTCTATCATCAAGTATCATGACTAAAGAACTCGATCTCAGTCACTGATAACTGATCAGCAAATTATAATAACGAACTCAGCTATTCCACAATATCTCGCAAGCAATTGCAGTCTGTGCTCCGCAATTTAGAACTTCAGCAAATGGTGGGTGCCACTGGCCTGGTCACAATGAACTTATTCATCAGAAACTTGGTACGTTGAACAAGCCACAGAAATGTTCTGTGAATTGGCGATCAAACCTGTTGAAGTACAAGCTGGATCGCCACTTTCGTTTGCAGATTATGTTCCGGGGTCTTAATGTCGATGTTCTTTGTCTAAGCTTTTGACCACGCCATAGTAACGGATTTAGACCTCAATAGTTTTGCAAGAATTATAGCCAGAAGAAGTACTATAATTTACACACAGGATAACAGTCTCTCTGTCTCATCGATTGGGTCACAGAAAAGTCTTTCCATATTCAACACATAGCAAAATCTGAGCAAAGAATACGGACACGATTGATACAACAATTAAGAGACCTATTAATCAAGCTGAGCATACCAGATGCCCTGGATCTTGACATCCTTTGGAGCCTTTGCACCCAAATCAGTATCAGATGGTTGAAGGCTCTCAAACACTCCGATCACCTCTCCAGTCTCAGGTTTGCTCTTGGTGACACTAAGGGTGATTTTCCCAGTTGATGATGAGGCATTCTTGATGTTCTCCTTGGTAAGCTCCTCCTCGTCACCTCTGCCTCCAGCAGGCAATGCCACTGCATTGTCGTAACCGCTTGAACCACCTCTTCCCTTTGGGTCCAAGAATGATGATCCACGGTAGGATGGTACAAGATACTGTCCTCCAAAGCTCTCTGGTTTGCCTGTTGCCACTAGCTGTTTAATGGTGAAGAGGAAGGGCACGCGCTCGCCACCTGGTAGCTGAACGGTAACAGCAGCATAATCAATCCCATCTTTCTCTTCGAACTTGATTGTGCCATCAGGAGAAACTTCGAATGGTCCTTCGATTTCATCAAGGGTATAGGTCAAGCGAGTCATGAGCCTGGTGTTTTGGAATTCAGGTGGGGCGTTTTTGTTAACACCCTCAGCCTTGACAGTAAAGGAAGTTGGCTCCAGGCAGAGTTTCTTTGCAGTGTAATTTCCAGGTTTGAAGGCAAATGATTCGACTCCACCATCGATGGTCGGGCACTGGTTAGCAGTTCCAGTTCCCTTAACTTCCATGTACGTCTTGCTCTGAATTTCGTCATAGGTTAGCCTCTTTGGGACTCCTTCAGCATTAGCTCCCTGAAATTTGTAAAAGTAGGGTTAGCATGCTAATCTCCAAACACTAAAACTAAGTTCTAATCATCAGGATACTCTTTTTGATTGAAGACATCTTATAAATATAATTCTAAACTATCTAATTATGAAGTCCATCACAAGCAGAACAGGTTTGTAACTTTAATGAAAATTCTGGCTCCTGAAACAGCAAATGTTACAATGCCATAATCTATCAAGGGCATGCACTATAAATTATCAGGACCCTAGGAACTGTGGATCACTGTAGTCTGTATCAATTCAGAATTGGCAGATTGTTGACAGAATCTCCTGGCTAGTTGTTGCCACTTTCAAGCATAAGAAATCACATAATTAGATCATGTCATGTTCCTAAATCAAAATACTGACAAGAAAGGATTTAAATATTGAAGGAACATACCGAGACAACAAGTGCCGAAGTAGCAAGGGCAAAACCAGCGATCTTAGTAACATCCGCGCACTTCTGAGCCAAGTCCTTGAGGTCAGATTGCAAAGAGCAAGTGATCCTAGCACTAGCAGGCTCCAAGCCAAAAGCCTTAGAAACAGACTGAGAAGACCTGAGCTGAAGGGAAGACCTAGCAGGAACACCAACCTTGGTGGGTTGCATGAAGGTAGCTGCTGCTTGCAATGAGGCTGCCATGATTGCCTACACAAATAACCTGTCTTTGGACCTCTGGTTTTTGTCAGTCCAGAAGGAATAATAGCTAAAGATAAGTGATGTGAGAACAACAAAATGCTGGTTTTGTTAGGGAAGAGTGTGAACAAGTTGGTGGCTTAGGAGTGAGTAAGATCAGGGATAGGATAAGGCTGTCTTTCTCATCGGATAATGCTACTGGTTTTGGAAATTGCCACGTGGCAAGTTTACTGTGTGGGATAAAGGTACTGGCGGTCAGAATGGTTGATGTCTTGCTTCGGCAAGTTAAAAAAAGAAAATTATCAAATGGATAAATCAAGATCAAAAACTGGAATGAGCCATGCAAATCTCGAACCTCCGATCTTTGCGCCATTAACACGACGCTGTAACCACCTGAGCTACTAGGCCGACACCTAACCTTTTGGTTTTTTTCTTTAATTTTAATATTTAAGTTTACCGACCCCTCTCTAGCATAATGTGCTTGGTAATCCATAATGATGAGTATATTCTTTATACTATTAAAAAAAGGCCTTCCTCATTTCTTTCCTCACAATCATATGGTCCATATTGGAAGGTAGGATTTTCTCTGTTCCATAGTTCATGTTAGAAGATATGTCCTGTTCAACATGCGGCCCGAATTATCCAATAATACGAATCCATTCCCTAATAAACCAGAAACACAAAAAGAAAAAAAGAGAGATACATTGAGTGAGCAGCTCAAAAGTGCTTGAAACACAATCATGGATACTCCTCAATCCTTAACAGATAAGAGTTAAGATTGTTTTATCATCATTGCTGCTATCATCCCCACTCATTCTCTCTTCAAAAACCCTCAAACATCTGAAACTAATATTAAAAATACCGAAATCCAAAACCACAAATCCAGGATTCCAAAAAGTAACCCAACAGTCACTTCAAGTACATCCATAAAACAAGTTTTCCAAGAACGATGAGAGTAAGTAAAACAGACCAGAAACATGACCAACTTAAACAAAAATGAAATTAAGACCTTGGCAAGGATTCAGAATGAGTAGGAGGTTGTTAATCATCATGTGATGGATAAGAAACCAATATGTTTAATCCTCACCATCCCCACATTTCATCTTCAAAACTTTCATCAATCCGAGACGAAAAGACAAGTCTCCTGTTTTAGAAATGACAAGAGGGAGAGGGGATTTCTCTCGGACAAATGCCTCAATCTGTCGTCTCAATTTCAAGGGATCAAAATATCCCAGTCGAGAAATCCCCAAATCGAAGATTGTAATTGCGACAAGCAAAATAAAAAATAAAACGCAAACGTTGTTAGAGAAATGAAGAAATATATGAATTGAAGAACGGAACGGAATTTTACGAAAACCCAGAAGCTTTTCAACATAAAAACCTTTCATTCCTCGAACTTAAGCATAGTGATGAGCCTACAGTGCGTTACTAAAAGGCTCTGAAGCTGGAAAGATGGTTTCTTTCTTCTTATATAGGCTAGAGAGTGGTAGGGTTAGGGTTTTTGTTTTACTATTTACGGGAAGTTAAATTTACAGTTATACCATCAATTACTTGGGAGACCATCCATCTTATGTTGCTTTTGATTGAATAATTATTGTCAAAGCAACCATTTTTCTTTTCCATTTTCCATTATCTCTTTTAATACCTTTAACAGTGACCGATGAACAGAAAAAGCTCACTGTTCCATTTTTAACGGGGCGTGGGCAGGCAAGAGATGGGTTTTTCATTGGTCTCCGCCCAACTTTTCAAAGCGGAACTTTTATAGTCATCCTTCACCAATTCTGATGTTGGGTCTTGATGAGGATAGGAATCCAAGGGTTTTTGTGAAGGTCATGTGTGGAAAACAGTCAAAATTTGCTCTTTTCAGAGCTGGGGAAAAGCTGCCATGTGGTTCAAGTTTCTGCCATTGGAGGATAGGATACTTGAGAAAGCAATTTCTGCATAATCGTTTCAAAGGGTGCTTACGTCAAAACTGTTTTAAAGTACGTAAATTGCATATGGATAAAGGATAAAATCTTATGTGGCACGAAACATAAATATTTAGTGGAGCTAGATTTGGAAAACTCTAGGAATACACAATTTTACTCTTATACAGTAAAAAGATCGTTTCTATAAACCCACATATACAGCCTTGTTTGGTAAAGAGTAGATTTTATTAGCGGTTAGTTGATTCTATCAGCTAATTTGACTAATAGATAACATCAGTTGTTTATTAAAGATATTTAATAAAATTAATTATTTAATATTAACTATTGACGTGTAAGATGACTTATGAAAACATGATTAAAAAAAATTATGAGGACATGAATATTATATTTCTTTAATTTGACAAAAATTAAATTTAGATATTTAATTTTACAAAAATTAAATTTATAACTTTAATAAAAATATATGATAATAATAATAATAATAATTCAACGTTAAATTCTCTATTAATATGAATGATGCAGCGAACTACGTCATATTATTATTTTTATATAATATTTTTGAATTTTATTATTTAATAAATTAAAAATATCTATAATTATAGTATGACACAAATATTATAATAGTAGATATATACTAAAAATATTAATTTGATGTGAACAAATACGATATATAGTAGATATATATTAAAAATATTAATTTAATGTGATTCTTTATATTTAAAAACATAATATTATGACATTTTTAAATGTAAACTAATATTATAAAATTAAATAAAGATTAAAAAGTTTAATTAGTCCCTTTGTTATATTCTTTTAAACTTCACGACATAACTGTACGATAAAAAAAATTAACTTTGAAAATACACAGAGCAAAAGTGAAGGGCAATACTATCATTAGACAAACAGCTAACTCTAAAAGCTCATCTTATAAAACTTTTAGAAATCAGCTTATTGTGGTTAAATAAGCTAACCAATAAGCCATTCACCAAACACATCAATAACTTTTTAAGATGTTTTAAAAGTTAACTTTTAGTCGATAAGCTAAAAACAGTTGATACGCTGTTGCCAAACACCTCCAATATATCATTAAGTTACTCAAAAAAAAAAACTTACGTAGTCTTAATAGAAAAGGCACTACTTATTTCCGGCTTCTGATACATTTATCACAAAAATTTCTGCATATTTTCTTGTGCTCCATTTATTTTCCTTTGGTAGATAAAAAATTAATTCTAGGGCCTTTATTTGGATTATAGAACTTGAATGTAAACATAACGCTGCAAACTAATGCATAGGTTGTGTGACAAACAGTTTACTGCAATTTCTAGATGAAGTGAAGCACCAGAGCCCATATAGGATAGACTATCAGAAGGATAATGCCAATGGTATTTGATATTCCGTGGCTTTGTGTAAAGGAATTCCTGAATCCACCAGATGCTCGGATGTGCTCTTGAAGTAGGTAACAAGCAATCAGGAGACATATAAAAACACCAATCCAGCTTTCTTTCAGGGTATGTGCAAAGAAATTCGGTGCCACAACCAGAAGAAGGATCAATGATCCAGGCATCTCCAACCAGTCTGAATTCACAAATGACCAGCACATAAAAGCAGTTAAAATGAAACATAGGACAACCGTTAATACATCAGAATCATAGATAGCTGCAGCTACACAAGCAAACACATCGCTGATTGTGTTGGTGGTGTTGCATATCTAGTTCTCATGCCCCTAGGGAAAATAGATTTTTCTCAAAGCTACACATAAGACTTTCTTCATCTGGAAGTACACATCAGGTAAGCAAGTAAATAGTATGAATTTGATGTTGATTTTGGTTCTCCATTGAAAAACAAGAAGCTCCTCATATCAGTATGAATCTTCGTACCAAATGATTCTCCAACAAAATAGATTGTCAACAGTAAAATAATATGAAAGTAAGTATTAAATTTAATGCAACGAAGGTTCAGCATTTGAAGGTAAGAATATAAAACAAGATCAACAATAGACTCGCCATACCTGGGAAATGTCTTGGAAAGAAAAGCCTAAGCACCACAGCAATGAAAGCAATCCATTTTCCAACCTCCCCTCTGCATAATTTTATATTCGCATTTCAAGTACAAAGTTCAGCATTAAGAAACCGGAAATCAATCAACAATGCGAGTCATCACCTTAAGAAGTGAAACACCACCGAAGGAAGACTGAAGAATATGTATGGGATCAGAAGTGAAGTCAACATATTGGTTCTCCAGTTTGTCCGGTCCAATATCAACAAATAGCTGCAACATGTAAACACAGTCACCAATTTGAAAGCTTCTCATAACTCTACAGCATATAATGAAACTAACACTGCAGGGTATAGGTGAACTGGATATAAATGCTTCTGCTATCCTAACATAGAGATTCTTGGGGCAAGCTTCAGGTTGTATCACGGGTTCAACTGTTTTATATCATTTCCTTCATTTCATTGCCTCGTATTCGAGAAAATAATCAGAGATTGAACCAAAATTGGACGTTTGTTGTCTAGAATAGTTGCAAACATGAGCTATCATATCTTGTAATATCGTTAAAATTCGAAACTTTTTAAACATTCATTTCACTAAAAGAGCAGTTTATTTAACTGATACAAGAAATCCAAGCTTTCTTGACTTCCCCTGCCTCTGACGAAGCCATTATCAAGTTTCACAAGGCAAAGATTTCACCTTTAACCAATGAAAGAAGATGGGAAGAAGTAGAAAAATGGTCAAATGCTTAACACTGAATTCCCTCAGTGTACTTAAACGCCACATCAAGCCAACAAAATCCCGTGAAAATAAATCATGAAAAGCGACGGGATCTCATAAAAAACGTTTCAGTTAAACGAGATCTAAAGCTAAGTCAGTTTACACTCACGTAGCAGCCAAGGAAGCGACCCATTTGAGAAAGGAGGTCCCAAATCCAAGACCACCGACCTTGGTGGCATGAATCATAAGTTTCTTAGCAGCAGCCTTGAGCTCATTGATATCAGACTCGATCAGGCCATCCGGCGCTGAGTTATCAGTAGCCATTTTCAAGTACTCCGCCTTCCCCATTTCGTTAACAAATCACCAGTCACGGCACAAAACCAACTACGTGAACTATCAGAATCGAGAGCAGAAGAGACAGCAAGTGACGAGTCTTTTCGGGAATGGGTATTGGAAGAAAATGACAGGTCGGTGAAAACTGGATACAGTTAGCTTTTGTGGGCCTCAAAGATTACGAATGGGAACGTAAAAGAACGAAGAAAGTGGGTCTTGGAAGTTGAAAGTTTCGAGTTCGGAATTAAACCGTTTTACGGGACTCCTGTACACGCGGCCCTTGCTGAACCTGTCCCTTAGATCGTAGCTCCAACATTTGACACGCCGAGCGGGGAAAAGACTGACTCCTGGTTGTCAGAAGTGTAGACCCCCGTAAAACTACGGGATTTAAGTTTTCTCTTTCCTTTTGTGCTAGAAATAGTAATAATAGTAAACCAATTTGATGTTAAACAATGCCAGGTCTTTTCTTATTTTGTTACCATTGACCCAAATTTATTCTTTAGTGAGAATAACAAAATAGTGATATCAAGATTTAATTTCCATAATAACAACATTTTGTGGCGAAATATTAAAATTATTAGCTCCAATTAAAATTATATCAATTTTGACTCGGCTTAATTTTAGTCCAAGTTAACCGAGCTACAGACCAAAATTATTTGACCCGATCAAGTTTATGGTCTGACCGAAACCACTAATTTAACTATTGAATTACGAGGAGAAATAATTGATTAAGACGTAAATCTCATTTTTTGATAAAAATTTAGATTGAAAAGATATACATAAATGTCTTTTTAGCCCGACCAAACTTGTGGTTTGACTGGAACGTCAAAAATAACATTTTTTTTAATTTTAATATATATATATATATATATATATACATAACGTTTGGTCAGGGTGAAACAAAATATATTTTATTGCTTAAATATTTTTATAAGATTAACTATTTTTTTAATGCACATAAGATTATTGAAAGGTTAATGGAAGAAGTTGAATTATTATAAAATATACTAAAATTTGAATATAAATAAGTAGAACCAACATGGGTGTCTTTTATTATTCCAACATTTCCAATTCATATATCATACTATCAACGGGCTTTACATTTTCTAATTTTTATACTTAACTAATAATCCGTTCGACCTACATACTTTAGGAGTATCTGTTAGGAGTCTGTAATATTTAATTAGAAAACAAATATAAAGCAAACACAATAAGTCTATTCTAAATCTTTCGTCACATCAATTGTTATCTCATTATAATTATATAAACAATTTGTATTTATATTGCTTTCTACATAAAAATTGGAGTCTTTTAAATTATCTTGATCTGATTTTATATTTACATTGATCTTCCACATTTCTCAATCATTTCATACAAATTAATTTGCTTTTCTAATGTCCCATCATTGATTTTCTAGCAATATTCTCAACCCATGTAAACAAACATATTTTAAATTTGAAGTTCAATTTATCTCAAGAATCCTCGCATAATATAAGTTGAAAATCTGATTTAGGGCTCGTTTGGTTGAGCTTTTATCAATAGAGTTTTTTTTAGAAGAGTTCTTTTTAAAAGTCAGTTGATTGTTTGGCTGTTGATTAAAAAAACAGTTTTTTAAAAAGAGCATTATACAGTAGACTGTTTGGCAATATAAAAATAAAAAGCACTTTTATTAATTTTAACTATATTTTATTTTATAATAAAATTATTTATGCTAAATAAT
>JANZLX010000213.1:6679898-6699780 GCA_025531955.1 Erythroxylum orinocense | reverse complement strand
AAAATGTCAATTGAGTGCATGATCAATGATTTTAATGTGTGCAATTATCCAATTCATCAATGTATATCCAAATATGATGCATTTTTATCAAAAACTCACTTAAGACCACATGTACCAAATTTAAAACGGTCAAAATTGCAATTTACCAAAGTGGCCCCAAGTATGTCCGTTAAACAGACACACATGTCCCTTAAACGGACATAGACTGGCTAAGCAACCCCAAAATCAACCGAGAGTGTCCGTTGAATGGACCTTCCTGTCCGTTAAACGGATATGAAACCACCAAGCGCTCCAATTTCTTCCGAGAAGGTCCGTTAAACGAACCTTCATGTCCGTTTGACGGACATGAACCTTCCAAAACACCTCAATCCATTTGAACCAGTCCGTTAAACGAACTCTCATGTCCATTTAACGGACACACCCTGTCCTTAGGATAATCTGACATCCGAGGCTGTTCGTTAAGCGGACTTCCGTGTCCGTTTAACGGACACATGCTATACCAACATTCTTCAAAGATTTTTTTCCAAGTTTCCAACCCTCATTTAATCATCAAACACTTCAAATACAACACAATCATAACCATTTCCTCTAATTTCATTTAAACCAAGCCTCATAGCTCATATGCACCAAATTTTTGGGTTCTAACCCGAAGTAGGTGCGGGATGTTACACCATTAGTTACTTATGGATCTTTTTATCCAAACCAGGGTTCCATTAGTTACTTATGGGTCTTTTTATCCAATCCAGGGTTCCATTAGTTATGTGATTTTGAGAGGTTTCTCTGTTGATATCTTTGGGATGTGTTCTAACAACTTTTGGTGGGTTTATACGAAACACATAGACCAAAAATGATGGGCTGAAGTTGGCTTCATTTGATATTTTCTCTATTTATCAGTATCTTGATAGTTGTTGTCTTTCTTTTTAAAAGCTTTTTTTTTTGTTAGAGCTTGCCTTACAATATTGGATGTATTTCTTTTATCCTAATATCGAGTTGATATTTACTATGAAATGATGTAAGTTGTTCTTATTAGTTGCATTTGGTATAATAATAGATACAAACAATAATAATGAATACACTCACAAACAACGAGTAATCAATTATGAAATTATATTAATTACTTAACTCCTAATATAGTTATAGTTTCAAAACCATAATATAAGATGTCATATTAAAACACAAGATATGAGAAGATCAAAAAGTAAAAAGGTCCGCTGAGAAACCAAAGGCATCCTTTAATTTGTGAAAAAATAAAAATAAAAAATGCATGCAATTTTGTTCTAATTAGTAATACAAGTATGATACTATAATTTCATAGTAAAATTCTTTCATTGGCATTATAGCCATTTAACTTGCAATCTAATTATTGTGATTAACGAAAGTAATATTTGATGTCGTTTTAAATAAAAGAGGAAATTCACGTTATTTTCTTCTAGGAAGAAGTTGATCCAAAGAATGTAAATGAGACTCTTACTGATCTTGTTAAAGAAGAACGGAACAAAGTAATGAAAGAGGAAATGGATTCTATAAGCTCTGATCAAGTATGAGATTTTTTTGATCTCCCTAAAGAATGAAAAGTAATCGGGAACAAATGAGTTCTCAAAATAAAGAGAAAGGTTAATGTCAATATTGAAGGATATAGGGCACCTTTTATGGTTGAAAGATATACACAACATAAGGAAATTGATTACGAGCAAACATTTTTCATTAATTTTGAGGTTTTCTTTAATTCAATTAATCCTAATTATGGTAGTTCCCTTAGATTTTGAATTACACTAAATGGATATAAAAAAACTAATTTTGTTAATGGGTAATTAGAAGAATAAATATGTACAGAACAACATATAGGATTCATTAAGATAAGTCAAGAACCTAAAGTGTGGTGATTATTGAAATCAATTTATAGCATGAAGCAGTCATCAAGATAGTGCTAAATTGTTTTCATAATATAATATTTCGTATGATTTCCATATGATTGATGAAGAACACTGTGTATACATTACAAGGTTTTTAATGTAGGTGATATTTTGATTGCTTATTATGATTATGAATTTGTTAAGCAAATCAAAAATTAGTTATCATCCAAATTTGAAATAATATTCATAGGTGAAGTTACATATATATTCTTAGAGTAAAGATTATAAGAGATTGTTTAAAAAGATCATTATCTCTTTCATAAGTGATATCTATTAAAAAAATTCTTGAATGATTTTATATGCAAGATTGCAAGTCAATTGATAATCTTATTACTAAAGGTGAAGTTCTCAATCATAATTTTGATATAATAGTATTACAAAAAAATGGAATAAATGAAGAAAGTTATATATTTTATCGCAATTACATTGTTAGAATGGTGCACAAATATTAGTTAAATCCAGGTCGAACACATTGAAAAGTAGTAAAAAGAAAATTGAAGTATTTAAAAGGTATTGTTGATTAGGCATTATGTTATTGAGATAATAATCTATGTATATAAGGTTATATAGATGTAAATTGAGAAGGAGATATAGATGATTGAAATTCTACCTCTAAATTTCTTTTCCTACTAAATGATGGTGCAATAATAGGTAAAAGACAAAATTCTACCTCTAAATTTATTTTCCTACTAAATGATGGTGCAATATTATGTAAAAGTAAGAAACAATTGCTTTATCATAATGGAAGCTAAATTTATAGCAATTTTAGCTATAATATCATAAGTTGTTTGGTTTAAACATTTCTTGGTTCATGTGGGAGTCATTAAAAGTGAAACTCATTTGGTATTAATCATCTTTGATAGTCAAGGATCAATCACTTATATGTAATTTCAGAAGTTGTTTGGTTTAAACATTTCTTGGTTCATGTGGGAGTCATTAGAAGTTAAACTCATCCACTATTAATCATCTTTGATAGACAAGTGTCAATCACTTATATGAAAGATTCCAAATTCTATTAAAAAACAAAATATATAGATACCAAATATAATTATATGAAACATATAATTTCACAAGGTGAAATAAACATGAAGTATATATCTATATGCGATATGCTGGCAAACTCAGTGACAAAACCAATTACAAGAGTTACATACAAATAGCATGTGAAATAACTCATATTACAAAAATATTGATATTGTTGATAAATAGTTCAAAATGTAAGTTCATTTATTTTATTGTCATTTATCACTTTATAATACATATAACATTGTTTATTATATGATAAGCATTATATAATTATTATATGATAAGCATTATATAACAATTGATTCTAAATTACGTTTCTTCTGTGTGAATTATTTAAATATAAATCAAAAAGTGTGTCATTCAGATAAGAGATTGGTCAACTTACACGAACAACTGTCTTAAGTGTTTGTAATAATTGAAGATAAGTCTGGTCTAAAATTTACATCGTACATTTCTTATATTGCAATTTAAGCACTCGTATTATTATCTTTTCACCTTTTTTGTTGTTCAAACAAATTCATTTCAGGGGAACAGAATGGACCATTTACCATGTCAGAAAGAGCCCAAGCCCATCCACTCTAAACATTTGGAAGAAAAGCACCAAAACAAATAATTCGAGTGCCATGCTTGTATCACTAATCCAAGTAATGATAAGCACAACACCAGGACTTATCTTCTTTCCCTCTTCTCCTATATAGCATGGGAGTTTAAAACTGCAACAAGACAAAGCAAAACAACAGAGGTGACAACAACATTATCCAGACAAAGACACCACTAACAGAGAATGGCAGGTGTTTCTAAAAACTACGTACACCCACTTGCAATCTTTTGAATGCCAGGTTTTTTGTTCTTCAGACTTCTGCACTAAACTTTATGAAGAAAAGTGATGCACTACTACATGCTCCCTACTCACCGTCTCAAAAGACGTGCGAAGGTGTGTTTTTGTCTGATTAACTGAAATCATTGGATGGATAGCGTGATCATAATCACAAAAAATTAGTTTATTTTTCGAGCATTACGTGGCAGTATCTTACATGTGTTCTGCATGACAAAATCATGGAGACCACCGCTACATGTTGTAGAAGCCTTATGGACGGTCAACTCTCACTTGGACAAGATGAGAATTATGAGAAATTATGTTCTCTACGGGCAGGCCTATTCTTGGTGATCACGCTGCCTTCCTTTCCTTCCATTGACCACCGCCTGTTCATGAGAATCACACACTTGGGTCTTGAACTTACATCCCAACCGTTTATTCAAAGATCCCAACCAGCCACGTGGCCCCTCCTTCTCAATCTTCTCGATTGCTTTCCTCATGTGGGAACACTCTCTCTCTAGCTGATGCACCCGCGTCCGCATGCTATCCATGTCTAGTCGTAGCACCTGATTCTCCCTCACTGCCGCCCTCCACGTCACACTACTCCCCTGGGCCCCCGCCTCGTCCTCCTCCTCCTCCTCGCGCTCTCCTCCGCCGCGTGACATTCTAACCATCTCTGGCGGTGCTGTTTCTGTCGCTACCAACGTACCAGCGATCGCGTGCCGGAGCTGCAACTGCTCGAAAAACAACACCTGAACCACCGCTCGAAGCGGTAATCGCTCATTTTGCGCCGCGTGCGTGCACGCCTCAAGCGTCAGCTTCTGGCAGTCTAATACTCCACAAATCTTCTCTCTCTCCCCCTCCGATATCCACGGATGTGCCTTTCGTAAACAGGCATATATATATATATATAAATAAACAAGTCCAAACAATGAATACGGTTTACGGAAGAACGATTAGTAACTAACTACCTTGAGATAGACGTCGACGGCGCGGTAGAGGCCGTCGTCAAAGAGTCTGGCTTGGTCTGGTAACGACGTGGCTAGGTTGTAGAATCGATCCGGCTTTAGATTCGAATCGGAGGCAATCTCGGCCAGGTAACCGTCGACGAGTTTTCCAACGAGCATCAAAGCGGGTGATCTAACGTTGCCGTCGCCATCTTCGGCTTCGATTCCGTTTTCTTGGAGAGTTTCTAAGAAGAATGCTAATATTCTCTCCAAGCAATCGACGTCGTAGAGAGTCTCGTTTAGGTAGGAGTAGCTAGGGATGAGTAGATCATCGAGCGTAGCTTGATCAAGTTGGAGTCCGATCTTCTTCTCCAAAGCGGAACGGCACCGTTCCGATGCGTTGAGTATGTTGGCGGTTCGCAACAAGCCAAACACAAACCTAGTGCCCGTTGGTGATGTGGAGCTCTTTTGCAATGAAAGGTTAGAGACTATAGTCTCCAGAATTTCTCTCTGTTCACTCTCTGAAGTTGTTGATGAAGAAGATGAAGAAGAAGGTTTCCGATTGGATCTGGAAACGCCTGGAATGTGCTTCTTAGCAAAGTGCATTAAGCAGCACTCTATAATATCCGGACTCAGATCACGCGATTTCATGGCTAGAATCAATCGAGTGAACAACCTCAAGCTCAACTGAGCGAGATGTTCGAACCAGGACTCCACATTGGTCCCTCCTTTTCGACGAACAGCCGATTCGATCCCATTCCACAAGGCTTGGTTGGAGGTGGAGGAGGCTTTGTTGTCTGTGACCGGCCAGCCGAAGAGAGCGGGATCGGCGGAGGAAGCTCGGGATGTGATGGAATCGATGCATCTCTGAAGAATGCCTAGGGTTTCTGCTAGAGGCATTACGCGCTCGCATGACTTGAGAGCTTTAACGGATTCTTTGAGACTCTTGAGAACTGAATGAGAAAGGTAACGCTCCGTTTTGGAGATGAGGTTGTCTTCGGAGTACTCCTCTGTCATTTCCAGAAATTCTCCCGCGCAGCGGAGAGGTCCGACGGTGGAGGACGTGAGATCGAACTTCACACCGTAGCAGAATTTAGCCACCAGCTCGAATGTCTCTGAACCTCCCGGAAATTCCGGAAGCGATATTTGGCAGTGAATTTCCTCGACATCATCAGACTCCCCATCCTGAACTGTAACAACGGCGGTGGCGGGATTTGTCTCTTGTTCGGTTATCAACTGGTGAAGCTTTCGGCTTTTGGACATTAAAGGGAACTGAATGAAATAGGAGACAGAAACAGAGGAATTGCTGTCGGTGTTTGGTTTGTTTGCAAGAGAAGGGCAAGTGAAAAGAGTTAGCAGAGAACTAACCTTGTGAAGATAGAATGTCATATCTTCGACTTCCAAGGCGATGTCGCTTGGCAACCCTGTAGTGCAAAACCTGCAAAAAACATGGTGGCATCAAAATCCATTTCTGGCTTTTTGAGGATGAGATTGGTGACGGTGAATAGTCATACCAAGCTTGTCCCTTGGAGCTGGGTTTTTCCTCCGCCATTTTCTCAAGAAACAATCAGTGAAGGGAAGGTGAGTCCTTTCGATGCTTTAATCAAAGTGTTGACTAAGCTAGATCAATGAAAGGTGAGTGTTTTCTGAAAGTAGGATTTGAAACAAGAGAATCGAAAATACAGAAGTGGACAAAATGAAAGCTTTGAACAGATATCGATAAAAGGGTTGCTAGAGGGATTATAAAATTTCTTTTACTTTCTTCCCCAGCCGGATCATAACCCAACCACTCCCAACTCCGTTTTCTCTCTTTCTCTGTCCCCCTGTCTCTCTCTCTAGAAGCAGACACAAGAAATGAGTGTCCTACCTAAGAACCACTAACTTGAGACCTTAAAAAGGGCCAAACCCAATCCATGGAAACAATACAAATCATTGCTTGCCAACTGGTGTTTCCTTCTCTTTTCACTTTTCTGCGTGACTCGTGGAATCAGAGAGAATAGATTTTAAAGCTCACGAAAATCCGTTAAGTGTGTATTATGTAGTCATAACCTCCCTAATATATTTAACCAACTCCCAATCCACGCACCACAAGATTGTCCGTTTTCTTGTATTGGAAGTACGTCACAGCTAAGGGCTAAAAAGATCTAAAGACAATTAATGTTTAATGATTTATGGATTTTTGTGTTATGTAATTGAGTGATTACCCAATTAGCATGAAGGACCCAAAGCGTAATTTGGTCCACTTACCAGTTGTTTACAACCAGGTTACAACGGTTGCATTAGAAAGTTGGCAAGAAAACTTCAAACCTGATTTGTCAAAGTTAAATCTTCATTAGTCTATTGTAGCCTGTATGTCCATCTTCTCCGGTCGTAGTCTTGGAAAGAAGGAAGCATGAACTGTACTTAAGACCACTTGGTGGACATCTTTACAATTTTAGTAAAAAGCTAGTTCAAACATACAAGGCTTCAACACCTTCATAATTCCTTCTAAAATTCACACACTTCTTTTGGAAGAATGATTGGATTTGAGTAGGCCTATAAGTTTGTCAAGTCTGTCTTGATTCGTGATCTCAGCTAACTCAGCTGCAAAAGTTTTCAATATTTCGAAATGTTGTACTAATTTTGGAGTCATCTCTTTCTTGAAATTTAAGTATGAAATCAAATATTTGGGCGTTCTCTTACATTCTTACCAACATATCTGCCATGCCTGCCCAACATTTATGGTCTTATCCATAAGGTGACAAGAATAGAATATGATCATAACTGCTAAACAGGGTACCCAGATAACCAAAAGAGTAAAATATGTGGATGATTATGAAATTATGGACCTATCCTTTTAAGACAGATGGTGATTTCAAAAACAGTGGCTATAAAAAGAAAAGAACATACCCCACCTGCCTAAAAACTGAATCTTCTATTCTATTGTAATTATTGCTCCCCGTTGAGATTTGAAAAGGAGGGGGAATCATTACATGCGAGGACTTACGGAGCCCTTGAATGTCCACATAGTCACATGGTTTAGTGACTGATCATTAAACAAAATGCACAGGGAAAGCATTGGTTTCTGTTTGTGGGTATTTGGCGTTTCATGCCTCAGTAAAAGGACAACAAAAGCCAAACAAAAGACGGAGCCTACAAGATTTTATCAAAGTCAGACTCTGCTTTTGTGTTATAGAATTCTATCTGTATGCTGTGGGTCACATTGATTCTTTCCTCTTTTCTAGTTTCTTTATAAACAGAAGAGCTTCCCCCCGATAGAACTCCGAGGGCATATTCATAGAGCGTCAGCCTCTCATGCCTCAGTTTCAAACCTAATCCTCTGCATTATTAATCCTTTGTTCAAAGAGCGGGGCACGATTACCATGACACTACCATCCAAAACAATACCAAAACCCAAGACTCTAGTGCTTTTAACACTAAGTAGTAAGTACTATTGCACCAAACTCAACATAACAGAACTTATTGTAATAAACAAAAGGGAATAAGAAGAAAATTGATGATATAGAAAGGCAGCTTGGTCAACACAGCATTGACCATAATTACCCTCAGTACATATCTACACAACACTCATAATGGCTAGCCAAATTTGGTGGCTTTATTCTAACTTTGCACATCCCCATCATGGTTCCGGCAGAGGATAGAGTCCATCTTAAGACTTCTGGGTACCTGAAAAGACATCAATAGATTAAGTTAAACAGGCTCATACCAAACCTTATAAGATTTTGTTAAGTGCAAATGAACAGGACAAATCAATATGCATAGCATAAACTAGTTTTTGTTTGTGTGCCTTCATAACATACATTCCAATAATGGAAACAGAAAATAGGATTATTGAGGGGAAATCAAAATTGTGAACAAAAACTAGGAATCTTTGCTGCGTTTTGGATGAGGTGATGTGTTATTGTTTATTATATTGGCAAGCAAAAGATTGGGCTCATCATGGAAGCCTGATAAGGACTTCAACAACTGCGATAAACAACTCTTGAATGCATCATTAACTCAGCCACAATAACATGTCAACATAGCACATGAATCAAATCAATAAAGAAATACATCTAACAAGAATACGTACCTAACAAGATACTGCAAAATAAAGAAATCCAAATATTTAGAGAAACGCTATAGTTAGTTAATTTAAGAATGTATTGCAAACACCTGTAATGATGGTTGAGTTTGAGTAAGCCTCCAGTGGTGGTTGCTGAGTAGCTATCAAATCAACTGGGATGACAAAACCAGGCCATGATCGGCACATGCAATGCTGCTTTCCCATCTCAATGTTGGCGTAGACGGAGCTGAGGTGCTTGCCACAGCCACCCCGCGAGTATTTGCCACATTGCTTGCAGTTCACTCTAAAGCACATGCGGTTGTTCTACTTCATGGTAAAATTTTATGTATGTGCTAAGATTTCTACTTAAGGATCGTGTCACAGGGCGATGGTTCGTCAATTCGGGTTTCTTTCATGATGCGATGATGCGATGAGGAGTAATTGTGAATGAGTGGAGCTCAAACGGAAAGTTGCGCCTGTCCGGAAGCTCGTTAGAGAGAGCTATCAATCTCTTGATTAGGGTTGTAATCTCAAATGACTTTTATTAATTTTTTTGGGATAGATGCTTTAAGAAGGTCTAAATTATAAAAAAACACTTTTAAACTATTTACATTCAGGTTAATTCTCGCTCGAGTTAAATAGGTCCCTTAAAAAAGGTAAAACTCTGATTTTAGATTTTAAATAGTTACATATATAATATATTAAAGCAGGTTTGAACCTATAACTTCACTTAAGATAAGATATTCTCTTACCAACTCACATGTATTTTAAAATTTTCAATAACTTTTATTTTTATTTTTTATCCTATTAGGTGTCCAAAAAATATCTCTAATTATAAAAAGACACTTTTAAACCATGCGCACTCAAACTTTTATTACCAAATGATAATAACCCTTTTATATTACATCGGAGTTTGACACCAAGGCTGGAACTTCCAAGCTCCTAATTGAATTAGAACTAGACTAATTCTGAACTCTGTAATTATGCAAATAATCGACTAAAAATAGAAAACACAGATGCTGCTGTTCTTGTGTTCGAAAAAAGGAGAGATGGTTGGCATCTCCCCTGACAGGGACGGAGCAGCCTTCGGGCTTACCTGTTAACGACACAGTTGCTGCTGTCCTTGCTTCATATTCCTGGCATAGCTTTGTCCACAGAAAGAGTCCATAATAGTATGTTTCCTTCTTATGGTCCTTTGCCACCTTCTTCAGTCAGATTTATAGAAGTTATGTTGCTTTGATCTTATCTAACAATGTCGCATTACCAATCATATTTCTCTTTTCCCCCGCAAAAACAAGGGATAACTCTGAGCCTCGATGTTGCCCCTTTCCAATGACCAAGTTCCGTAAGCTTTGCGGACATACCAGCCAAGTTAAGACAACTCGTTACACAAACAACTAAAGGCCAAAACAAAGCAGATAAAGCTTGTGAATCCATGAACGTCATCCATCAAGCGCGTAAAGGCAGTCAGTCCTAGTTCTAGTCCTAATCCAAAACAGATGCCTGTTAGGATGCTATTGAATTAGAACTAGACCATGGATCGTAGATAGCGAAGTACCAACGACTAGCTTAAAGAAATATGGAAACTTCCCTCTCACATAAGTTATACACTGGGACAGTAGAGCTGGCGGACTGTTGCGGAGCATAGATTCTTTGCCTGTCTTAAAGGCAACACATTGTTGCTTCGCGTAGAATGCTGAAAGATATAGTTCACTTCACATTGACATTACCTTGTAACAAACAAATCCGTGATACAGCCAATTATGTGGTATTATATAGAATAAAATAATATATGAGACTTAGTAACCTGCATTGTTTCATAATTAAAGGTAAAACAGAATGTACAATTGTTTCATTTCTTCACAATGTTAACAAGTGCACAAAATATAGAAGAAGCTGAAATCTATGGAAGTATATATTATGCATCAGGTAAAAGGTCTCGAACAAACATATCAGGAAAGTTACTTAAACCATTAAGCAAAACTGGAAAGGATACTGCCATAAAAAGCTAAGACTAAAGATGCCAATATCAGCTAAGCGGATCCATAAACAAACATTCAAAATCGAGCGTTCATCAATGCTAAAACTTTCAGGTTAAATCAGAGCAATTTCTGAACCATTAACTGGTGTTGCCATCCCCTTTATCTGCAGTAGGATCAGAAGTGGGTTTCTTCAGTGGGTTTGATTCTGCTGAACCTGTACTCATCAACACTCGCTTCACTCCTCTTCCCACAACACCTAGATCTGTGACTCCAGTAGCACCATTTGTCTGAGTAGCAGAAGCAGTTGAAGCATTAAAACCTCCACTGCTGTTAGCCGTAGCCATCTGTGAAGAGCTCAAGACAATGGGCGAGCCACTGCTCTCACCTCCACTTGCTTTTGCAGATGCCATTCCCAGTATTTCTGAAAGAATTGATTTGGGGTCAAGAGCTAGCTGCTGCAGATCTTCGAGCTGCAAACCCATAATTACACAGCTTGATCAAGTTAGCTCCAATGGCCATTACTAAACATTATAGATCAAGTCTCAGTTCACTTACCTTCTTTTCCAGCTCTCCAGAAAGACCAGTAAGTGTTTCAATCTCTGCTTCTTTATCTGTCAAAAGTTCACCAGGCTGGCACCCATTGGATGATTGCTGAATTCCCTCATCTACTTCTGAGATGGCTGATGATGTTGTTGATTCTGAGAAACTCTTAACTTCATTCATCAGTCGGTGTAACCTTGACTTACAGATGGATATAGCTTTCTGGCAATATGGTATTGCTTCCTGAGGCTTTGAGCCAATCTCCAGGCACAAACATATGCGGAAATTTCTGAATGTACAGTTAAGCTCATGGAATGAATATAGCAGGCAAAAAGCAAGTGAAAAATGGAAATTTAGAACTTGAAAACAATGTTAACACAAGTAATTTATTCATCAGCAAATCTTAGCTTTGTACAAACACAACCATAATATTATCTCAAACTATATTGAAAACTCAGAAAGGATACAGTTCAGCTATATGCCTACTATCTGTTTCAACAAGTCGTTCTAAAATGAACAGTGCTTTCTGGTAATCACTGAGCGATGTTTCAATATCCTCTGCAAGAAGTATAACAGTAAAGACATCCACACTTTAGTAAAAGGAGAGGCGTAAAGAAATCAACAAAAAAATTAGCATATACAACCGAAAAAGAAAGAACAGGTGGCCGAACTGACCTCTTTCCAGAGCAACTTCTGCTAATGCTGATAGGATGTCCACTTTATCCATTGTGTCCTCTGAGTGTCTCTCAGCAATTGCCCTTGCAACATCCAGCATTTTCCATGCCAAATCAAGATCAGATTCATCTTCATCCGCTTCCGCCAGGTCCTCATCATCACTATCCTCATCATTCTCTTCTTGATCATTTCCACCTGAAGCTGCAAAATGAACGAGGAGTAAAATTTTGATGAAGCATGCCAAGGAGTAAAATTTAGACTGAAGCTCATCACTTGCAGTTAAAGATTCACATATTTGTAAGCAGAAGGCTGCTACAATCAAGCATAAATCAAAATGTTACAAGGTCATACAGAGTGAAAGAACATATTTGTTGCTCCATGAATTGCACATCAAAAACATCAACGTCATGATTCACCATGTAAAAAGGTCATTTCTATAAATCTTCAAAATAGCTATTGAGTCCATGAAGTGTAAGCGTGAAAAGCTTATCCCTTTTACATAATTGAGGTCCATTTATATTGGGTTAACATCTTAGACAATCTAGTTCAGACTCCACTCTATGCAGAAAGGAAAAAAATCAAGTTAAAAGTGTACATGGTAGAAGAAACATTCAAGCAGAATACTAACCGTCATCTGCCACTCCTTGACAATTGGAGGCGCCATCTTGATCCACATTGCTAGAAACAGTTGCCATTGAAGACTCCCCGTTGATGGGATTCTTGAGAGACCCATCTTTATCAGAATGTTGGGTAGACTCAACATCCTTCTTGGGCATTGTGGCCAATGGATCAGCCTCCTCTTGAGCTTTGTATAACAGTGCACGCCCATATTGGTAGTAAGATTGCACACATTCAAGAGCAAGCTCACCATAGTGTGACACCCTGAAATGACCAGAAAAAAGACACGAACTCCATAAAATGTTGAAAGAAATATATGCTCAGTGCAGGATTTTCTCCAATTAACTAAGTTTTTTCTTAGGTACAACTACAAGCGAAAAGTATGCATAGCAGAAAGCTATATAAAACCCTAAAAGTCTCCACTAAAAGACCAAACCTAATCACTTCTTCACTGAAACCCCAAAAAAGACCTCTTTCAAAGGAACTGAGATATTATCAGCTTAAAAGACAATTTCACAACAGAAAAAGTATAGCCTGAACCAACAAATTCCCAAATAACAAAAGCCCTAACCTGATCTCTAGGGCACGGCTGAAGCACTCGGTAGCCTCGGCGAAATCATTTTCCTTGAGGGCTTTCGTACCTCTCTCCGTTAGCTCCAACGCGAGCTCCAGCGATTTCTCCGGATCTTCGTCGGCCACTGGAGCCGAAGTCCCAGCATTATCGTTCTCGCTGTTGTGGTTGTTGCAAGTGGACTCCGCCCCACCCTGCGCGTTCGACTCTATTGTCGCCTCGTTTGAAGCTTGAGCCTCCCCTGCCGCCGGAACGATTTGCTCCGCCATCGTCACTGATGACTCCGACGCCATCACTACTACTTTCTTCTTCTCTCAGCTAGCGAATTTAAAGTGCGAAAATCAGGAGGGAAACGACTTCGTATTTGGCGCGTTTCGAAAATAAAACCCCCGGTCAATTAAAAATAAATTGTCCACAAAGCTGTGAACATAGTTATGGCCATTTTAGTACTTTCACAAGTTGAGCCGGTCTCATTTTTCACCTCAACAGCGACGTCGTTTCTTTAAATTCGAATGGCCAATTTGGTAAATTTCAACAAATATTGTTTCTTTAAAATTTTTAGGCCACATAAAATGTGTGTTTGTAAAAGAAGGAAGATCATCTAGAGGCAAATTAATGGCTTCCACAGTTTCTACACCTGTGTTCGGAGCATTCTCACAAACGAAAGTGCGAAATGCGCACCCTCCGTCCTGGAGGGCGCAGGCTCCTAAACCTGCGATGGCGCCTCTCGCCACCCGGAGGCACTTACTCTTCTATCTGACCACAGCTCCGATGTTCTTCGCCGGCACGGCATTAGCTGAGGACATACCGCTCTTTGGACTGAGGAAGAAGCTGAGGAAGGCGGAGGAGGAAGCGGAGAAGCTGGTTAGGGAGGGCTTCGAGACGGCGGAGAAAGGGATAGAAAAGGTGGAGAGGGGAATTGAGGCTGCGGAGGAAGGAATCGAGACTGCGGAGGAGAAGATAGAAGAGACGGTGAGCTTCGGAGGATTGGCGCAGGCAGGAGCGGTGGCCGGAGCGGAGGTGGTCGGAGTAGTGGTGGCAACGTCGATTGTGAATGGGATTTTAGGTCCCGAAGCCTAAAAATTAACTTCTTTGGCATTGTAACTGATGAGACCTGTCTTGTGTATCCTTCACTCTTTGAATGACCCGTCTTCGTTTAACTTGCTACTTCTGTTGATAATATTAACCAAAGTGATCGAATTACAAGCTTGAAGCAGAATTACATATCTGAATACATGTAGTTAAGTAAAATCTAATTTTAAATTAGATAATTCTGAACTTCAAACAAAAATAGCTATATCCTTTAATTATCAAGTGAATTTCATTTGATGGGAACTTGTCCCCCATTCAATCGTAAATTCCAAACACAAAAATGTACCCAGCAACTTGAGTTCAACGATGATAGAAGGTTATGAATGGTTGAGTGAGCCTGGAAAATCAAACTTTCATGGAAAGCGACTGCAAAGATGTTGAGACCCTTAAGTTGAGAACTAAAACCGGAATTACCAACTAACTAGTGTTCACAAACCCTTAAGAAGACCAAAACCACTGCCTGTGTCGACTGAATTGCACAGAATGTCTCTCCAAATGGCCCGCGTGGTTCCAAACCCACTCCATCTCCACCGATGTCCGCCTCCCCCTCTCGCCGTCAGCCCCTACCCTCACGCCGCAACCAAGCGCCGGAGATTCAACGTTATTGCTTGCCAGACAAACCCCAGTCCCGGCCCCACAGAAACTTCCTCAGCTCCCACGGTACATTTCTTGTGAGCACCATGTTCTGTTCCTGTGTTGTTGGGTTGAGTTTGTATGGGATTAAATGTAGGAAAACAAGGTCGCTGAGGTGGGTCCGGTCACAACTCCGCCCTCTGGTTCTGCGTTTCCGGAGTTCCCTAATAAAGATGTGAATAGGCGAATAGCGGCGGCTTCGGTGCTTGCTGCTGTGGGGCTTTTTGTGTCGTCGAGGCTGGATTTTGGTGTCTCTTTGAAGGACCTCTCGGCTTCTGCTTTACCTTATGAAGAGGTTTCCGCTCTATTTTCCTATTTCTTTCTGGAGTGTTTGGTGTATTGTTTATGCTAAATATGGATTTTGATTCAAAGGATAAATATTGGATGTGCTAATTGACAATACAATGCTTGAAAACTTAAAAAAATAGGAAGATGAGTGGGATGAAATCTTGTTTCATCTTGTGCTGAATCTAATTGTTGTGTATAGACAGGATAATTCTTACTTGAATCAAATACGTAGAAAAATGGAAATCTTCCTTTCAACAAATCAGATGAACCAGCTCCATTCTGATCAGTGGGCTGAGATGATTTTGCAATGTGATAATTAGTTTTCATGTGATGTGTACAATATGAGGGCTTCCTTTCGTCCAGATCATGTATTTGCTGATAATGTCTTGCACTTATGCTGTATTTGATGCCTGTGTAGGCCCTTTCAAATGGGAGGCCTACTGTGGTGGAGTTCTATGCAGATTGGTGCGAAGTATGCAGGGAGTTAGCTCCAGATGTTTACAAAGTCGAGCAACAGTACAAGTATGATCATCAAGTTTTAATTTTCTGTAGATCCCAGGCTTAATTATGTCGCTTTTGTTTTACTTGAGAAATATCTTCATTTGAATGCATATTGTCATCAAAACCCTTTGGCAGATTAATCTTTCAGTAATTTATTGATAATTTATTGTTTTGTGCCGAATTTGAGAACTTAATAGAAGATTCCTCTTACTTTATCAATCTCACTGACACCTACCCAGGGATCGTGTGAACTTTGTTATGCTGAATGTTGACAATACAAAGTGGGAACAAGAGCTTGATGAATTTGGTGTTGAGGGCATTCCACACTTCTCCTTCTTGGACAAAGATGGAAATGAAGAGGGTAATGTGGTTGGCAGGCTTCCAAAACAATACTTCTTTGAGAATGTAGATGCTCTTGCTCGTGGGGAAACAACAGTACCCCATGCCCGTGTTGTGGGACAATACTCAAGTGCTGAATCCAGGAAAGTTCACCAGGTAGTTGATCCTAGAAGTCATGGTTAGATCCTACGTTCACCAAGAGAAGAAAAACGTCAAATTTTTAGGTAATTCGTTTCTAGCTTGTTAATCTTCTATTGAGTCTTAGTTAAATGCAGGCTGTCGTATATGTTGACAAAATGGGTGTTTTGCTTATGTCCGCTACTATAGTTTCACCCTACATTTCTCATTCCTTTTACTTTTCAGATGGCAAGACATTTAGGATCTTCTTATTGGTATCTGTTTGCATTGCATGCAGGTTGAAAATTCATATCGCAAATCAGAGATACCAAATATGATTGTTGTTCGTGTTGTTAGTTTGTCAAGAAGCTGGTTCCATTGTGCAAATTTGTACCTTCTGTCTTCACTTGTAAGTTCCCTGTTGTCCACGAATCCATAAGGCTGTGATGTAGTCAATTGTTGGTCATTTAAGCTTGTGTATATCAGGACGTTATGGCCATTCCTTCTTTCTCGAGTTATCTGATTTCCCCTGATCACCATTTGACATTTTTGTGTGTGAGCTACCAATCTGTGAGTCTCTCCGTTACATGAAAACTCCTTTCTGTGCAGCGCGGCTTTACTCAAGGGCACGGCATCGACTGCGCCTATTAATCTATTCCAACCCTGTGCCAATGCCAAAAAATTCAGCCACAAGTTTTATAATAAATAAATGGAACATAGTGAAATTTGTGGATGAAAATTTGTAACACAGGGTAGGAACAGATCAAAGGGCACAGATCTTCCGCATCAAGCACAAGAGTTTACTTATCAAATAGAATGAAATTGAGTGTTATGAACTGCAAAGTCTTTTAATTTCCATGTAAATATTTTATATTTATTTAAAAATTAAAAAAAAAAACATGTTTATTATTTAAATTATATAATATTTTGCTTAATTTATGTGCTTTTATTTATGTTTTGTAGTTTATTATTAATTACTGTAAATGATTTATATCAAATTAGGAAGTATAATATCTTTCTAAACATAAATTCCAATTTGGTAATATTAAATATTTTTTTAATTTATTAAATGAATATGAAAAGAAAAATACATAATTAACCTTTGTATAAAAAAGTTGAAAAGGTTGAATATAGCTAAGTTTAAAATAAATTGAATATATTTAAGTTTACAATAATCTTATATAATGTGAATGTAAATTTTTTTGATGATAAAAATTTATTTAAATGTTAAGCGAATTATTGTTTTACATATTTATATTTAAATATAAATTTTAAGTTTGAATAACAAATTTCAAAATTATGTTTTTTAATTTTTACATATTTACCATCATTTGAAATAATTTGTAGTTAACTTTGGCCTTTTTGTAGTATCTTTTTTAGTGTCTCTTATGTAAGAATAGGAAATTTAAAGTAAGTATTAATTAAATTAATGGAATATAAAATTATGAATATTATTTAATAATAAATCATCATCATCACATTCAGTCTGAAGTCCCGCAATAAAGCGTGATCTGGAGAGGTCTGATGGTACGCAGCCTTACTCCTACATCGTAGAGAGGCTGTTTTCGATAGACCCATATGCAGAATGTACAAAGGAGGTGAAGCTGAATTAAAGAGAAAAAATAAACGCTTGGCACTTTACCATAATCAATAAATAAAGTTTCAAACAATAAATTAGGAAAATACTTGAAAGAGACCAGATTTGTTAGTACCTTACACACTGTAAAGATCGGCTTCTCTTGTTGCTTGCTATGCTAAGAGTTTTCACTGAGAAACCCTGAGGGTATAACAATCCTACAGTTTTATAATGGAAAATTTCTGCATCTACGAGTCGTAAATTTTGGCTAAGGCTTTCGGCTTACAACTTAGATTTTAAGGTCCGATGCGAGGACTTTAAAGGGTGTCGTTTACCCTGATTCGCTCATGCCAGACCTTCCTATTTCTAGCTACGACCACAGTAAGGGCAAGTTCGGACATATCATTTCTGATCAGTTCCCTCCATTTCTTGTAAGGGCTCCCTCTTTTCTCTTGTAGCTAATAAGAGTTATGTTTTCACCTCGTCGTACTGGAGTATTAGAGGACATCTTGTGTACATGCCCAAACCACTTAAGCCTTATCTCTCTTAACTTATCAGCAATACTAGTCACCTATAGTCTGTCTCTCATCACACGATTTCGAACCATATCTCTTTTGTTAATGTTACACATCCACTTAAACATATGCATTTTTGCTACCACCAACTGTCATGTATGTCTATGTCTAGTAGGCCAACATTTTGCCCCATATAACATTGTCGGTCGAATCACCATTTTATAGAACTTCCCTTTGAGTTTAGAAGGGATCTTTTTATCACATAAAACACCTAATACACTTCGTCAATTAACCCACTCCAAATTTAACGCAATGTAACACATCGTTATCGATATTACCATCTCTCTGAATGATAGACCCTAGGTATTTAAAACTCAATTTTTGAGGTATGATGTTAGTCCCAATTGCTACCACCGTCTCTTGTACCATCTAGCTACCCGAAAAGCTGCATTCTAGATATTCCATCTTAGACATGCTCATTCTAAAACCTTTTGATTCTAACGCTTCTCTTCAACGTTCTAACTTGGCATTAACCCCCTCCTTGGTCTCATCCACCAGGACAATATTGTCTGCAAATAACATACACTAAGGTACCTCTCTTTGAATATGTTTGATAAGTACGTCTAACATTAATGTAAATAGAAAGTCGAGCCTTAGTGTAGTCCTACACCAATGGAGAATGCTTCTTTGTGGCTCCCTATCGTCTTTACGCTAGTCAATGCTCCTTCATACATATCTCTAATTACTCTGATATAAGTCATAGGAATGTCATTTGCCTTCAAATACTACCATATGAGCTCTTTAAGAACTCTGTCATACGCCTTCACCAAATCTACAAAAACTATATGTAAATCTTGTTTTTTTTTTCCTGTAGCATTCCATTTGTCTCCGGAGCAGATGTATTGCTTCTGTCGTGGACCTATCAAGTTTAAAGCCGAATTGGTTGTTCGATATAGAAGCAACTCTCTGAATTCTCTTTTCAATTACCTTTTCCCACAGCTTCGTAGTATGACTTAGTAATTTGATGCCTCGACAGTTGTGATATTGTTGGATGTTTTTCCTTGGCCTTGTATAAGGGGATTAACCTACTCAATTGCCATTCATCCGGTATATTGACTGACTCGAGGATCACATTAAAGAGCTGAACTAACTACTCAATAACGGCAATACCTATTCTCTTCCATACCTCTATAGCGATCTCATTCGACCCTACGGCCCTTCCACTCCCTATCTCCCTTAAAACCTTTGCAATTTCTCCCTTTGTGATCCTCCCCCATGAGTACCCATTTAGAAAGTGTCCCGAAAATGGGGGTTCGCCTAACTCTATGTTGACCAATGAGTCTTTGTTATAAAGATCACAAAAGTATCTCTGCTACCTCCGCTTGATGTCTTCGGCCTCTGTGAGCACCTATCTTGTTTCGTCACATATACAGCAGGCTTAGTTAAAATCTTCTGTCTTACATGCCTTATTTTTTGCTATCTTGAAATTCTTTATGCTCCCTTTACCATATCCAAAGCCCTTTACATCATATTTGATAACAAATATGATATAAAATAATAATAATAATTTAATTATTTATTCTTTTACGGGAAAACATGAAAAAGATATCTTACTTTATTAATTATAATATATAATTTCAAAAACTTATGAAATTATAGTTAATTATAGTTACTTCAGACTCAAGAA
>JANZLX010000213.1:6645230-6663319 GCA_025531955.1 Erythroxylum orinocense | reverse complement strand
ATATTATATGAATCTCAGCTTTACAGGTTTATGAAAGTCAAATTTATAGGCTTATAGGTTTATGATCCTCACATGTTTCATATGCTTATCAAATGAAACTTTGCATATTATCTTTTTATGATTGTCTTTTTAAACATATTGTCATAAGTTGAACTTCAATTTGAATGTAATTATATATGTATATATGAATGGAGTAACTAAAATATATAAAGTAAAATTTTATGTACAATACAAGTACTTCTCAGATTAGCTTCATTCATATACAATATTCTTAATGTATGAATTCTTATAAAGCATATGTCATAGCCCTATGATTTCAATAGTAAGAAACATATAACAACAATATATAATGACATGGAAACAACAACAATATATATTATAAATATCTTCTTCAGCTTCTTGTTTTCATTTATAGCAAGTTTCAATTCATACTCCATTTGCTTTATTTTTTTAATCTATCTCAATTTATTCCTTATGTTCCTTTTTATTTGGTCTTCTAACAAGCCCCTCACACACATTGCCTTCAATTTTCCCTTTATAATTCAATGTTAATTGGTGTTTTAACTTAACATTATCATTCATCAATCTTTGAATAAAATAAATAGCCCTATTTGAGAAGGGATTGTCATGTCAACGAAAGAACTTACAACTACTAACCTTGTAATCATCACCAAACCAAACATTTATTAACACATTTATTCTATTTTTGTTCCCATATTGAATATTGTAATAAAATATTTTTACTAACAAGATATTTTGGGCACCTATAAAACCTACAGCTAGGATTTTCTTTACTCCATAAAGTATTTAACTAAATGTTGAATAATATAAGCATAAAACTCTAGCTAAATAACTATTTTAGTTGAAGACCCAAAAAATGAAATATCCAATCCCTGTTGCTCCATTTTTCTACTATATGTCATAATAAAACCCAGAAATAATAAGAAACATAACCATTAGTTAACAACATGAAAATAACCATCAATCATCAAGAAATAAACATCCTAACCATAATGGAAACACAAAATATATTGGAAACACATACATTCAACAAATAACAATGATATTCGATATGAGATTCACATTTAATTTTATCAATGAAATTGTTAATTATTGTTCAGAAATTGTAAATGAGACAAATTAGGAAGACATTTTCTTCATTTGGAAGAAAATAAACAATGATATACGGTAGCGTTCATCCTATTAGTATTCAGTTCGCCATTGAAAACATTTAATTTGATTATAGGAAGCTAAATTGTTCTTTTCCTTTCTTTATCACTTTTGTAAAGCTACCAACACATATATGCATATTTTGAAACCTTGTTACCCTCCAAAATTTTCTCAATGCCAACACTTTGTTCATTCATTTATATTCTTTATGTTATATAAGAATTTAAAACATAAATAAAGGTGGTATAGCTAAAATTATGTTCAAACAACGATGAAATTTTAGAGACTACTCGAGTTAACTCAAATACTAGAGTTATCTACCCATGTTTGATTCAGGGACAAGAACAACTTACAGTTGCAAAATTGAAGGATATGCGAGATTGCTGTGAACAAGCCCCCATTAGAGGAACAAGAATGAAGAAGAACAAGTTTCCATTTACTGAAGAAGAATCAAAGATGATATAAGAAATGAAGAAACAATTGTCCCTTGTCTTTGGGGATTAGGGGTTTGCTGTAAATTAAAGATAAATGTAATCAAGTTTAAATTTTACGGAAAGTTAGGTTTTGTGTTTTACTTTCGAAAAAAGAAATTAATTAATTAAAAAAAGAAATTAATATTTACCAAACTTAGTAGGGACATAATGTTTATTTGATAGAGGATTAATAGTGTGAGCATTTTTTGTGCAAATTATTATATTTTAGAAATATTAGGGGTAATATAGGAGTCACCTTAGACTTTTTGTTAAACACTAAGGACGAATTAGACGTCTTAGCATACAAAAACTAAAGACCAAGTATGAGTAACTATTCTTTTATGGGAAGAACTTGAAATTGCTTGAATGTTAGTTTAAGACGAAAGAGAACAATGTGGAGGGTTGAGTCTCTCTAGGTCTAGGATAGAGATTACTTGAAGGAGATAAGAATGTTGTGTTCTGATTCTACTTTGACCAAGGTCTTGCCATTTTGGAGTAGTAGAAATTTAAATGCAGTGATTTGAATTTTCCCAAAATGTGTAAAGACATTTTGCAGAACAGCTTCCAATTACCAAATCTCTAAAGAGCAATAGCGTGGTGTTCGTAGTCCACCTATCATAAGTTACTTAGGTGACAATTGAAGCTAAGATCAGGCGGAAGGCGAAATAATATATCAATTTGAAAATTTTGAATAGTTAGAATTTTTAGTTAAAATTAGATTATAAAATTAAATCAAGTTTAAAATGTCTAATTAAAATTTATTAAAAAAATTAAGTTTGATTATGTATGAGTTCTATTTTGTCATATAACTCGCATGATCAATAGTTAAGTAACTGTTTCAAAGCCTAGCCCAATAGATCATGGACGCGTTTATGAATCAGGCTCCATATCGGAGTTGATTGTCTAAACCCACCACACAGATTCTTTTTGATGATCCTTAAACCCTAAACATCTCCAGTTCGGAAATTCACAGAAATAGACGAAACATAGTCAACATGTCGGAGAGAGAAGATTCTGGCTCGGACGCGCCGGAGGAGTTTTCGTCGGAGCAGGTTTGTTTCTTTTTGCGCTGGTGAGAAAACCCATGTTCGGCTTTTGATCAGATACTTAGTTTTCGCTTGTTTTGGCCTTTTATATAAGATGTGTCTGTGTTTTTTTTCAGGGAGTTTTGCAAGATGAGGAAATAAGGAAAGTTCAGAAGGAAAGCAAAGCAAGGTTTTTCCTTTTTGTTTCAAGCTTTTTTATGGGTGATTGCCTTCCCTTTTTTTTTGATCAACTTTCAAAATGTATTGAGAGACATGAAAATCAGGGAACTTGGCGTTTTTCTTTCTTGTTTAATTATTGAACCTTATGAAAAAAAAATATCTTGAAGTTTATTATCTTTTGTTCGTTGATTCTAGTAAGACTAGATATCGCTTGTTTTTTGTTTTGATTGAAGTGATAGATGCTGCCAAGTGAAACTGGTTTCAGTTATGTTTTGCAGTTCTAGCATATATGAATATCGTTACAAGTCATTAATCACCAACATCCTTATTGCTGTTGCACTGTGTTGATGTTAGCTTCTTGGTTCAAATTTTGATTGGAGATGGAAGTAAATTGTGGATTTATTGTTATAGTCTTTATGCATGTCAGAGGTTATTGTAAGTGGTGTAAACTATGGGATTGTTAGGGATAAAATCATGCTAGTAATAGAAATAAGATGTTGCAAACGGTACGTGTTGCTTTTCTTGCTTCTTTAGGGAATACCCTTGATCAACACTGCTTACTCAAGTTCTCCAATAAAGTTAATGGTTTGTTTTACAGTTTTTACTGCCGTTCCGCTCCTTCCAGATGTTCTGTCAATGAGTAATCTTTTATATATTATGATTTTACTACTCATCTTTTCCATAAAGCCTTAACAATGTTTTCATCTTTGCATTCTTTAATACAAGATGGCTTAGTAGCCTGGTGAATGAGGAAACTTTTGAGGTGATTGGTAGGTATATTGTGATATACTTTTGAAGAAAACATTACCTTTAACTTTGCTATATGTAAAGCTAGTTTAGGAAGCATAATTCTGGTTCCATGCAATAATTTTATTTCTTAACTGCATGATTCAGCAAAATACTCAACTTTGCACACCCTGTTTTACTTGCTACATGTAGAGTTGTTCATGAGCGTAAAGAATTAAATAGATTGTGGGCACAGAGAAAAACACCACGTTCATCTAAAGGAGTTGAAAATGTCAAGATGGACACAGAAGTTGGAACTGAGAAGGATTATCTGGGTAAAGGGGACATGCTTCCAGATGACATTGTTCAACTACTTGCAGCTCGTGAGAAGTATGCTTATTTTAATTCTCGTCTTGTGCAACTGGAGTTCATTTCTTATATTGTATGCTTAAGATGACATTATTGCATATGCAGAAAAGTTTTCTTATCAGATTCTGAAGATGAGAAAGCTGACGCTGTGGCTGAGCCTCCTCGAAAAAAGAAGAAGCCAAAATGCTCAGGGTAAGGCATAATGAGAAAGAAGTTGTTGCTAGACATCTTTTGGAAATCATTTAATCATCAAAAAAATTGTGTTTGCAGGGTGGAGCCTGTTATTTTAAAGGATGTATCTCCTCCCCAGTGTCTACAGAATTCCCTGGAATTCTTGAAGAAGAAAAAGATGGGGGTTGCAAGATCTTCGTCAGTTTTGAACAATTCCAGCCAAGCACTACGCCTGATTCATACTTCTAGCTTGTTAAGTAAGAAATGACAAATTTACATGTCTTCTTGAGAAATTATTGTAACCATGAACTTTATTATTGACTCAGTAAAGGAGATACTGAAATTTTTAACTAGGCATAATGTGTTACATTGAAGTCGTTCGTACCTTTCCAGTCAATCCAGCCAAGCTTACGCAAACCATTCAATTATCCAATAGGGCAGATTTTGCAGGGGTCATGTGTCTCTCAGTTTATGCGGTAGTTGTTGATGACTCAGACCCGCGATGTTCATTTATGTGCAAGTAATTGTTGTAGTGGTAACAGAAATGCTTCCAAATGATTTATCAAGCTGCGCTCGGGCACTCTGAAATCGTATCCTAACATGATTCTTAGTATGGATCAGCAATTGCTTAGAAACCAAATTAACGCAGAATGGTTACTGTAATCCAGCAAAGTTTCCAGCTTGTCCCTTCTGATTACTTCTTTAGTTGTATGGGGTGGAAGCTAATTATCTGATAGTGGCTCAGCCCCTGTGATTAATATTTAATCTTCTGCAGGTATAGTACAATACAACTATATATGAAAACATTAAAAATGGTTTTCTGAGAAAGATTGGAGGAATATTAAAGAGATGAAAAAGATTTCGAACCTGTTTACATGATAGCGTTTATTAATTTCTTATATTACAATTGACTTAAATGTTTATAATGTGAATAAATCTTACAGGTAAATTTGCCAAAAATTAGAACTATAATTCTTTCTTCATATCTTCAAAGGATCAAACACAAAGCCTGTAGACGGAGCGGGAATACCAAATTGTCATTGGCTATTTCACTAAGAGTCCACCCATGGTAATCTGGTCATTTAGATTAGATTTTTAGTTTTCACTGGAACAAGTACCTGCTGATTGGACTCCTAAGAATCCTTGGACATTACCAAGCACTTCTGTTTCCAGATTGTGTAGTCTACTGTACGTGAATTAAATCAAAAGGAAGTGATGAGCAAACACAAAATTGGGAAAAGACTGAAAAAGAAGAATGCCATTTAACTGCAGATTTATGATACGTCATCATTTTTGTCAATAAAACTCAACAAGTAGCCACTGACAATCCTTCGTGCTACAGGATTAGGAATGTAACGACATAACCTCCCGTCAATATATGCTAGAATGCCTGACAAGACGAACTTGCTAATGCCCCATTTCCATCTAAATTTCACCTTCTTTTCCTGTTCACCAGGTTCTGCAGGGACCAGTGCTCTGTTTTCCTCAATTTTAGGTACCTTTCTCCAGTTTATATTGGTGATACGTTTAATCGTGTGCTTCCTCAGCATTCGGATTGCAAAACTCACAAAGAGGTGTTCACACAACGTGATCACTGTTGGTACAATCTTCCATTCCTGTGTCATACATTCTCCTGATAAGATTTTTCTCCAGAGGTAGATAATTCATGCCCATTATGTAGTAATGTTAATGTGCACAGTATGACTTTCAGTTCACATACAGTTGGCAGATAAGGAGTGCTGTGAAGTGAACTACGCATACAGGACGTGATGGTTAATCCTTAAAATTGATATAAAATATTGAATAAATAACCACCTTTTGGTTCAAAATTGAGCTAAAATAGACATGTATTGTATATCTGAATATTTGATGGAGAGCAATGGTGAAGGAAATTGGATAAACGAGACACAAATAGTTTGCTCTTTCATTCAACATTCAAGTTGAATAATCGAGGCACAATTTGATGGATGACAATAAAAGCATATCTTTCAAAATCATGTCATTTAAATTCGTTCCATAAAAACTAATGAAAAGGAGAAAGATGGAACACTAAGTACAGCAGAACTTACAGCTTCTCCTTGGAGATGACGCAGATGGTGAGAAGATTTTGAAGGATCTCCTTTTAATAATCCCTTGCTCACAAGGAATCCCTTCACACGATCAATGATCTCATCTATAAGAGCACTGTTTGGAGGTAGGTTCTTGAGGAGAACCTAGGTTCATATATACTGTTAGAAAAACCGGCTAATAAAACAAAGAAGGTAAGGATATATTGACGATCAGATCTATAGTCCAGAAGGTTTCTAAACCCTAGATATTCTGAAAGGCAATCCAACAGTACAAAGTTGACAACTACTAAACGCCAGAAAAAGGAAACAACTACAAAAGCTTTCTGAACTTGTCATGACAGTGTGTGAACTAATTCTAAATAGTCCCAGGGATTCATGTTAGGGTTCCAATGTGCTTGACAGTTTCATGGTCCAGTCAACAGAAAAAAAAAACAGGTGAGTTTGACTCTCAGGATTGAGCTATTTTTGGTTTTTCCAGATATTAAGAAAACTATGTACCTGGTCATCTATGACTCTGACCGTTAGATATTCTTGCCTGTACATGGTATCCAGCATGGCTTGCAAGTACCCCTCAATGTATAACTGCCAATTCAAATAACTAACTAGTTACTAATTGCAGATATAAAAGAATTACCTAATAAGCAGCTTCTAGTCGTAATAAAGAAGCATGAGGAACAAAGAATTGCAATGCAAAATTCTCAGTTGTATGCCAAGGAAACATATGCATCAAAACTTTTTCCAATATCATCAACCCTTGTCACAACAAGGGCGTAAATGGCTTCAAAAATGGAAAACATCAATTGCCCAAACAAATTTATCAACTATTTATGTTCAATGAAAGCATAACAAAGAAAAGAACAAAAACCCTATTTTTCATTAACGTTGTCAAAAATACCTCATCAACACCAGGACCTCGATCAAGCTTAATTTTTCTATTCGGACCACCCTCCATTAAAGCTGTCCCCAATAGCGAGGGCTCCATAGCCAATTTCAATATCCCTTGATGGAATCCGCTCAGCTAGATTAACAGTAAAATTGAATATCAATCTTGAAATACCAAGTTGGTAATTTCAATTTGTAAAAGCTTGTCTAGTAGCAGAAGTAACTTAGAAAATTACTAAAATTTCACGAGATGTTCACAAAAGAAACATGAACAATACCATTCCATCAAAACCACTAGTTTCTGCGCCCTTCAGAACTGAATCTGATATCTCAGTGACAACTGCAAATAGTACCTTAGACCCTGCTGTTTTTAACTGAAGATAACCATGTGATTAATAGCTTCACAAGTACGATGAAAATAGCAGCCATAAGATAAAAAGAAAAAGAAATATAGAACATACAGTCTTCTCCAGGTCACCAAAGTACCGTTTGGTCCCTGAGAATCCTTTACCCTTGATAGATTTACTGATAAATTTGAAGGTGCCTGCACCCAGCAAGTAATGCAGCAATCATGCATCAGAACTACAGAGAACCACCACAATTGAACATGATGGTCACACATACACACCAACTGAAAACTAGAAAACAGGTCTGCTAGAAAAGTTCACACAAAGCAGACAGCGGAAAGTAGCTATGATTATGTCACCTCATCCAAATCATAAAGATAATGTCTTATCAATGATATTATTTATAGTGCATGACAAATATAAGATAAATATTAAAGATATCGTAGGTTAAATTTTGCCACTGCCATTTGATTCGGCCCTACTCATTCCAGAGAGCAAATTATCATGACAGTTCACCGTATTATCAGAAAATTGATCTCAAGAATAAAGTCAAAAGGAAGGAGTACAACTTCCCAGTTTAAGGCATACTTCATTGCTAAAATGGGGTATAAGGTATTGATCTTGCAATGTCACAAAGAAGGGACCCTCAACAAAATATATAGTACAGATCTAAAGATGACGAAATAGTATCAGAAATTACCTAATGTGAAACCGGGAAGGTTAATCAGACCCCGTGAAGGATCAAAGAACACATCAAGAGAAGATGAAGCCAAATCATCAAATATGGATGCAAAAGATGGGGGAAGTATGGTGCTGCCCTTTGCAATATAGATGGCCCTCATAGCATACCTGGACTATTGTGTTAATTATACTCCATAAATAAGTGCTAATTCAATATGAAGAAATATATAGTGCTTACCATGAATAATGTTGTGCAGCTCTGATGACCAATTGACGCATAGTTATTAAAGCATGGGTAACCAAAATTCCGTTGAGTTCCACTACCATATTCTTAATGGGAGGAACCTATAGAAATTGAAAATGGGAAGCCAAACAATTGAAAGTATGCCCCATCAATAATGCTTCAAAAGAAGAGAAACCATTTCTATGCATGCAATATTAATTATCTGTACCTTTACCACACTATGAAGTAACGACCTTAGAGTCTCCTGGGCAGAGCTATAACTGGAGTACGAGTCTCCAGGAAGGAAGTTAGTGATTATCTAGACAACATACATTAACACAGGTCAAAGATAAATGAACTAAGCAAGATGCCAGCTAATAAGGCGTTTTGGAATTCAAGGGGTCAAAAACTTCAAACCTTCACTGGATGAACCTCAAAATGATCAAAGTAATATTGTCGACTTGGAGTACTCGAGTCCCTAAGAGATGTTCGCCAGAATGAAGCAATTTTCATCAAAGTCTCTTCATCAACATTCAAATCAATAGGCTGTGTACATAAAGTCATGAAGTTAATATGTGAATAAAAATAGTGCTACAGGAGTTAACCACCCCAAAGGTGATGCTTGAATGTATAAAATGTACTACGAGGTCAATTATTGAAGCACACAAATGCAAAGCAAGGAAGGTTAGTCAACATAATATTGATAAATCCTGAGGTACCTGCAGAACGATGGAAAAATATTTAACTTGTCTGATACTGGAGCTTCTTGAAAGCAAGACAAATACAACTTTGAGTGTGCAAGCATTGGAGTCAATAAAGTCCAGTTGATGTCTCCGAAGCATCGCTGCAAATGGAGCACCTGTCCACTTCTCATCCACATATAGTGACTGCAAAGATAAGGACAATACAAGTTTTATATTATATAGAAACTAGTGGTAACTATTATGGTAGAACACAGTTAAGCCCTCTCCATCAAACAGGCAGCATCACATATATTGTGTTACCTGTATGGTCAGTTGGTTATGTTTCTGCTGATCAGTGACCAAAGAACCAAGATTGATGTTTGTAAGCCTTGCAGTTACAATTGGTGTACAAGTATAATCCTCGTTCTCTTCTGAATCCTTCAAAAATAAGAGCAAAAAAGATCAGATTAATCGGGATACAACCATGACATGCTGTTCACCATAAAGGCAATTGATATCTAATAGCATCAGGGAAAAGCACAAACATAAAAAATTTTAAAAATCAAGTAATTCAAAGCGGGAAAACTCATTTTGCTGAGTTATCAAAAGATGTCCAGATCAAATATTCAAAGACATATGAAGACTGGTGTTAAAATGATGAAAGATTAAAGACTGACCTGCTCTCCACATTCAAGTAAGTGGATTGCAAACTGGGAAACTATTATTTGAATCTTCGCATGCGTCCGTAAGAGATAATCCCCCTTGCGGTTATCAGAAAGCTCACAAATTTGTAAAACTCGTGTTGGACCCTCAGCATACACCTTGTAGCCCACATTCACAGTATCCATGGTGTTGAACTGGCCAAAATAAGTTTTTTGACCTCCATGCTTTTTGTCCAAAAGTGAAAGAGAAGCCAACCCTTTATTTTGCTTCAGTCTGAGAAAAGGTTTCCAAGCTCGAACCTTATCCAAGTTAATTTCACGTAGTAGATGCATATCTGCATTAAAAAAACCACCATCTGCCATTTTACTATGAGGGTGTTTTATGTTTTTTACTATGAGGTCTTTTCATCTTCACTTTTGGGGGATGAGAAGTGAGAGAAATAGACACATCACTGAATAAAACAGAAGAATTATCAGAGATATTGCAGGCTAATAATTACCATTGACCAACACAACCAGCTTATGTGGAAGAGTCCAATCATCCCAGACATAATGAGCACTACAACCAGATCCAAGAAGCTCTCGTTCTGATGAATCCTGTAAAATTGTCCAACAAAAATAGAATTACAGTCTATAGATTGATATCTATATAATGAGAACTGATGAATAAAAATGCCGGAGTGACAGCACAACCTTTTGATAGTAAGTTAGCGATGCCTGATGCAACTGATTCTCAATTCGATATGGTAAGCTAATATTTGGAGGTTTGTAGAAGTGCACACCTAGAGTAGAACGTTCTTCTACCACATTAACGGCAGCAAATTCTGTGACTGTATTGTCTAATTCTCTCGCTTGATTTGTTTGTTTTCTGAATTTTAGGAAAAAGCAACCCAATGATGCAATACATACTGGTCCTGACCAGCTTGATTCAGAATCATTTGGTTGAAACTGGATATATGCTACTGAAGCCTCTGTATCATGTATATGCTTTTTGATAACATTCTCAAACAAACTGAATTCCCTGCTCTTGCGAACACCATTCTGCAGCAGTAGTGTTGTTCTCTGTTTACTTCTAATGTAGAGCATTCCTGCACTTTCATTCTTTTGGAAAGGGAATGCAGAAAGATAAGGTTAAAACCCCAACTCAAACAATTCACCAGAAATCTCTGCAAGGAAATAAAACAACTCTGGAGCTCATTAGTTAAGAGCATACCTCTAAATAGCACTGACGGACAGTGATATTTTCTTCCGAATCATTAAATATAACATGACGTGGTACCATAGTCAATGTTTGCGCTAGCATCTCAAGTTTACTTGCTGATGGTCTGATATAAATCCCAAACTTCACAGTAGATTTTGCTCCAGTTTCTTCAATTGCCAAGCTTATCTCTGTGAGGCCAGATAAGGCATCCAAGTCTAGTAGTGTCTCGGATGCATGACCCTTCAACATTCTGAGTTGTATTTTGTGGGATCTGAAACACAATTTGACAAAAGTGTCCACCAAAAAATAAATCTGGATGAATAATGTCCATTCTCATCACAAGGTAAAATGTTTGCAAACTAAATTGTATACTGCACTTCCAAACAATTTACTTACTTTAGAAACCATGATCTTACTGAATTTGGGGACAAAAGCAATCCAAATTCTGGGGGGATACAGGGACCCAACTTATCAAGCTCATCACTGGAAAAATATAGCCCATCAGATTGTCGGTGCATCCTACTGCTTAAGAGAACATTAAGCAGAGACATATATATCATTTACCTAGACAAAGGCTTTTGTTTGTGAGCAAAGAAATATAGAGAAAATTCAGTGTCATTCTTCAAGGAGTAGGATGTGAATACAACAGCCTGAAAACAAGAGTAAGTTCAAAGAGATATGAATCCTAATAGCATTCAAAAGTCCATACCAATAAACAAAAACCTAGACTGAGACATGGACTCGTGCTCAAGTATATCGAGTAACACGAAATTCATACATGGTTCCAGTGTAATAACCTCTAATATGCCTCTGAGCCCCCGAGACAATCTTAGAGACGCAGAATACTTTCCACCAGCAAAATCCAGATCGATGTCTAAATACTTGACAGTATTTTTGTTCTTAAGTAACTTCTTGACCCAATCTCCACTTTTTACTGGTTTGCAACTTGAATTAAAAGCAGTTAAAGTAACAGTGAAGCACATTAAAGCAGGATTAGCATAAAAATCAATTGTTGATCCAGATGCCATAATTGCCTGCTTCCCCGTAGAGTCACTGCCAGCAGTAGGACATATATCTACACCAAGATAGAAATTATACATTGAATAATGTCAGCAAAGAAAATATACTGCAGAGCTCTTTCTGTCAGTACCTGTTTCAGTTAAAGATAAATGTATCTCCATGTGTAGTAAGTTGGACACCCTCACAGTGGGGAGAAGAAAAATTTCCTTCTGCTCTTGCAATATAACTGCTGAATTTCTAATTTCAGAACCATTTTGAGAATTAGCAGGTTCCAAAACAGGCACATTTCTACTAATGCTCTGAATGAGAAAATGCAGGTTAGTGGCATGTGCATCCTCAGATTTGATACTACAGCATGCAGTACTAAAGGAGCATTTCACTGATTCAACAGATAAAGCCCGGCGGACTTGGTAGCCTAGCTTATCAAAAATACCAGAAAGACGAACAGCCTTTCCACCTTCAAGTTCGTCTGACCATTCCACTGAAAATTGGCTTCCAGAACTTACCGGGCCATCTCCAATTTCAGGTCTAAATGACATTAAAAAGTTACCTGTAGTGTAAAGAACAAATATGAACTTCGAGTTTGAAAAGGTATTCATGAAGAAGAAGAAAGGACTAAATCAACTAAGTTTCCTGAAGTGAACAAAAATCTGACCTTGACCTAGAGACATTAAATATAATAGCCTTCAGTCTGGTCAAGCCTCAAATTGACCTGATTTAGATTGCTATAAAGGAGAGGCCACCAGCTCTAGTAAGTCTAGATTTGCTAAAAAATGGAAAAAAAAATGGCACACCAAATGGATAAATCGCATGTTCTTAAAACTACACTTCCTGAAAATCCACATACGCCCTATAGTAACTCCTCTGTGGATTTTAAATAGCTACAATGATATACCCTATGGGTGAATTCCATTAATATTCAACAGTTATCAATCGAACCATAAGTATGTCATCCATCATTCAAGGACTACCTGGATAGCATAATGATTGAGTTCAATAATGGGTTTTTGCAAAGTGATCAGGAAGACAAGCAGAGGAAAGAGTCTAGCAGCAGATCGAGTTGTATGTTCAATCCTCCATCTAACTGGATAATTGCTTATTAGTATGTGAATGAGGCTACTCACTGGCATACGATGAGAATAAAATGGCAAAAATAATAGTAAAGAAAAGGTACAAGAAGCATCTAACATGCTAAGAAAAAACAATTAATGGAAATGTGGCAAACTTTTGTCAGATTCAATACATAAGATTCTGGATTTGAGATTACATACCAACACTTAAAGACATCAATGCTTTCTTCAGCCCACCAGACATATTTATGGCATCAAAGGTCGCCATAGAATCATCAACTGAATCCCCCTTCTTCAGTGACACACTTGCAAATATATTTTCATCTTGTTGAGGTCGTCGAAAACGTAGCTCCATGGAGAATTCAGTTTCATTATGTATCCTTAATAAAGGAGAAACCACAACTGACAACCCATCCTGTATGAATATACAAAAAAAATAAATAAAATGAGGCACACTACACATCACATGATTACATTTTGTCACTTAATTGATTCAAGAACTTTAGAAGAATACCTCAGAATTCCTTGAAACACTAACTACAATGAATGGTCCAGGGTAACTTCTAGAGTCTGTTCAAGGACCACAAAGGTTTCAGCTTAACGAAAAGTTTAATAATAAAGTATCACTTTCTGAAACCCTTTAGAACTAAATAACAAAAGAATAGGATAATAGCTCATAGTCTTGAACTTAAATATCCAAAATTAATATGGAGTTTCCTTTAAACAACAAACAATAAGATATTAATTACTGCAACAGTGTAAGCTTCAACATCACAGCTGTTGTTAGAAGCGTCAATAAATCCTAGCTGAAGCACCTTTCCAACTTTTAGATATTCAGTTATTTGCATCAGATATTTTACTTAGCATATTTTTCAACTTATGCAATATATGCATTTAACCAATGACCAAAGTAAGAAAAAAACACTTATTTTCTCTTAAATCAAAACTAACTGAGACAAAAGACTCAATATCATAATCATGACCTTCAGTGTTTAGAGTTTTCTGTCTAGTTATGTAATTTACCCAATTGCTGTGCTGACTTACCGTGAAGTGATGTTATACGCGTTCGCCAAGCAAGTGTTTTTGCTTTCACAAGTGAAAGATGAAGTGAGGATGTCACAAAAGATCCAAGATCTGAAAGTTGAATGGCAAGTATTGAAGCACCTTCTGGTTGATTTTCTAATAATGGGTGCCTACAAAACATGTGAAAATCAGGGATCATAAGTCAATTAAATATTAATTTTGAGAACAAGAAAAGAAATATTAGTCCACTATATCTCTATGTCATAATCAACATAATATCATGCCCCAAAAAAAAGGAGGAAATCCAGTTGTTAAAAAGGAGGAAATCCAGTTGTTCCCATCATACGTAAATACTCTAATATCTACTGATTGACCATTATTAAGGTAAAATAATAACCTATAGCCTGGATCTTCAAAGCCTTCTGTTCATTTCTAGTGGTGATGACCATGGCCAAGAGCAAATTCAGGCTTTTGAGCGTTAAAGGCTTAAACTAATAACAGTGAAGTGCAAAACTACTTGTTCATTTAAAGAAAGGACAACAAACAATATCAAGTGTCAACATGCCTTCAAAAGCTATTTGCTTTACCTAAAATGAGCAAGAATCAATTGGAAAATAATAAGAAGGATAGATAAGCTGAAGTTGTGAGCATGATGAGTAAAAGTAAGACAAGTTACCTCAGGAACATGGAAGCAGACTGTTTTCTGGCTATTGTCACCCCTTTCCCATCAAAGAAGTGACATATAAGGTTTAAACCAGACTGGTTTTCCACCTGTCACCAGAAACATTTCTACTGTACATTACAGAAGAATAAGAACATGGAAGAATAGAAGAAACAAACATCTAATGTTTGTTATTTAAACTTCGAATTCACAATAACAGAGTTATGAGTTTCAAAGATGTCACACTCAAACTCCAAATTAAATGTCTTCCAGTTATATAACATTCGGAAATAATGTTATCCACTGAAATAGATTAAAGATGTCAAAAATGTTCTCTCTCCAAATTTGGAAGCTCATTAATCAATTAAGTTATTACTAGCACTTGACTTAATTAAAAGCAAAAGCAAATATAAGCATTTCAAAGCATTGTTGTCCATCACTGCCCTTTCTATAGCCCGTATATTTAACCTAAGCTGAATTAATATCTGTAGATATATTTCCAGAGTATACTGGCAGCAGTAAAAACACTATAAATAAACACTGAAGAATCTATACTTGGACATGATATTGCACAGCCAACTCTTTCAAACACATTTCTTGGGAACAACAATAGAGACATTTTATAAGAATTGAAGGCATCATATGCCTTTACATTGTTCAACATGAATATCAATATGGCTTGTTAAATTATCATTGTGGAATAATATGAATAAACATTTTAAGAGCTTAACTGCAAAAAATGGTAAAAACTATTCTATATTGCTTCACATAATCTGTAAGAGGGGCAAGTAAGTTGCATAGAACAATAAAAATGGTAACACAAACCTTGCAGCAATTAGCCAAAATTGTAGAGCTTTGCACTGAGAAGGGACCAGCTAAATTTAATTTCCCAATTACAAAGAGAAGTATGTCCATGGATACCTCAGTTAGGGATATATTCCACTGCAATGTACCATAATACAAAATTGTAAGCACTAGTCATACAAACCTACCACCCTCCGTTGTAACCCCATGCCCCAAGGAAAAAGAAGAAGAAGAAGAAGAACTTGGTAGCAGAAGAGATTGTCTTAACCCTCAAATGTTCAGACCTCGTCAGTTCTACAATAGATATGAACAGGTACACCATGCACAACAGTGTTCGAACCCTGAGGCAGAAAACTTGATCGGTAGAATACAAAGATATCAACAGGGCAAACAAGTTCTCTCCTACATGCAATAAGAGCAACAGAATCATCAAATACTGAAATGTGAAAACATGATATGAATTTTAAGAATGGAAACATACTTGGTTACTTTATCCAAGATAAATAATTACCAAAAATTTCTTTGAGCATCAAAGTAATGCAGCGCCATACTTATTGTACTCATAACCCTGACTTTACAGGGAAAAAGCTGGACATTAAGTTGAGTATTATGAAGGCAGGCACGAAGGAGAGGAAATCTGTCTTTTGTATCTAAGAGTTCGTGAACTATTGTCAAAGAAACATTATCAATTTTCAGTTGAATACAAGGGAGATCTCCATTATTCTTAGAAGTTTGCTCTCTGTCTTCGCATATGCCAGGATGCAAATTAGCATCAGAAGCCTCCAAAGGGTATCTATCCAATGAACTCTGGATCACTTTAAACTTGAAAGGATTTCCAGGCTTCCTAATGAACTCTGGAATCCCATCGATGAAAGCAACACCACAATCATTCTTCTTATTGACCAAGTAAAATGTACCTTCAGCTAATCTATTATTGAGCTCCAAATAAACCTCACTATGATAACTCTCTGTTTGACAAGGAACAGCTTTCCAGAGCGACTTCCCACCATTGTTAGTGCCAGAAAGGTCAACAAAAACTGATCCTGGACGATAGCTGAGCTGTAATGGTTCACCACTATCACTTTTGGCATGTACTGAAATCAAGGAGAACCACAATACTGATGATTTCCAAAGTCTCTGTTTGTAGTGTTTGACCTACAAAAATTGTTGTAGTGAAATTATAGGGCACAAAGTAGTAGCAGGTCCAAAAAGGATAGAAATATTGAGTAAACCAATGGAAAAAAGGAAAAATCAATAAATTCAACAAGAAAAAGTTATTTGCATATGATAATGTGACATAAACCGAGGCTAGAAAAATATATGCTGCACCAATTGAATGCATCTCTACTCCTTAAGAAGATAGTTGCCTGAACTCCACACAACAACGGAATCCAATGGATTTAGTATGTGTCATAGTTATTACTCAAAATAAGATACAGATCCTCACCATTCCTTTTCTGTTCAGCAATCAAGAAAATACCTAACCATCTCTCTAACAAGATGCCATTCCTTTTTATCTGGTCATCAAATGACCCCACTCTAACAGTACAAGCTCCCCATGATTTTATGTCATCACATTATCATGGATTGTTAAGTAAGACTTAACCTAGCTGCCATTCTAACTTAAGAAAAGTTTAACCACTCTAAAAATCTTAATGCAGTTGAACTTGAACATGAAGACAAGCTACCATCAGAATCAAATAAAGCAATATTTAGCCATTATCAACCCCTTATTGACAACAAACATTAAAGAAGCAAGGGAAAACTAGAGTTAAGTTCCTTCAAGAGCACTCTGCTTTCACCAAAATGTCATTACAAGACTAAATATTTTTTTCAGTTGTTAATTAGAATAAACAGGTGGCAGAGTATGTCAAGGGAAAATAATTCACTTGACCAGTTGGCCCAGAAGTATGTGACTGAGATAGTGAGACTGCATGGGATTCTAGTGTCTATAGTATCAGACAGGGATCCCAGATTCACTTCGAGGTTCTGGAAGAGTTTGCAGTCTGCTATGGATATGATTGCGGCTCGTCATTCGATTCTAAAATCTACCCTTGGAGAATAATTATAATTGAGAGTACAATAGCCACTTTGAAACTTAGACCGATGCTACATGACAGGATCAGGAGAGTTTAGGACAAGGATCCTGCTATGGCAAAGCTGATTGAAAAAGTAAAGACAGATCCGAATTCGGAATTTGAATTGAGGGATGAAACATTATGGTTGAGACAGTGGCTATGTGTGCCTGATGTGGATGATTTGAGAAGAGAGATTCTGGAGGAAGCTCATATGGCCGCCTATGCTATGCATCCTGGTACTACCAAGATGTATAACACTCTAAAACAACATTTCTGGTGGCCTAGCATAAAGAAGCAGGTAGCAGAGTATGTCTCCAGGTGTATGGCGTGCCAGCAAGTTAAAGCTGAGCACTAGGCTCCAGTGGGGAAACTCCAAGTAATGAGCCAAAATTTCATCAAGATCTTCACTTAACCATTTAGCCATAAAGTGGCAGTATATACACAAAATTTTCTTCTTTTAATTTTCATTCATCTAACATCATTAAAAATCAATACAAAACTATCTAAAACACCTTTCCTTTCATTCACTATATTTTACCTAATCAAACCATCACTCAACTATCAATTTATC
>JANZLX010000213.1:6609918-6645130 GCA_025531955.1 Erythroxylum orinocense | reverse complement strand
ATATACACCGGTTTCGGATGGATATGTCTAAAGTTTCCAACGCGTCGCGCATAGTTTTTCGATAATTGTATTTGGATGTCGGATCCATTTTCGCTTTATGTTTCTACAACGGAATTTGAATTCCGTTTCCGATACTTTGATATTGCTTGCCGACTGATTTGCTCCGATTTCGCACTTTGTTTTGATTCTGTTTGCTTTTCAAGTTTTTCGTTTTCCGTCAATTTTTCGGTTGTGATTCTGTTCCCGGATCGGGTCCCAACAGGTCCCAAGTATGAAGAATCATACAATTTACTTGTTTTGTAAAAAGCATTTGAAAGATGGAGGAATCACCCGATTGAAGAAGCATTTAGCTGGGGTTAAAGGAGATTTAGAATCCTATAAAAAAGTAAGTCAGATGTGAAGTGGCAAATGAAAACATTGCTTGAATAATATCAACATGGGAAAGATAGGAGGGAAAGGTAAAATTTTGAAATTGGTAGTGGAAGTTTTCTAGTTTCCATGGTGATTGTAGAAATATTGAAGGTGGTAGTTGCAGTGGTGGTAGTAGTAGTAGTATTGGTAATGTTTCATCCCAGGCCCTGAAGAAGTACATGGACCTGATGTGAGGAAGAGAAGAAGGCAGACTAGTTTTTTGGCACTTCGAACAACTCCTAGAGCCTAACCTTCAATTCGTAGTGTAATGCAATCAAGAGATGCAACTCATAATGTCAACATGACAATAGCTAGATGGTGGTATGATACATGTTCATAATTCAATGCTTCTTAGTCTTATTATTATTAACCTATGATGGATGTAATAGCCTCTTATGGTCTGGGATACAAAGGTCTTTCGATTGATAACTTAAGAGGTAACTTTTGAATTATTCTGTTTCTGAAATTAGAAGTTATTTTATAGAAAGAAGAGTGAATTGAACTACTTATGGATGTTCAATCATGTGTGATAGTTGGACAAATAGGAAACAAGAGCCTATTATTAATTTTTGGTTTATTTTACAAATAGTTCTATGTTTTTTAAATCTATTGATGCATCTGGCTTTATTAGGAATACTAAGACTTTGTTTGTGATATTTGATGAAGTTGTGAATGAAGTTGGGCCAGAAAATATTGTTCAGTTTATTACTGATAATAATTTCGCTTATAAAGCGATAGGAAAAAGGTTGCAGAATAATTATAATTCCATTTTAGACTCCTTGTGTTGTACATTGCATTGACCTAATGCTGAAAAATATAAGGGATCCTAGGTATTTTCCTGTTATTGATGAGATTATGTAGAAAGCTAAAAAAGTGACAAAGTTCATCTATAATCGTGTATGAGTATTGAATTTGATAAGAAAGGAATTTACTAATGGTAGAAATTTGTGTCGTCCTAGTGTGACAAGATTTGCAACAAATTTCTTATCACTTCAATCGTTTGTTATGATAAAGAAAGAGTTAAAGCCAAATGTTTACAAGTAATAAGTGAATTGCATATCATCATGCTAGGTCTAATGTTGGAGTGGAGGTTTGTAAAATTATACTGGAAGATAGAGAATTTTAGTCTCAATGCCAATTTGTTATCCGAGTTTGTAAGCTTTTGGTGAGGATGGTTCACTTGGCTGATAATGAAGAAAAGCCAATAATGAGTTTTTTTTATGCCATGGAGAGATCGACGGAAGCAATCAAGGCCAATCTGAAACATAGGTCTTCTTTATACACACCAAATCTTTTAATCATTAATGAGAGAAGGAAATGACAACTTTTCTCTCCGTTGCTTGCAGTTGGGATATTTTTGAATCCTAGTGTCTATTTTAGACTAGATTTTACTAAGCAAGCTGAAGTTAATAGAGGAATGCTTTTAACTATTACAACAATTGTTAGCATTGACGCGATGCAAGATCTCTCAAACTCACAAATAAAACTTTATAAGTTGTCTTATGGAGATTTTAGAACGTCAATTGTTATTTGACAAAGAGGAAAACTTTCTCCAGGTATTAGTTGTTTCTTTTTTTATTTGTTGAAATTAATTAATACTTTATTTTGTTTATAACGCTAATTTTCTTGCAGTTTCTTGGTGGGATCAGTTCGGAAATGGTGTTCTAGAATTGAAAAGGTTTACAATTCAGATTTTAAGTTAATGTATGAGCACAATAGGCTATGAACGAAACTATAACACATTTGAATTTATCTACTTTAAGAAAAGGAATAGATTGGAGCATAAGAGGTTGAATGACTTAGTTTTTATTTGTTACAATTTAAAACTTCAGGAAAGGTATGTTATTATCATTATCAATTTCAATATAATTTCTTATAATTTTCTAATAATTTGATTTTATTGTTTATTAGGAGTCTTAATAGCACAAGTAGTTCAACTGATTTAATTTTCATTGATAATATTAATCTTTTAGCATATTAAGTCTACGAAGAACCAAATTTGGTAGATGTCAATGACTTGGAAGATAATCTTGGATAGGAAAGTATTGACATGTTATTTGGTGCATTAAATTTGAATGATAATGATGATGAAACTTTTCTAAATGATTATCTTTTTTTATATTAATTATAATTATTATTTATATGTGTAATATTTAAAAATTATTGATATATTATATTAATTGTGATTATTATTTATTATTATAAATTTTAGAGACATAATTAATGTATGCTGCATACGTTAGCACTTAAATTCGTTGCAAGTTGATAATAAACAGGAACTGATGTAATAATAAAAGCTAAAATGGCTTAGCGTAAAAGGTAACTAGGAGAAATTCTCTTTAAGCTCAAGCAAGTCGTAACATAATGTGACTGAACGCTCGAAGCTGACCGTGACGTGTTAATGATCATCGCTAGTTAACCAAAAAATTCGGATAACTAAGGCTCGAGTGCCACAGTTTTTGGAACTAAGGGACACTCCTGCCTGGCAAGCAGACATGGCAGATAAGGTATCAGGAGCTTGTGTTTCCGAACGGAGATAAAAACCTGAAGACAAAGCCACTAGTTTCATTTCCAAGTCGCATTCGTGAAACTCAGATTGATAAGGTTTTTTTCAAATTGGATTGTATCCTACGTTGGCATCGAGTCATTGCACGTGTTGAGATGATAAGAAGGTGGTTTTATCAAAAGCTTATGGTTAAATAATAATAATAATTTATGCTTCATTTTTTGGTCAAAATAAAAAATATCGTCTGTCTAATATAATTTATTAATTTTTCTCTAATTTTTAGAGTTTTAGCCTTTTAATCAATAACTATCAAAACTTGTTAAATCGTTACAATGATAGAATATGGAGTATAAATTTAATAAAAGTATGAAAATTATAAAGTAAAATTTTAAGGATCAATGCAGTTAATTATATTACTTTCATGTTTTAATCGTCTTTTACGAAGATAATTATTTTAATGTATATTGAATAATATATAGGTGCAAATAATAATTAATATATTCATATAAGTTAAATAATATAATTAAGAATTAAGTGATGTAATTAATTTAATTAACATTTATAATATTTAATGTACTTTATTTTTAATCAATTATATATCTTTTAACATTTTAGGTTATATCTCGAAGTTACCAATTTCACGAGCCACGATTTAATCGCTCTCCAACATAATAAGACTAATTATAACAATTATTTATAAATCTTGAGCTTAACTCATTTTAAAAAAATATAATAAATATTTTTTAATTTAATAATACTTATCCCCATTAGATAAATACTAAAAAGTAAAATTTGCATGCAATGCAAAAGACGTGGGGCTTAAACCAGGCTGACACGTGGCGAAATGGGTATATATGAACACAACAATGTAAATGATCACTTGTTCCATAATTGTTTATGATGTTCCATTACATCTAGTACATATATTTTTGTGAACAGGTGATCTGTTCCCTAACAAAAGTTACAAAACAACCCTTTTTCAGGTTCCTTAAATAAGCCATTCGAACTAGATGTCGGAGATGAGACCGGAAGCTTGGAAACAGGTACAGAAATGCAGGAAGATCGAGAGAGAGAGAAGAGGGAAGATTCTCTGAATCAGCAGCCACCACAAAGGACACCGATGAAGCCCGTGACTCGAGAAGCCTACGGGGGTGGTATGTACGCTAACGAGGGCCAGAAACCAGCAACGGACAAGCCACCGGCCAGCGAAACTCGGAGCGCCAAATCGAAACGCCAACCACCACCTTCAACCGGTGACCGTGATCTAGATATCACCGGCCAGTCCTATATCCAGTAATGTCAGTAAGCTTGTCATTTGGACATCGTCAGGCGTCAGCTGTTAGTACGTTTTCGTTCTTATCCCTTTAAACCTGTCTGGTTTTGAACATTTTTCATATAGTTTTAAAGCGGCATTTGGGTTTTAAAAAGCTCAAAGCTGGATCTAAGAAAGATCAACTAGACTCAGATTTGGACCATTTGTTGTCTGTTGAAGTTCAATTTGAGCTCAAATTTGCTATTTGGGTTCGAACCGCCAAATGGCCCATTTGACTCTGACCCGTCAAGATCAACCTGAGGCTTAGGCTGGCACAAACAATTTCATGGAAACTAAGAAATAATAGTGAAATTAGTTGATAAGCTTGTCATTCTATTTTTAATAAAAATCAAGTGAGTGGATTCGTTAAGAGTGAAAATGATGGGACTGCATTCAATGAATCAAGTCAAATCGATCCATCACTTCTCTTAAATGTGCGCAGTGGGCATGGCCACGCATTTCGCGGTCATATTATCCAAATAGCAAAAGCGAACATTCAAACACATTTATGTTAAAAAAAAAAAAACATTCAAACACATTTAATACGGTTTGCGTTGATTAGTTATTCTGTGCCCGTAACTATCTCTTTCAGAAGATCCGAAAGGATTACAAATCTTCTGCGTAATACTATAATATTTTATTGTGTCCAATAAATCTTAATTATTTATTTATATGAACCCGCATGAAACTCATATAAGGTCTATAAAATAAATAATTGAGATTTCATGAGACAAAATAAGACAGAATAAAATTGGACAAAAGATCTAATCTCATCTGAAATAGGGTTATAGTACGAAAGATTTGTTATTGTGGATGGGCAAATATTACAATAACTTGTAAATCACGTCAAACGAATATTTCATAGCAGACAAATAAGTAAGGGAAATCGAATATAGTATCTTTTAATTCTATGATTTTTCACTCCAATAATTTGACCATTCCTTAACTTACAATCACTAGTTTACCAATTCGCATTACTCCTGCTATGATTCATAGTTTAATAATTTAATTATTTGGAACAAAATTATATCAAGAACTTATAGAATTTGAAACTTTACAGACGGTTGGTATTATCAGATTCTAATAAAACAAAGGGAAACCTTATTTCCAAGGCAATTTCCCTTATTTCCAAGGCAATTAGATGAGGGAATAGGAAAAATTGCCTTGGAAATAAGGGAAATTGCCTTGAAAATAAGGGCTCCCTAAAACAAAAAGGGAAATTTATCATATGATATCTCGTCAAAATGAAAGGAACGTTACACCAATCACTTACTTAATCAGACCGTAACTACTCTCTCCTGCTCAAATTATAGGTTGGATTGGTGTACTAAAGTACCTTTCCCTGACCTAACTCGTTGACTATAAACATTCTCATAAATTTACTTTCAACTAATGTTATATCTATATTAGCGTATGAATCAGTATAGTATACGTTAATTTCTTCCCCAAAAAAAAAAAAAAGTATATGTGAAAACCCAATTACACCCTCCTACATCCTCTCTTTTTACATACCACAAAGGAATGTGTGTTTAGCCTTTTCAGCTTTCATCTATTCAACTTCAAGACCAAGTTTACACATCTCCTCCACCGGAGGTGTTTCCCAGTACCAGCTCCGCCGTCTCATTTCATTGAAGTCCTCCACGCATTGATTCAATTTCATAGCTCCAACCCGCTTTCTGGCGGCGGCTAGCTTTTTTCCGGCCACCGCATCGAAAATCTTCTCCCACCCTTGTTTCCAATCACCATGAGCATCACAAAGTTTAAGACTTCCATTTCTCCACTCAGTCCAACTCCAACCTCGGTCAAGAGACCGCATGACTTCTGCAACACATGATCCTACACACACAGGCTTGCAAGGTCTGCACTTTGCCCCGCTCAATGGGCCAGGACTGGACAGTGCCGCCACCGGAACGCCGTAGCGGTAAGGCGGGAAATCGTACTTCCGGTCACTCAGAATGCAGAAAGGTAAACGCTGAGTGAGAAAAGGCACGCCCTGGGTGGTGAGTTGGGCTCTGAAGGAGGTTTCTGAGTTGAGTTGGCGATAACCAGCTAAGTTCAGTATGGGAACGAGAGACAAGCGTGAGAGAGCCGCTGTGGAAGAGTTTAGGTCGCCAATTCCAAGCCTGTCGTTCAGGCCACCGTAGGAAGAGCCCGGAGGGACAAGGTAGTGACCGGGAACGAAGTTTTTTGGGCTTAACGGGGCGTTCCAGTAACCATCAACTCGGGTTCGGACAATCCAGTCGTAGGTGAAGTTGTGCTGAGATTGGTATTGTTGGATCATGGTTAGACAACCTTCAACTAGATTGAAATACTGAAGTAAACCCTGCAAGAAGTATGGAGACTACCATCAAAATCACGAAAAGAACGAAACTTTGAGATTAGAGATCGATCGATCAATAAGGATTGAAAACAACAATTAAATGGATCCTCGAAAACGTTAAGATCAGACAATAAGATTTCAACTTTACAAGTTGTCGCTACTGATAAAAGCTAAACAAGTTCATGCTTCCAAACAAACAGCGACGGAGTTTACTTCTTTTTCCCAGTTCGCTACTGATAAAAGCTAAACAAGTTCATGCTTCCAAACAAACACAGCTGCAGAAATTAGGGGAGAGTTGCTTTACCTGTATGCCATTGGGCGAATTACTAGCCGTGAGGACACTGAGTCTAGACTCGGTCTCAGGGATGAACTTAGGCTTAAAGATTCGAACCGAAGCGAGCCTAGGCGCGTCCTTCAAGAGCGAGAATTTAAACGTCTTCTTATCATAAGGACTATGCAAAAACAGGTCCGCGTTTGGATACACTTTGAGAACATTCTCCATAATCGACGGCCCAGTTAGCTCAAACCTCCTGGCCCCACCCACCAAACACACCGCCATTCTCGATCCCACCAGCGCCGCCGCCATGTCACCGAAATTCTGGCCGCCGGCGGGGAGAGTCCGGTCGGAGAAAAAGTAGGTGAGGGGGAAAACAGGGGTGGAGGTAGAAGAGAGAAGAAGGAGAAGAAACAGAAGAGGGATTAACAGAAACAGGTATCTTCGATCGAGATCCGAGAACCATCTAGTGATTACCATGGCTACTACACACTTTTGGGTCTTGAACATCCCCTCTCTTTCCCCAGAAAGCCCTCAAATCTGATATGTGGTTGATTGAAGATCTAGTTCAAGTTTTTCATGGTGGGAGGCTTCAGGGTGTGGAAGAGAGCGGTTTGGGTGATTCTCTTCAAAGCAGGAGAGTGGAGGTGATAATCGTTACTGCTTTAATGGGCATAGCCATACATAAATGCACAACTTATTGTTTCAGTTTTCAGATAAAATATTATTTTTAGGGATATTGTTTGAAAACATCAAAAATTTAAAATTGTTTATTTTAATGTGAAATATTTCAAAATGTATACAAATCAGAATTTAAAATTGTTAAAAAAATAAAATAAACATTTTGATAAAATTAAAAATTTATATTTAGTATTATGGTTTTTAATGATATTTTTGTCTTTTATAAAGCTGAATGCACTCAAATTGCAATTTCTACAATTTTGGAACGTTAAGTTATTTGAAATTTCGACACGTGGCACACCTGAACCATACGCACTATAAACTATAAACAAATGGGGTAGTAACATTCCCTTTTCATGACCGACAGGCGTTGGAGTTGGGCATTGATTGTAAGCAACATTCTTTTGTTGAACTCATCAAATGCCCTTTTCGAAGAGAGTCACGTGGTCAACTCTTTAATAAATAGAAATAGTTAGGTTTTCTTTTGTTGTTTTGGTCCTCTGGTGTTTGTTTCCTCTGTCTCGTTCAAAGTGACGACAGGAATGGCTCTGTTTGAACTTTTCAGCGGAGAGACGGTGAGAAAATCAAGATTGTTGGCTGCACGCCAGTTGCCGGCAATTAGCATATTATATAATTATATATATATATATATATTTTTAACAATTAAAAGAAATGGTTTTCCTTATTTATAAAGTTAATAATAGCAAAAGAGGAAAATCAGTTAAACATGATGGTCGCAACAGTTGGCAAGCCAACGTTAATCTCATGGAACCGAATAAGACGGTTTGAAGATGAAACTGAAGATCATTAACACAAGAACCGTGACAGAGCATGAAATCTAAGCCTGATAGAGTGGGGAGGGGTTTTCTTTCACCATGTACTGGCCGATGGAGGGCCAGAAAGTTATCATGAATATGTTGAACAGAAACAGAGCCTGAAATTGATGCATTTTTGGCATCCAAAGAATGAATAAATGCACTGTAACTCATAGCATTTCGTTACAAATCTCTGCAAATATGTGATTGAACTTGAAACGGATACGAACGACCTAAAACAAAGAATATAGCACCTGTAAACCGGTTCTTCATTCTGATTTAGGAGGCAACTCTGGAGGGTCATCGGTTGACCCGAAATCGAGATTTGGGAAGAAATCAGGTGGCCTCTCGCGAGGTTCTATTGAAAGCAACTGGCTTGAATCACCCACAACATCAGCCCATCCATAATGAGGTTCAGCCCTTAGTCACAAACACACGTGTTAATCTCCAACTCCACAAGGAAAAATGCATAGTTTTGCTTGTTTCTGTCCACGTTCTACTGTGACTATAGCAAATTATGTGATAAGAAAGCATGTTCTTACTCGTAGTAGGTTTCCTCATCCACGACTATATCCCAGCTTTCACCTGTTGTGCTCTTTCCATACTTGTGAACTTTCCTGGTAGAAAATCGCAAGGCATATTAGTGAAACAATAAAATCAGCTCTCAGCTTGTGCTGGACTGTCGTTGCAATAACACAGAAAATTTAAAGCTTGCTGTTTATATATGCCGGTAAGAATAGAACCAGTATACATATTTTTATCACATCAAGTGATCAGATTGTTTCAGTTCCCTACCCGTTTCCAAAATGTTCTTCTCCCCAAGTCCTAGACCAACCTGGACATAAATTGAAATAAGAATCATAAAGCTGACAAAATATATACAAGTCTCAATTCAGAGGAAGAAAGTCGTTCCATTTAGTTTCTTACTTACAGAAATCTGATTAAAATGACAACAGAAACTGAATCTAGTTCATGTATTGTATGTAGCAACTCAAGGAGTTTATGTATCACAGAATCGTAAGCAGGTGAAAACACATACGTTCACCACTTGGAGAAACATGCCAAGTCTCCCCCTGGCGTGACCCTATACCAGCAAAGAACTTCTCTTCCCACTTGTCTCCCCATTTAGTTCCCAGTTCAGTCTCAGCCCATTTATCCGTCCTGCACAGTCAAATATAAAACTTAATAAAACAATTAAAATTGCTTTGAATAAACAAGATCTCACTGCATAAATAAATGTCATTAGAAGTAGAACCTGGAACCAAAGTAAAGTTGAACCAAGAAGATATTGAAGAATATTTTAAAACACTTTTTAGTATATAAATGTCTGGGAAAGTAAATTTTCACATAATCGACTAACTTCCATTTCAACCAGTGATTCATTCGGTAGATGGTTCAAGATACTTTACCAGCTTAAATCTTCTAAGTTATGATATTGCATTAATTTAGCTCGTGTTCTCAAAGCACAATAAAGTCCAAAGAAATTTGCAATGATCAATCAGGGAAAAACCATTTGAGAACAGATCCCCTTCCATCATAATGCTCTCCCCACTTCTCCCACCATGACTGCTCATTCAGTCTACCATATTTATGTGCCCCTTTTTCAGTCCAGCCTTTAGCATCGTACTTTTCCCACCTAGGTCCAAAAGTAGTGCATAGTTAAGACCAATTGTACAACTTCTGTGCAGTACATACTGCATTCCTTTAATTAGTGTTCATCAAATTACTCCTATTCATGACAATAGCTTACCATTTCTCATACCATCCAGCATTTTCAGTACCTGATTTAGCTTGTTTCTGTGCACTTCTCTCGATCCTTGCCAGGTTACTGTATCCAATATAACAGCAGGTACCCAAAGTTAAGTTTAGCTCTTTGCAAGCTGGAGAGACATATTGCATATGAGAGCTTTTTTCAAATTTTCACATTGGGAAAGAATGAGAAGTCAAAACCTCCATTCATCCTGATGAAGCACTTCCTGCCATGTTTCCCACCAAGAATCACCTTCAGCATTCCTTCCAGATTTCTCCACACCTGATACGCAGAATTCAAATAAGGGAGCCATTTGTTAAATAGAAGATATATAATTCTTCAATTAAGTACATCCAGTGAAATATTGATCATAAGTAAATGACAAGGGAAAAATATACCTAGCTCTTTGTACCCAGTCCAATCACTTTTTTCCCACCACTGTCAAGGAGATCAATAAATCCATTAAATGGATCCACCTGGGGTGATACTTAAATGAGTTTATGAAAACAATGCCAGTAAGTAGTTTGGAAGTACAAAGACATTTGAGCAGTAGCCCATCTACAGGGCTAATACAGCACTCACAGGCATAATCAACAATAATCCATCACACCAGTAATTTTGAGGTTAACTCTCTTTGTTTTTATTCTTATTTCACTTCTTTCTTAAAAACCTGGTCCCCAAGGCAGTGCATTGTTAAGTCTTCATAAGTGTCCAAGTAGGTGCCCAAGATTCTCAGGGATCAATGGAAAAAGACAGATCACTTGATTAACAATATATAGTTCAACAGTTGAGGGGGCAAGGAGGGAATGAATAATGTTATGGTATACGAGGTTTGCTTGAAATAAATATTTCATCGCAAAAATGTAAGCTTAAAAGGTGTGATAGTGTCTGGGATCTTGAGATTGAACACATCACTTAGTACAATATTCAAACAATCTACAAATTATTGATAACTGGAGACCACATTAAAAGCAGTGAACCAAAAGACAATAAGAGAATTGTTGAAAAGTTTTGTCATGATGACATGAAAGTGATCTCTATTTATTGATTTTCATTGTCCACTAGTCATTAATTTACACAAAGTCATAATCAGTTTGCACGATGTCATAATATACAACAAGCATCCTAATATCAAGAGATTAGAATGACAGACAATGTACCATTTCTTTCCATTCTGCGGAACCATCATGGGATCGACCTCCCATTCTTGTCCACCTACATCTATATCCATTTTCACCCAGGTCCTCTCCAGTTTCTCGATACCAAGTACTACCATCTTCATTAGTGCCCGACTCATTAATGCTCTCATTTAACAAGTTGATGCCCCAGTCTTTCTCATTTGCAATACCAGTGTCTACAAAAAGGAAACAGCGATGTAATCCATTATAGTCACGAATCTCAGATTCATCCCAGAAACAAGATGAATGAAGAAAAGCAAACAACTGGAGGCCAAGAGAGTGGTTGAATACCTCTCTTTGGGGGAGTATCTCGGGATTGTGGACCTGAGTTTCTTGACGTACAACGTGGATAAAATTTCTCTTGTTTCGCAACAAAACGAGACCTGCAATAGATATACCACAAACCCAACACATCAAACTTAGTCATACTCGGCAATTACAACAAGAGCTTGTGGAATAGAGGCTAAAGAATGTAACTTCTTATTTCTTTCACGTTCAATGGCATTAGTTCATCGATCATGAGCGACTAAACATGTACAATCTTATCTTCACCAAGACAGTTCAAGATCGTCTTTCACCAAGACAGTTCAAGATCGTCTTTCATCTTAATCCATAAACAATAACCTTTCTTCACAAATATATATTTTTCTCGCAAATGTGTTGAAGTTCAAATAACACAAAGCAAACGATTGCAATAGTTAAATTGAACACACCACTCAAAGAAGAAAAAAAGTTCAAGCTTTGTGACATACTGTGGGGAGGCAAATGGCAAAGCAGAAGCCACTTGGAATCGGATCCTACCGGAGCTCTTCTCTTCAGGTTTCTCCAGGATTTGACCCGACCCGGCACAACAGCGACTGATTCGGGCCAACCCGACACCGAGTCTACCAGCTTCAAGCCACAGCCTCCTTTTCTTCCGTTTAAGCTCCAACCCATGAATGCCAGTGCGCAAAGGCAAAATGTGGAGGCGTCGGAGCTTCAAATCAAGAAGAGGAGGAGCGGCCATTATAATTGCGGAGATGCCATGGAGAAACCCTAGAAAGAACCAGAGAGACCCCAAAAAGCTGAAAGCTTTTTAAGTAAGAAGTTAGGGGTTTACGGTCTCCTTTTCTTCCGTATAATAGGAGACTTACTGTTAAGTGAATATTAACAACAACAAAATAATATTTTAACAAAAATGGACCAGAGAGATTTGAATGAGAGAATATCGGTAAGAGAATCTTTTGGTTTGGGGCAGCGGCGCGTGGTAGAAGCAATAACCTGTAGAAATAAAAAGATGCGGTGGTTTTGACGGTGGCGGTTAGAGCGAAAGAGAGGAAGATCGGATCAGTTATGGGCTTTCTTTCAAAGCATATAAATCATATACACGTTAGCAGGCTTGGTCTCACTTGTGTATCCATTTGTCTTCCACTTGTTTGCCACGTGTTTAAAGTTTTCTTCGCTTCTTGTAACAACTATGGATAGGTCTTCTTGTGTCTGTCCCTAATTCGTGTTACATAAGATAAATCAAAGTTTTTTGTTTTCAAATTTTATATAAAAATGAAATTTGGATTATAGGTTGAACTTTTTTTTTAAAATACAAGGAAAAAGAAAACTCGAAAAACTAACTATCGTAGAGTCCTGCGATACACTGGAAGCTTCGGGAGAAAATGAATGTCAGGGCTAGCTCGAAAGGCAAGGGTGGCCAAGTGGTCGGCACACTGATTCTTTTCACAATGCACATGTTGAATTTTTACCTCTCAATCTCGTTGAAGTAATCCACAGGTATCTACAAACAAAAAATTTGGAACATCAATTTCGATATAGGGAGAAGAGAGGATGTTAATGACGTCCAAAGAGTCCACTTCTAGTATGACTCGATGATACCTAAAGGATCAAGCCAGATTGAGGCCCGAATGGACTCTCCAAAGCTCAGCCGTTAAGGAAGAGTTGCTACCGATATGCTGACAGAATCTTCCGCACCATTGACCTCGCCAGCCTCAAATTACACCACCAACGGTAGTGGTACGTAACCTATGTTTTAACGCTCCATCCGTTTTGAGCTTAATCTACTCTACCGGCAGTTTGGTCCGGCCCATGAGACTGCCCACCAAGAGTCCTTGAGTTAGGAGTACGCTTTTTTCCATTTCTCTCGCCTTGACTATCTACCGTACATGCTTCGAAACTGCCCTTGGATTATTTTTCGGCCAAAGAACTCCTTTTCAAAGAGACTTTTGTTATGCCATGTTCAAAGCATTCAACATGCAACTCTAAAGGTAGTAGGCCACTTCCCTTGCTGCAACAGCGAGTGCTTCATGAGGATGGATTTTACCCATGCCTTCTTATCTTGATGGAAAAAGTCTCTATTTACTATCTTCGTGAAAAACTTGCTCCAAAAGTTTTGCACTCGTGGACAATTCCGGAAGACATGCAAGGTGAACTCTTTGTGACCGCATATGTGAGATAGGTTGAGTTTGAGAGTAAACCAAATCCACCCGTTGACCAGAAGGATGCATGGTGACTGGACCTTCCACGTGTCGCCACTACAAAACATGTTCAGCCCTTGGACGAGGAAACAAGCATGTCAACAACATATATGTACGTGGTTTGGATAAGCTTAATGTCACTTTCAAGTTCAATTCCAACATAAGAAGAAGAAATGAAACAAACATCAGTTAAACTGACAGAAATTTCAGACAATATGTTGTTGATCAAAGCCTAAATTTGGTGAATGTTGCATTTGCGTATTCAAGTCTCACTCCTAAAGAGCTAGAATGCTTCATGAATAAACTATGGGAAGATTAACCCAATAGGAAAGGAAAAGGTTTATCAAATGAATTGAGCGTTAGTTGAAGTTTCTTCTGTTCTATCCTCGAAAAGCAAACCTACTGCGCAGTTTCAGGTGCAGTTGGACATCTTTGTCAGTCTGGCAAAAGATTCTTTGAGACTCGTTTCTGCAACCATTCGCCTTCAGTGGCAAAAGGCTCGCAGAACATGATCTTCAACATCACCTCACTGATATATGCTTGTTTTGGTTTCTTTCTGATGCCGGGTAATGTTTTTTCCTCAGTCCGCTGCTGTTTAATGGCATAAGCTACATCAGTTTTCTCCATTTGTGTCTCTATACAGCAAGGGCAAAATGTTTTGGCGCAACCATACATAGTGGGAAATAAATTTCCACGACAAAATTGACGGAACATAAGCAAGGAACGTGGTAGGACATATTCATTGGCTTAGTCTGAAAGAATCTCATCCAACTCAGGTTCCTCAGAATTCATTCCATCATAATCCAAACCCGTGCCATTAAAAAGACCTTTCTCTTCTGGGCTATCTTGATCTCCATCGTTATCAGGCTCAGGCAATTTTGGCTCATCAGCATTCTGTTCCTCGCTTTGTAGTACAGAGTCTTCTGTTGCATTATTCCGTCTCCCAAACTTTCTGGGCCACAAACCTTGCTCTGCTCCGACATCGGAGTCCTCACAAATGCAAGTATGTGGATTCGCATGAAACTCACCTCTTCCTGGCCTTATCTCGTTTGGCTCCCCCATAAAACCTCTCAGGTACTTACGAACTTTGGAGGAAAATGCTTCCCAAGACATGTTTTTTTCGTTCAAGAATAAGCGATATAGTTTTTTGGCATTTGGACGAATTGTATGTTTGTGTCCAAAGTATCTCCTCTAATTTAAGAACATTACCAGAAAACTTAGGCATCTATGACCGAAATAAACCAAAGAGAGGAGAATTTAATTCAAAGAACCAAATACCTTCTTCCAGCAAGTATCTTAGCCATATTACCATTGTTATTTGTAACAAATACATCACTTTCATCACAAACAATGAAGTCAAGTGCTGCCATTCGTGATGAAAAACCAGAAAATGGCTCCAACTTCTTCTTGTTGGCTAGAGTATCTTTCGTATAGAACTGAGGGAAGAGGGATCTTAAAGGAGCTAATGTCTCCTCTCCTCCATATACTTCTCCAGACGCCACATAAATTTGAACATCACTGCCATAACCCAGTGGCCTCAACATAAGACCAACTTCCTTTGGCGAGAGTGGCATCTTCCATGTCTCCTTTCCTTATCAGGGTTCCTTGTCTGCCAATGCACGAAAAATAAAGTACACACCTAGAAGTAAAGGACATATCAGTAGTATTTAGCATGCTCTATATTTGTGAAAGAGTTGCAGTATGTCTAAGTATGACGTGAACTTCCAAGTTCAGGTTCTCAATCTTCTGATTGATTTGGATTAAAGACAGATTCACAAGTATACACTTTGTAGTCGAGATACTTATTATCTCATAATATTATAATCTAATTGTAATCAAATTCTATAGATTAGATAGCAGTATCTGATAAACATTATCCTAGGATATCTTCTGTATCTGTATAGATTATCTAGCCTATTATGTACTCCTATTCATGTATATATATGTACTACATTCTTTTAGTAATATTAATTTTGAGCAAATCAGCTCTTATTCATATGGTATTAGAGCAACATGAAAGATAGTGAAACCGAGGAGTCAACCCCAGTAAGTCAAGAAATAACTTCCAATCTTGAGGGATCCTCTATGGCAAACCCAAATCAGACTGGAGGTTAGTCATCGATGAACTCTGGTCTTGAAGGAGTTTTAGTGTCATCATCTCTGACAAACTGAATTGAACGAACTATCGGGAGTGGGCTCAAGCTATGAAACTTACCATTAAAGGACAGGGACGCTGAGCTTTATCGTCGGAGATGGAAACATTCTAAACCCAACAAACTCGCAAGCTGCACGACAGTGGGAGATAGACAACTCCATGGTCTCATCATGGCTTATCAATGCCATGATACCACTGATTTTTTCCCTACTCATTGTGTTGTACAGGACCTATTATCGGGGAAGATGATTGGCAGTGCTAAAGAGGTAGATGGAGTGTACTACTTTGAAGATCAAGAAAGTCATTCTACTCCTTATAGCTTGGGTAATAAAGTGATTGTTCTTAAGAATGATGAGCTATTGTTATGGCATAAGAGGTTAGGTTATCCAAACTTCCAATATATGTCACAGTTGTTTCCAAACATTTCAATAAATAAAGATCTTTGTGTTCAATGTAATGCTTGTGAATTTGCCAAGCATCAAAGAAGTTCTTTTACAAGGTCTAAATACAAACCCACAAAACCTTTTTCACTTATCCATAGTGATCTTTGGGGGCCATCTTGTGTTACTAATACAACCAATTCAAAGTGGTTCATTACATTCATTGATGACCATACTCATTTGTGTTGGTGTTTCTTTAGAAGGATAAAACTGAAGTCTTTACCGTGTTCATCAACTTTTATCAAATGATAAAAAAATCAATTCCAAACAAGTATTCAAGTCCTTCATACTAACAATGGTACTGAATATTTTAATCAATATCTTCATACATTCTTCCAAAAACATGGAATTGTCCACAAAAGTACTTGTGTCAACAGTCCTCAACAAAATGGGATTGCTGAGCGAAAAAATAGACATCTTCTTGAAGTAGTAGGGCCTTGATGTTCACTAGCAATGTTCCAAAATTCTTTTAGGGGGATGCTATTCTTATTACAACCTACCTTATTAATAGAATGCCTAGTCGAGTTCTTTCTTTCAAAACACCTCTTCAGAAATTTCAAGAAACCCATACTACTACTCATCTTGAAACTAACCTTCCTCTAAAAGTTTTCGAGTGTACAGTCTTTATTCATAGTTATTCACACAACAAACTTAATCCAAGAGTCAAAAAATGTTTGTATCTGGGTTACTCTGCTACACAAAAAGGGTATAAATGCTATGATCCTATATCAAAAAGGTTGGTTGTTAGTTGTGATGTCTCTTTTTCTGAGACAGATTCCTTCTATCCCAAGTCCTCAATTCAGGGGGAGTATTGGAGTGAGTTTGGTGGTGATGAATCTCAGCCTGAACCTCCTTGTACATCTATTCCTGAACCTATCCTAATGTCATCTCCTATAGAGACAAATCCTGATACAGAAGTAGCTATATCTGACCATACACGTAAGGTGTACTCTCGAAAGAAGAAAACAAGTAGTACACTCCCTGTCCCTGAAGCTATACCAATCTCTCAAACAGTGCAGGCCTCTGCCGAGAAGCTCAGAGTAGTAAGGATCAAGAAGACAACACAGATTTAGAACTGCCAATTGCTTTACGGAAGAAATCTAGATCATGTACTATGCACCCGATTGAGAGCTTGGTCTATTATGATGCTCTATCTTCTCAGTACAAAGCATTTATTATTAATCTAGATAGAATTGACATCCCCAAAAATATTCAAGAAGCTCTTAAAGTTCCAAAATGGAGAGAAGTAGTTTTCGAAGAGATGAGAGCACTTGAAAAGAACGAAACATGGGAGGAAGTTGATCTGCCAAAAGGAAAGAAACCCGTGGGGTGTAGTTGGATATTCACAGTCAAATATAAGGCTGATGGTTCCGTCGAGAGGTATAAAGTGAGATTGGTAGCAAAGGGCTATACTCAGACCTATGGGACGGACTACAATGAGTCATTTGCACCTGAGGCCAAGCTAAACACTATTAGACTATTGCTATCTGTAACTGCTAACTTCGACTAGCCACTTCAGCAACTTGATATTAAAAATGCCTTCTTGAATGGAAAACTAAATGAAGAAGTGTACATGAAACTTCCTCTAAGTTTTGATGAGGAAGGAGGAGGAAACAGAGTATGCAGACTAAGAAAATCCCTATATGGGCTGAAACAATCACCACGAGCTTGGTTTGAAAGATTTGCCAAAGTCCTAAAAACAGAAGGATACACACAAGCTCAGTCGGATCATACAATGTTCTTTCGAATTAGAGAAGGTAAGAAGACAATTTTGATTGTGTATGTAGATGATAATATCGTAGCTGGTGATGATGCAGAGAACTCAAGTCAGCTAGGAAAGAATTTGAAGTTAAAGACTTAGGAGAAATCAAGTATTTCCTAGGCATGGAAGTAGCTAGATCAAAGAAAGGGATCTACATCTCACAAAGGAAGTACATTCTTGATCTCTTGAAGGAGACAGGAATGTTAGGATGTAAACCAAGCACCACCCCCATTGAAAGTACAAAGTTTGAAGATGAAGAAGTTAAATTGGTTAACCGTGAAGAATACCAGACACTGGTGGGAAGGCTAATTTATTTGTCTCATACTAGACTAGATATTGCTTTTTCCGTGAGTGTTGTAAGTGGCTACATGCATGCACCAAAAAGTAAGCATTTTGAGGCAATTAATAAGATCTTAGGGTATTTAAAGGGTACTCCTGGGAAAAGATTATTATTCAAAAAAGGAGATCAAGAACAATTGAAATATATACTGATTCAGATTAGGCAAGTTTAGAAGAGGATAGACACTCAACCACTAGATATTGCACTTTCGTTTGGGAAAATTTGGTCATGTGGCAAAGTAAGAAGCAAAAGGTGGTAGCCAAGAGTAGTGCAGAAGCTGAACTTAGAGCAATTGCAAAAGGGATTTGTGAAAGTCTCATTTTTGAGTCACCTATAAAGCACCATTGTGATAACAAGGCAACCATAAGCATGGCACACAATCCACTCCACCATGAGAGAACAAAGCATGTTGAAGTTGATCGACATTTTATCAAGGAAAAGATAGAAGATGGGACAATATGCCTAACTTATGTACCAACGAAGAAGCAAACAGCAAACGTATTTACCAAAGGACGTCAAAGACAAGTATTTGAAGAATGTATCAGCAAGTTAGATATGATTGATATCTATGATCCAACTTGAGGAGTAGAGTGGTCAAGATACGGTATTATCACATAATAGTGTGATAAGCTTATTGTAATCAGATACTCTATCCTATTCGGTATTCTATTCATGTACTACAGTCTCTAAGAAATATAATATAGAGCAAAACAACTCTTATTCACAATAAACATCTAGGTGTAGGGATTTCTTTGTAGGAAGACATAGACATTGAAAAACTAGTTGAGAAATTTATAAGTTGACGACACGAGGCCAACAATGCAAATAAAAGCAACTTGTTACCTTAAAAAGAGCCTCTTTTCCAACAAGAGAATAATGAATTACACCAATCACACCGTGCTTATTTTGTCCTTGAATTGCAAAGTACATATGCTGATACACATCTTGAATTGCTACGATTGCTCCTATCCATTTGACAGACAAAGTTGGTAGAAGTTTCACCAATATGGGGGAAAAAGAACATAATCTCGTTTAGAAGGTACCATCAGGAACCATATCTTCCACAGCTCCTTCACCATTGTTCCAGTGATTTTCTTTCAGTTCATTGGTTGACACATTGTTGTTGGACACAGTGGAGAGGGATGAAAGAATGGATGAAATCATCTGATTTGACAAAGCAGATGTCAAAAGTTAAATATAGATATGCTTTCAGTGATCGGATAAGATACAGTAGCAATAACAGTTGATTGCAAAGTTGATTATTTGAGCTTATATCAATTAATGTGATCATTAAGAACTCAAAATAAAAGAGAAGAAATTAGCACGACTAACCAGTGTGTCAGATAGAGAAATAGTCATATCAAAACCTGAAACAGAGCCCCTGCCTATCCAAACTTGATTCAAGTGCAGATGACCATCATTAGGTCTCTCAGCTGTTAAGCAAGCAGCTAAATGATGTAATATATGATTCTGTTGGCTTCCACTCCTGTTTAGAGATGTCATGGTAGAATTTGACGAGGATTCAATAACTGGGACCGAACAAAAGTGAGGAACTTGATCTTCAGTTTCTACATAATTTTTAAGGACTTGAGTGAGGACTGAAATGCGAGCAAGATCAATCTTCAATTTCTGCAGCAAGCTTTTGGATTCAAATAGTAAATGAACATCAACCTCACAGACAAGTTCCTGAAGACAACCTGCACAAAGGGATCAATCAGTTTAATATGCAAATAATTCCTCAAGGGAGAGAGAAAAGAGGCTAATTACCTGGGTCATCATCAGCAATAAAAACCACAGAAATTTGAGTCACATCTATGGTGAAAGCTGCAGGCAATTGCCATTTGATTTGTTGAGCTGTATGCATTGTTTCTTCTGCCCTATTTTCAGCATTTTGAACAGATCTATCAAATGATAGAATGATTGAGAGAAGATCCAGGAAAAGACGAAGATATGAAGCAAAACTCCGAGCAAACATCATCAAAGCTTTAGCTTCAAGTAATAGATGACCACCCTGCATAATTGCATTAGTTTCTTAGTCCAATAGTTGAACCTAAAGAGGGAAGAATCCAAAATAAAAGAAATTGGAAAACAATGAAGTCATTGTTCAGTATTAAGTTATACAGATAAAAAGGATACTGTAATCAATATCCTGAAAAAGTAAAGAACAATAAACCAGAATAAAGACAATATAACTAATTTTCTTAAAAATTCAGCACCTTTATTTCCCAACAGATTGCCTGTAGGTTTTTCCCAACTGAAATAGATGATGTAAACTTGTCAAGTTGTTGTGCTTCAAAAAGAATTTTCTTTACTGAGCATCTTCCCACATAAAACCCATCCAGAGTAAAAATGACAAGCATCCAATGGCTCGAGGATTCAGCAAAACCCAAGTGGTCAGCAACTATAAAAGATTGGCCATGTGAAATATTGAACTCTTTTATCAAAGCATTGTCGGCTGTGTATGGTAAACTATCATCCACAGCATTGCTGCTAGATGATTCATCTGAATTTCTAAGAGGTCGGCCCAAACATATATATGAAGACCAATTGGAAAGAGATGCTTCATACAACCAACTATTAGATTGTTTCATCAAGTTTTCTACGAGGGAATGATCAAAGCTTCTGCTCATGTTATCCAGGTGCCTGAAAAGTACAGATTGAACTCCAAATAAATCAAGGAGAATTTCCAGCTTCCCTTCTTCAAAAGATATTTTGACACTGCTTTTAGGAACAGAATTCCAAATTCCACAATCAGGAAACCTATGATCAGCCAACTTCTGGCGACTGAAACCAACATCACTCTCCAACTCATTCACCCTAGAGCTTAGAACTATATCCATTGACTTGAAAATGAAGGTGCCGTTAGCTGAAACTAGGAGAATTGTATGAATCAAAGGCATTCCTTGGGAAGCAATCTCAACATTCCCAGACTCCATGATCACTGTCTCACGCTGTTCAAGAACTTCAAGAGGTGCACATTTAAAATTATCGCTGGTACCATAAGCATATGAAAGTGCTGAAGATAAACCTGCAACTGCCTAGATTGGCAATGATGTAGTAAAGACAGGAATTAGGTCACTATATGAACATTAAAAGAAACACAAGGAGGTCGACAATTTTTTCTTTTTCAAGTAAACAAATTTTACTTACTCCTTGCTGAGCAAGGAACATAGACCAGATGATAACATGAAGGACTGAGAAAAAGGTACTTATCATAACCTTTTATACACTAATTGCAACCCATCTTCTGTATGGTATCACAAACCCAACAGGCAAAATGGTAAGTAGAAATACAACGTTCTTTCTCTGTTTGTGAATCACAACAGCTTAACAGGTTTTTCCAAGGTCATCTTGGAAAAGCATAGCAGTAATCCTTTCTCATAAAAATAGAACAGAACTTTCTATCAAATTGTTCAGGTTGTAAGATCTTTTCTGAATCAGCAATATCTACAATTAGTTGGTCATCATATTTTATATCACTGCCTAAAGAGTACATTGCTTCAAGCCCTTGTAATGCTTTCATCTCAAGCACAAAAAAGGGCGCCCTTAGTTATGTAGGAAAGATCACCAGAAAAACAACATACTAATGGTAGAAAGCTTAGCGCTTAAAACAAAAAAGGAAAAGATTTTCTGCAACCTTCTGAGGTACTGGCAGTCTGGCACAAACATGTTATACATGCAAAACCCAATTACACTAGTAAAGGACACAATCACCTGAAAGAGAACATACAACTCATCCATATTTGATAGAATTGTGAATCCAGTAAACACCGAGCATAAAGCTGCTGAGAAAGCTGTAATTGTTTTGGTAAGCGTGTAGACAGACTCCCTGCCGAGGCCACAATTCAGTTAGAACAATGATCATATGCATTTTTTGTTCTACTAGGGACTGCAAAAGATATTTACCTTTAATCATTCAACAATAATCAGAATTATTCCATGGTTTCTAAACCTCTTAAATTCAATCAAGGACTAAGAAATATTGCAACGTTACAAAGGGGGACCAAATGCATGCTTTTCCTCTTAAGAAGCAAGAACATGTGGAGCAATGTACAAAGGCACACGATTTCATCATTATCAGACTAAAAAAGGAAAACAGTACATAGATACAGTTTGGAAATTCCCTTATTATATATAGCTAATAAATGAAAGAGGAATAAACAACAAATTTACGTCTAAATTTGCTGCAGTCTGAAGCAATCAACATGTTTGAAAAAGGAAAGGGAAACAGCACCACAAAAGCAAGGTGTTCAAAACTTCCAATTATCAGATTCAGAAGCAAATGAAAAGGCCACAATCATATACCTGAAGAATGATAAATGAAGAGCTATTGGTCTCAAAACAAAACTGGAGATCTGTTGTCCTTCAGCCAAATCTTCAATGTAAAAGTTCAAACCATTAACTGATAGGAAGGAAGAAAGCGAAACCCACTCCTGAGATGCATTCTTTTCATTATCTGATTTAGGAATTTCAATAATACGAGGTTTTCTTATCTGGCACTCTGGTTCTACATAACCAACGCTTGCCCACTTAGTTGATGAAAAATTGGATTTTGAAGTTGGCCATACAACAACCTCGATATTGTGGACATCAAATCCAAGGTCAAAACTATCCTGAGTCCCTGCACTATTCATGTCAACATTCTCATAATTGAATCCATCTTTTTGTAACGAAATTCGGATACAAGGACCTGTTATGAATACCCCAAGTTGAATACATTTATCTGGTAGCAATTTGAGCAAAGCCATCTTCATTTTTCTGGCACAAGAATCATGCATCTGCTCCCAACTGACATGTAGTTCATGTTCAGTGGTTGAGCGAAAATGAGTAGGACCGGATAGTCTCTCATGGTCCGTGTTCCAGTTCAACGCATGCTGTATCTGCCCAAACAATATGATCATGGATAATATGGATGAATAGTCCAAACATAAATTCAATTTCCCTACTACCAGACAACATTTCCAAAACCCTGAATCTGGACACCTCGGGCCGGCATATGCCAAAGAGTTTTTGGTTTCAAAAAGAAGCCATGGATCCTCAGAGTACTCAATCTCGATACCATCATATTTTGTCAAAGTTCTTTTCCAATTCAAACACATTTCTTCCAGAAATTCCTTCAACTGTGGGTTCTTGACATTGTCAGCTTGACCTGCAGCACTTTTTTCAATAGCTTGTGAAGAAGAAAACATAACTGCAGGCTCAGCCCTCAGAACATGTTTTGGATTACAGAACTCGCCTTTCTGATGCCCTTTGCTAGAATTAAAACGACTCTTGGAACTCCTTTGCATAGTTGTAACACCCACAGCAGGAGAAGACTTAACCTCCAACATCCCACAGGAAACAGACAATGTCTGTTCAACAATATGATCATAATACATTAACAATAGAGCATCAATTGACAGACGCAATGAATGAATATTGAGATATGGCATTGCGGTAGGTGGTTCCATATCTTGCTCAACATTTTGAACTGTGACTTTGGGAATAAAATTTATCGAAACCTTTCCAAAATTTAGCAGGAGGAAATATTGCGGACAATGATCTTCAGGTTGCTCATCGGATTCTTGCTCTGGGAGGAAGTACATTAATAACAGGAAAAAATTTACAATCGAGAGGAATATTCTGCATATCATATTCCAAAGGAATAGAACTGCTAAAAACATCTTTGAAAGATAATTGACATGAGCGCTTATTGAGGATGGCCTGTAACCATCATCTTCACCGTGTTGAACACAGGAAGCTACTCTGTCTCGAGCTATTCGTCGTGCCTGGGCAATAGCTTCAGCCGGCAGATCTTTCTCAATACTAATAATAACTTCCCAATTATGTTTGGCAGAACTCAGAAATAAATTGTCCTGAAGCATCTTACTGGTGGTAGTCTTGGACAATAAGTCAACAGGATTTCCAACCACAAAGAGTAATTTCTCGTATGCATTGAGATAACGCAACCAAAGACATACAAGTCCAACCAAATTGTGGAAAGAAAATTTGGGAGATGAAACCACAAATCCTAGTCTGTTTGCAGCCAGCTTCCAGAGCTGTCTACCATTTCTGGCATGCTTTGATTCCTTCATTGATATTTTACTTAATGCTAAAATTACAGGGAGCTCTAGTGGAGAGAATGACAGACTCAATTTTGGAACACAGACACTTAATTCAGCAATCTGCAGGTCATTCAGTTTAATACACGTAAACATATCTGTGTTAGGGAACATGATTTTTGTCTGATCATCCATTGCATATCCTACCTCAAAACCTTGAAAATCCACGGCAACAAAAGTCTCCTTCAGATGTCTAAAAGTTGCTCCAATCAGGCCTCTTAAAAGACACCCATACTCAAGGTACTGAGGTCTTGCATTAAGCTCATTCAATTTTAATAAACAAACCAAGGTACCATTAGACCTGAGGACCTGAACTTGCAGATTAATATCTACTATCTGCACATGGCAATGTTTGAGAACAAGGTTCGACAGCGATATTTTTAAATGATTTCTAGGAGTGGTGGCCAAAATCTTCTCCAGTATGTCATGTAAAGCACAACCCTGATAGGGAAAAATAATAATAATAAGAGAGAGAGAGAGAGAGGTGACTGTTACTTCTTTCAATATCTTGCTGATCAACTAAGCAATAGAATTCTTCTTTGCTAAATCACTAACTAAGATAAAAGTAAATATTAAAGCAAACTCACGCCAATCAAATCCCAAGTGTTTCACCACAGAACTCATTTTACTTCTCTACCACAGAATTGATTAAACTTACAAGTGGCAGGTAAAACCACTGTAATACTGGGAAAGTCGTTTACAACACCATTAGCCAGAAGGAGGATTACAATGTTGCAAGTTCAAATTTAGACCTGAATTATCATTTTTGGTATACAGCTAGTAAATGAAATGCCACTCTCTTCACAGAATTTCACAGATGCATTTCCCAATAATTTTATAACAAAAAGTGCTTGCATATATTTGATCAGAAAAATTAGCATAGACACTTGAGCACTCAGCATCTCATAGATTGGAAATAAGTAATCATCTCAAGAACAAAAATCTCAAACAAATTCACCGATATCCAAGTACCTCAGGATCAATCCCAGCTAGAATCTTCCTCCTTTCCTCATTCTCTAACTCACTCGACTTCCTACCTCTCCTCAAACTCCGCTCTTCCACCTCCCTGCACACAACACCAAAATCATTTCGAATTCTGCAAGGAGAACTTCAGTCACGATAAACAGATGAACAAACACACATTTACAAATGACTTTAGGACAGTGACTTTACCCTGTCGATAGTGTGACACTGACACCGCGAACTTCAATTTTGAAGGCTTCAACCGACCAGTTAGAGAAGCGAACACTGAATTCCTCCACTCTAACCTCTTTGAAAGAGAATTGAAACGACTCGTCGAGAAGGAGGTTTAGAGCAGAAGCATCGAAACTGAGGTTTCTCGCGGTAGCGTGAGAGTTTATTAGTCCGAGTCTCAGTTCCAGCTCCGGCTCGTCTTGGAGCCATGGACGTAACAAAGATTCGAGTCGCCGCCGGACAATGTAGTGTACGAACATAACGAAAGAAATCAATCAATCGCTTCGAGTGTGGGAAACCAATTTCCGTAGCTTCGACATTTACAAAAACGTTTCTTGATTCTGAAGGTTTCTCGAGAACAAACCGAATGGACAACAGTCAGCTAATTGGCTTTTACTAGTTTCTGTCTGAAGTTATCTTTCGGCCTACCTACAAGTCGGTCGATGGTATTAATTTTTAACCGTCAAATGGGCCGTCAACGTCACTTGTGGCTTATACTAATTAGTGGAGCTCTTTCATGGGCATATGGTGAGATCCGAAACAAAGGGGTTTGGGCATATAGTAATTTCGGTTGCCCAAAGTCCAAACTCCAAAGTGAAATATAAATCGAACCATAAATAATCATTAGATAGATCTACAAAGATTGATAAATCTACATATTATAAATTAAAAACAAAATTTAGTCAATTAAGCATGCTTGTATCCTCGAAAGTCAATAGCAATTGATTTTACTAGATTAATCAATCACAATTCTCCCCGTATTGAAGATTACAGACAGGAACGGAGCTACAATGGGGGCAAGTGAGGGCCTCTAATAAATTTTATGCAAAAAATTATTATTTTAAGTTTTGTCTCCATAAAAAAAATAATATTTTACTTTCATTAAAATTTTGCTCCTATTAAAAATAAAATTTTGCCCCTATTAAAATTTTGCTCCCCTACTTAAAAAATTTCTGAATCCACCCCTAATTACGGGTATAAATTGTATCAATCACAATTCTTCCCGTATTAAAAATTATAGATATGAATTCTACCGATTAAAGTTTACAATTATCTATACTAGTTAAGTTGGTGCAACTCAATAATTATCTATACTAGTTAAGTTGGTGCAACTCAATACAATCTTGTCCTTTTTGCTAAACCTAACTCAACTTAGCTATGATCTTTTTTAAAAGTTATATAACCCTTCTAAAGTTTATATTCCATAAAAAAAAAGTGCTTTAAGACAAAATGAAATCATGACTAGGTCGTGGGTTCGTACTATTTCTCCTCGTACAGGGACACAAACTTAACCACGCTCGTGTCCTCTAACCATTGATCCTTTAACTTCTCTACTCGCATGTTTTCATCTCACGGCTTCATCTCTGATTTTCATAGTTGAACACGCCGTGAGCCACGCCCCTTGTCCCATGTCGTGTTCACCTAAAGACTTATAAGAAAACATTTGTATTCTTTTCAAAATGCTCCAAGACTGCACTTGTGCATATGAGTTATACACAATAATTTCTACCTTAAGGAATTTATCCTTTATAGGTTGTAACTATTTCTAACACATCCAGACATTAATCAAGTTCAAGTTATACTTAACTTTTCCTTGGTAACCGACTTAGGCAATATGTCAGTTGCATTTTTTAAAGTGTTAACCTTTTATTACAAAATCTAACCAAATGCAATCAATTCTCTAATTTTCTAAAATCTCATATTCTTTACCGTAACACCTATCCATCTATATTTATCCTAATATGTTTATTCTTTACTATAACACCTATCCATCTATATTTTTCCTAATATGTTTTAGTCCCTAAAAGGTAGTTTGATCCTCATCATTAATGGTAAGAGTATATATAACACTCCAAAATTTTGGATTTCATGAATAATAATTTTTGGGTTCTGAATAGTATATCCCGAGGTAAATAGTAACACCTGGGACTCAAACTGCATTTTATTTTATTTATCATCGGATAATATTGTTCAAGGACAGTCTGATGATCAAATTAGAGCCTCAAATGAGTTCATTTTGAGGGTCTGACCAAGAGTTGACTAATGGTCAAAGTTTGACCTTAAAAATGGTGAAAGTCAAACCCAAAAATATTAATGAAAATAATTGATATTAATTAAGTCTCTATGTAAAATTTATATTTTCTATGAGTATTTTTTATTGAGAAAAAGAAAGAATGGATTAAAAAAGGTTAATTTTGAAAAAAAATTATAAAACTTTTAATGAGCGACCACGTGACAATTTTGTCAACTTCCCATTCTCTTCTTCTCTAAAACATTGTCGAGAATACCTCTCTGCTTTCTTCTCCATTTTTCTTTCATATCTTACATTTTCAATCCAATTTTCTTTAGTTTAAACCCCCAAATTACCTATTAAACACTAAATTATCAACCTGAAGTCTCTAAACTCACCATATATATATAAAAAAAAAAGGGAGAAAGATCAAGAAAAGGTATATGGGTGTTCTTAATGAATAGTACCTGAAAATTTATATGGTGAGTTAATGGAGGTTTAATTATTTTTAGTACTTAATTTTGATGTAGTTGCATGGATTGATGAATAAAATGCATGAAATTGAATATGTTATGTAATATTATGAAGATAAAGAAGATGAATTGAAGGAGAGAGAGAAAGAGAAATAGAAGGAATGAGGAATTGATGATGAAATTGAAGTTTATGAAAGTTTAATTTGAAGATTTGGACATCAATTTGCTATGTGTTATTGCAATTATACTTTTTCCTAAAATTTGTGTATTACGAAATTTAGGGTTCTTGAGTAAAATTAGGGGTTTATGAAATTGTTGTTAAAAATATTTAATTGGATGTTAAATGAAGTAGTATATGTGGTTAATTGTGATTTTGGATTTATAATTTGTATTTTTCCCAATTGACATACATTATGTTTGAATTGAGAAACTTAATATACATGTTATTTTTGGCTAATAGGTGAAATTAATATGTCTTGAATGTTGAATAAATTAAATTAAAACCAAGAACAAAGAAAAAAAGAAAAAATGACATTTATTTTGGTTGAATGTGGGATAGCTTGAATTGGTTATTATGAAATTTAATTAGATTTGCCCATAGTAAAATAGATAGTAATTGAAGGAATGTAATAAGGTTGACTTACCAACTAGGGAGTTAGCAGTATTGTGTCATGATATATGTTACCGAACTATATGGCTCCGAGAGCTCAGTTCTAATTTAAGATATTTGATTTGGGTTATGAACTGCATGACTTCGAGAGCTCAGTTCCAATATGAATGTATATAAAAAAATGGATCGTATGGTTCCGAGAACTCGATCTTATATTTTTTTTAAAATCCCACTTATTCAGCTCGGTGATACAATTTCGATGGATTTTACTTTGAGGCAATTACAGAAAGTAGATACACGCATGATTAATGATTTAAAGAACTTCAAATGAAAGTAGTAATTGAAAGTACAATTTATTGATCAATGTATAATTAGATATGAATTATTTAAATAAATACGTGCTTGTATTTCATAATTTGATTTTAAATGCCTATTTATGCTTAGAAATAAATAAAGTTATTTATAAGTGAAAAATATTATATATTATACATGTTATGATTGAATGAATTGAATTGAATGTGAAATGGAATTGCTTGAACACCACTAAGCCTATAGCTTAGCGTGTGGATTTTCTTTCCGAGCGTAGGTTTTGAAGAGAATTAGAACAAAGTTGTAGTGGATCTACTACAAGACAAGAGTGAAGTAAAGGATCCCGAAAGAATTGGAGGTAGATAAACTAAAAAATTTTATTTTGTTTTTAGTTATGACATGTACACATAAAGAAGTAAAGGATCTTACAGGATTTGATTGTGAAATATATATGAGAAAATTAAAGTTATGTATGAAATTTGATTTAGATGTGTTGAAATGTGATGGAGGATAGGTAAATTATTTTGTCAAGGAGTTTGATATGGAGATGGATAGTTGAGTAACATACATGAAAAGTATATTAAAGTTTCTTGCAGGAGGTTTTAAGTATATATAGAGGAAACTTTGTCAAAATTTTATAAAGTGAAATAATAATTACTAGAATAATAAGATTTTAAATAGAAAATGTTGTAGTTTGAAGTATTAGGTATTTAAGAATATGGTAACACTCAATATGCCGATTTCATTATTAGGTATGGGGTGTTACATTTAGTGGTATCAAAGCCATTAGGCGGTTTTAGGGTTTATAATTAAGGAAATAGAGGAAAAGTGAATTGTGTACATGCCAAATGAAGGATTATATGAGAACATGATGTGACTCTAATGTAGATCCATCCTTTCTCTGTGTTATGGATTGAAGAATATAACCAGGTGCTCTAAGAGCAGCTAAGAGAGAGGAGGAAAGTCATGCCTCAGCTAGTGATACAAATAGGGGCATGGCAGGGTAGCCAGCACAGCCCGTACCACCACCTACCAATCACCTAGTTCCTAACCCGACAGAGTTTTTTCAAACTATGGTGGATTATATGAAACAACAGATGGTTGCTACGCCTCTTGTACAGCCACAACCACCTCTTCCACTACAAAAGCTTACATTGGAGAAAGCCAAGAGGTTGGGAGCTGAGGATTTTCAGGGGTAGTCATCAATTAGTACTCCAGATGCTGAGTTTTGGCTGATCAAGATAAAGAGAATTTTTGACCTTCTACAAGACAAGAGTCATATGGAGGATCTTGAAAGAATTGAAGGTGGATGTACTAAAAATTTTTATTTTGTTTTTGGTTATGGCAGGTACACATAAAGAAGTGAAGGATCTTATAGGATTTTATTGTGAATTATATATGAGTAAATGAAAGTTATATATGAAATCTGGTTTAGATGTGTTGAAATGTAATGGAGGATGGGTAAATTATTTTGTCAAGGATTTTAACATGGAGATGGATAGTTGAGTAATATGCATGAAAAATGTATTGAATTTTCTTGCAGGAAGTTTTAAAAATATATAGAGAAAACTCTATCAAAATTTTATAAAGTGAATAGTAATTACTATAATAATGAGGTTTTAAATAAAAAATGTTGTAGTTTGAACTAATAGGTATTTAAGAATATAGTAACACTCGGTATGCCGGCTTCATTATCAGGTATGGGGTGTTACAGTATATATGATCAAGTCTTCCTAACTGTATCTCCCTGGTAGCTAAATGGTTCGTTTGACTCTATCCATAGCTACACTATCTTGACGCTTTCTCTTTGATATTATTTTATCTTCCAAACTAGAATTTATAGTTTCTTTAACTTTTGTTCCAGATTATTCTAGTTTCACTTATACCACTTTACTACTGTCATTTCTTAATCTTATAACGTTTTTCCATATGTTTTACTTCTTAAACATTACATCATTAAAGGTTATACTAGACTTTTTACTGAACACATGAAACTTACAAAAGTTTACTTTCTCACATGTCACCCTTTAATAAGCTCCCCTTATAAAATTTATCACCTCTCACTCACTAAGACAACATAGTTGCATAAATCATAACACAATATTATTTTTTTCACTCCACTTTTGTAGTTTCTCTACTTACAATTGTGCTTCCTAGTAATTTGTAGTTTTTTTTTTGCTAATTTAGACTTTTTCAACACAATCATTACATAATTTACCACTTTAATATTGTCTTTATTAGTTTTATATCCAAAACTATTTTCATATAAGGTTCTTAAACAGAATATGTTCTTCTTTAAATATGGAACATACCAAAAAATGCTCAATAACCTAACAACAAACATCTTAATCATGATCTGTCTCGTCTTGATGATTTTATAAGCTGTATCATCCCCCAATTGGACATGACTAAAGTTGCCCAATGTGTATGACATAAATCAATTCTTGTTTGACGTCATATGATGTAAGCATCCTATATCTAGAATATATGAGTTATGAAGTTGACTAGTTAAAATGTATAGCATGTTTGTTTCCACCTTTGTAGTATGAGTCTCAACTTTGCATTACATTAGTATACATTGACAAATATAATATTTTTCTTTTGTCTCTCTGCTTCTTATAGCATTAGACTATCTTTCCACCCTTGGGCTATTTTTGGTTGGACGTAAGGTTTTTAATGGAATGAAATAAAATGTAATGCAATGTAATGGTTTATAATAAAATGGAATGTAAATAGATGTAATATTAGAAAATTGTTGTTTAGGAGGGATGAAAGGGTTCATGATATAATATAGTGAAATGTTATTTGAAAGATTGATGGAATGGAATGTATGCATGTACAATAATAATAAATGACTATTCTACCCTGATAGAATGAGATGTATTGTCTTGCTGCTTGTTATTATGATTAATGGTATAATTGATATTATAAGAAATTATTGAGGGTATATTAGGTAGTACATATTTAACATTTTACATTCCATCCTAAACTTCCAAATCCGAGATAACTCATTTTTATTGTTTAGGATGAAATAGGATGCAATGTGAAACATTCCTCTTCCATCCTATTCTATTTAATTCCATTATATACCCTCTTTCCAAACAATGGAACAATATTCCATTCTACTATTAATTGCCCTGCCAAATATAGCCTTAGGTTTTAACCTATAATTCCCTTTAGATAAGCTATCTTTCTCTTACTCTCTCCCATAATCTTCATTTTTCTCGGGTACATTACTTTAACTTAAGAGCTTTCATCAATAATGAGTCTTAGTTGCTTATGATCCAATAATGCAATGGTGATATCCTTTCTACCAACTATCTTTTTATCTAATGTGAGAATCTTTGTTAGATATTCATAAGAAAGAGATAAAGAACAAAATAGAATCATTGATTAATCCTTGTTTACAATAGTCACCCCAAGCCTTAATAAATCGTTGATTATTTAATATAATCACATTTATATATTGTTTAAGCTCTGTTCCCTCCTACATTTCAACTTGTATTGTTGCTTCAAATACAACTTATTTATAAAAGACTATGATATGTATTGACTCTCCAAATTCTTTCATATCTCCACAAAGGAAGTAATATCTACATAATATATAACCTTGTCTATTAAACATAATCGAATGGCCCCAACTGCTTATGCTTATAACTTATCCCAGTCGAGCTCATCCATGTCTTTAATCTTATTTTCTTGTAGCCTCTTCACCGTTGTTATGCCAATAAATCATTTACTCTTCATTGCAACAATTTGAAGTTCCTAATTCCACTAAACTCCCCTGCTTTAAATCTTGCAACCGAAGTCATTGTTTCCTCGATGATCATTTGATATCATTTGTTAAGATATAAGGTTATTTGCAGCAAGGATAGATTTGTATGGAAGAAACAAACAAACATGAACATGAGAAGATTTTAATAAGGTTTAACCAATTAAGTGTGCCAAAATCCTCGGGAGTCCAAAGCAACTAATTTTACCATTGATCAATCAAAACTCTCCCTTTAATGAAGATTGCAAATTCCATAGATATAGACTATGTTTACATAAGTATAATTTATTATAAACTCTAGTTGGTACAGTTTGATATAACTTATCCTTTTATCAAAGTTATCCCAATTTAGTTATGGTTCTAACAAATCCTAGAATGCTCCTAAAGTTTTTACTCCAATAAAAATGTGTTTCAAAATAAGGTTGACTACCACAAATCGTGTCCCTTGTCGTGGATCTCATTTTTTCTCTTTATATATGGACATGACCTTTGCTACACTAATGTTCCAAAACAGTGGATGCTTCTATTTCTTCACATTCTTAGACATTACTGTTAGATGGGTCCCTCTTACATGGAGGGACTCCATCTTTGAAGCCATCTTTGGTAGGCATGCGGCGCCTAACAATGATGAATGGAAGTTGAAGCCGCCAGCCGCCTGCTGCTTTTGTTGAAAAGAAGAACTTCAACAATTATGGCTCAACAACTGCGGCAGACAGCTGCAAGCACGCGGGAGAGTGCCTATATAAGGCACTCTCCGCTTTAGAAACAAAAGAATACAGAAACCAGAGTGAAAACCAGAGTATTGGTTATGCTCTGAAGTTAGGAAAATTGTCCTAAAGGGTCGGTGAGTGACAAAATAGTGAGGTTAGTATTTTTAGGTTGGGAAACACCTTGTGAGCCACTATTTTGATTTTATCTCTGTATACCTACTATTTGTAATAGTGGAAGAAATATTTTGAGTTTTGTCCGTGGACGTAGCCCAAAGTTAAGGGTGAACCACATTAAATATTCTGTGTCCATTTTGCTTATTTTATTTTTCCTTTTCACAAAATACACCCGCTGCGTCCAACAAGTTTAACCTCGTGTTTTTACGAACCTAGTTTTGATTCGAAGAAAAAACTATAGATGAAGATAAAGACGAAAAAAACTCTTTCTACTTCTGTGTGTGTATTAACAAATGTATAAAGAAGTATTTATATACAATGATTCAAACTAAATAAAGAAGAGATCCTTAATTTAATGCAATCTATTGATATAATCATAGCAATTAGTGATCTATTAACACTTTTAAATACATATAGGTTCTGTTTACTCAATCGGTCAGTATATAGTTCCAACTGGTTTAAACAATCAGTGTTTAACTGAAAGTTTGAGTTAGTAATGAGTAATTTTGCGTTTTGCAACTTCCATAGAGTGAACTTTAGGTCAATGTATAGCTGATTCTGTTTTAGTTTTTACATATTTCCATGCTCATTTAGTATCTTGAGTTTGAGCTTTAGCTGTTCAGCAAAAAAAAAATCTGAGCTATATTTATATCAACATTTAAATTGTAGCCAAAAAAAGAAGAGCAGAGACCAATGGCCTCATCAATGGGCTTCCAGTTGAACAGTAGTGACTCAGAAATTGTGTTTAGTCATAAGTCTGTTGAAGCTAATTTCCTAATGTCTTTAAGGTTTTCAAATGCACATCAAAAGCGGACTTTTTCTGAAAGCCGTCCAAGTTACCTTACGTACCAAGGCTGAATATGAATTACGGTACCAAATAATGTTACCAAATTATTTTCAAGATTAAATAAATTAGAAATTTCAATTGCAATTGGAAGGAAATTAAATCAGAGATTATTATTTATAGTTGGTGACTAACACTTGCTGAATGGATTGGATGTACATAAAAACATTTATTCTTTTGTGGGACAGGGATAGTTGAGTTCATTTTTCAAGTAAATTGCTTTTTTTTCTTCTTAAGTTATTTCCTCTTCGTTACTATCTCCGCTTATTTCATTTTTTTTAAGAACATAGTGTTCATAAATTTATATGATTATAAGAAGCATCATTCATTCTTTTAGCTTTGTGAGCAGGTCAAAATGGGTGATTCCACACTAGAATAAACATATTGTCTTTTTCACAGAAACCAACAGAAAATTTAAATAGAAGCAAACGATTAAATCTATTCCAATTATGTCTTTACACATTTCATTTTTTTAAAATACAACTCTTGTTTATGAAATTTTCAACTTCTGAATAAATACATAGTATTAATGTTGGACCCCGAACTTTTGGTGAAAATTAGAAATATTAAAATGAATTTAAATGAGAAAGAAATTGGTGAGAAAA
>JANZLX010000213.1:6584762-6600647 GCA_025531955.1 Erythroxylum orinocense | reverse complement strand
CTGTAGATTCCATTTCCCTCTTGTCCATGTTCATCCCTTGTTTTTTCTCTTTTGGGTTGTCACTTTCTCTTCACACACACTCAACATTTCCCAACACATTTTCCTCCTTCCCAAACACCAATTTTAAATCAAATTCTGCTACTGTTTGTCCTCTCCTTCCTGGTCGCGTCTGATTTCCGAATTCCAAAAGCAGAAAAATCCCAACTTTCCCCTTTGTTATCCAATCCCCTCCATTTCTTTTCCCTCTACTCCCAAGCAAAATCCCTTATTCCTTTTCCCCGCTTTTTCTTTCTTCGCCTTTCCTTGTACACCAACCATAGGCTGCTAGACATCACTTACTATTCTACCCTCTAGCTAAATCATTGAGCTCCCTTCACTTTCTGTTCAAATTTGGAGCTAAAGATACAAACTTTGTCTACCCCCTTTAAAGACTATGATGATTAGTGAAGTTAGGGTTCTTGGTTAGTCTTGTCTCCACCCAGAACAATGCCGCCGGTGACGGAGGATGGTGTCCAGTACTCCTTTGCCGTCGAGTACAACGGCCCTCCGATCTCTTACGACATCCCACGCGCTGTCCCCATCAACGTCAGCAAAATTCCGGTCGCCGCCGTCGTGTCTCAACTGTCTCTCCCCGATAAACTGTCCTTGCCGGTGATTAAACCGATTGTAGCGTCCGATCCTAGTAAGAACTTTTCTAAAGAGCTGAAATCTACAGTGTCTCCTACTTCTGTGATTGGAAACAATAGTAGTAGAGAATCTGGATCTGAGGAGTCGGCGGCGACAGTTTCTCCGACGTCCGTTATCGAGCGAGTTGCTGATAATAGTCACGATTGTGGATTTTCAGGTGAGTTGAGTAGTTCAGGTGCGTTGGAATTTTCGAATTCACGTTGCGTGTCTTCGTGTATTAGCCATGAGCTTTCTAATGAGTTGGTGAGTGGTGGTAGGAGCTCCAGCACTATAGATTTCTCTGATAGTTTTGATAATAAAAGCCAAGGTTCGTCAAGATTGAGGATTTCTAATGAATTAAATCAAGATTGGGCGTCAAATGAGTCTGTTGTTAGTATTGAGTACCCGTCTTCACGGGTTTCCAACCTCAAGGCTTCTGGGGATTGTCCCAATGAGGTGGTTGATGGTACAAAACGACCCCAGGTCACCTTTGGGGGTGTTGAATCAGATGATGTTGCTGGTCTTGGAGTTGCTAATGACAATGATGAGTTCGGAGAAGAGGAACCAAGGGTTTTGAAGGGAAAAAGAGAGTTGCAGAGTAAAGGGAAGAAAGGGACATGCTATAGGTGTTTTAAAGGGAATATGTTTACGGAGAAGGAGGTTTGTATTGTTTGTGATGCAAAGTACTGCTGTAATTGTGTGCTTAGAGCTATGGGTTCAATGCCTGAAGGAAGGAAATGCGTTACTTGTATTGGGTATCCAATTGATGAGTCGAAGAGGAGGAACTTGGGGAAATGTTCCAGAATGCTTAAGAGACTGTTGAATGATTTGGAAGTGAAACAGATAATGAAGGCGGAGAAGCTGTGTGAGGCAAATCAGTTGCCTGCAGAATACGTTTGTGTCAATGGAATACCTCTTTGTCATGAGGAGTTGGTGATTTTGCAGACCTGCTCAAACCCACCCAAGAAGCTGAAGCCTGGGAACTATTGGTATGATAAAGTGTCTGGTCTGTGGGGAAAGGTGAATATGGTTGTATATTGTCAAATAATTGAACATTTCTCAAGTTCTACACGATTTTGTTATAATATGGAGATTGATGGCTGCATGTTTAAATGAAACAGGAAGGACAAAAGCCTTCACAGATCATTAGTGCCCATTTGAATGTTGGGGGACCCATAATTGCTGATGCTAGCAATGGAAATACACATGTTTACATAAATGGTCGAGAGATAACAAAGGTGGAGCTAAGGATGTTGCAGGTTCAAGTCTTTTCCTTTTCCAGTTTTCTTCTTTTCTTTTGAGCTGTGATATATGGGAGATCACTAAGGTTGTGTTGTTAAATGTTGTAGCTTGCTGGAGTTCAATGTGCTGGAAACCCACATTTTTGGGTGAACGAGGATGGATCCTACCAGGAAGAGGGGCAAAAGAACACTAAAGGTTACATTTGGGGCAAGGTATGTGCTATACGTGAACATGATCAGGTGGTTGAGTTTTCTGACACTTCCAAAGTTTATATTATTTTAGATAAAATGTCTTACATTCTAGCTGCTTTGCAGGCGGGAACAAAGCTAGTTTGTGCTTTCTTATCGTTGCCGGTTCCTTCCAGATCTTCAAATTCATGTGGGGACCAAGTGAATAGTCCTCTTAGCAGGTCTGTCCCGGACTACCTTGAGCAGAAAACCCTTCTGAAGATTCTTTTAGTAGGATATAATGGATCTGGAACGAGTACGATTTTTAAACAGGTACCTTGCAAATGACAGTCTTGGAGTGTGAGTTATTATGCTTACATCATTACTTGAACAGGATTTCATTCTTTGCTTGATTGCATCTGCTCAGGTGTATCCTTTCCTAAGGACTTATTACTTAGCCCCGTTACTCTCAGTGGCATCATATTTTGTTTCAGGGTGTAGGTTATAGTTGGTAGAAGGATTTTTTCTTAACGGAAATCACAAAATGGATTTATTAGGCCAAATGATTGATAGTCACTTTTTCTTGAAAAATATTGATATGATAGTGATTGTTGTTACCTCATAGTATGAGGGTTTGGTAATCTCTGTGATTAAGCGCCGGCGTCCATGGGAATGTTTATGAACTATGTTGCTAAAGATTTGGGAAAAAGTTAACATTTTGTTGTCTACTTGTCTGTCTTTGCCATTGATGGACTTCTCCTCATATATGCTTAACCTCTAGGCAATTTTTGGTAAGGGGATTGTGATACCTTGACTTCCCATTATATTTTGATGCACATAATTGAAACTTAATTTTGCTGATTGTTTCTTTCAGGCCAAAATTCTGTATAAACCGGTACCTTTCACTGAGGATGAGCGTGAAAATATTAAATTGACAATCCAAAGTAATGTGTACGGTTATCTTGGTATACTTCTTGAAGGCCGTGAGCGTTTTGAAGAGGAAAGGTTGGATCAAATGAAGATAGAACAACCTTCTGATGGAAGTGACTCCAGTGGTATGTAATGAGTTCCATCAATTCTTTCTTTTTTATTTCAAAATGCAAACATAACAGTGAATAGCCAAGATGCGTATACACTTAGAATGAAATATGCAGTTCCCAGCGCGTCATAGAAATGCATAATACTCCTCGCTGGGCCTTTTTCTATTTGTGATATTGACTGCATTAATTGATGCAGTTTTTATGTAATTGTACTATATCTTAAATTTAAAAGGAGCCTTGGCCTCCAGATGCCATTCTGAAGTGGGCCTTTCAATTTTTTGGCTAAACAATAATAAAACAGCTACTGTTTTCAAGATTTGTTTACTTTTAAACTGTGCAAGTTTTGGTAGAAAACAGTCACTGCAGATATTTGTAAGTTCTTAATCAGTGTTAAATTAGTTGCGTGGCATATTGCATTTTTGGCGGGTTGTGCTACTAATACCAGTGGAGTCTAAACTGTTTTATAGTGCTTAATTGAGAATTTTCCATCACCAATTATGGGGCTTTAGGTGTGGTGTCCAGAATGAGAGATATTGACTGCAGCTATTGTATTTGAGTTAGTTTTTGAGCGAAGTATGCATGAATCTTATGCTATTTGCAAAAGGTCTGAAACACAATGTTTGGTTAGCAGGGAGTGCCGGCAATAATCATCGGAAAACTGTCTATTCAATTGGCCCAAGGCTCAAATCTTTCTCAGATTGGCTTTTGAAATCCATGGTGTCAGGAAATCTTGAAGTCATTTTTCCAGCTGCAACTCGTGAATATGCACCACTGGTTGATGAGTTGTGGAAGGATTCAGCCATTCAGGCTACCTACAACCGAAGAACTGAGCTGGAAATGCTGCCTAGTGTTGCTAGTTATTACCTGGAGCGGGTAGGGCATTACTTGATTTGTTTTTGTTTAGTTAAATGTCTTTGGCGGTAAATCTGTTTGTTTTAATTTTATATCTGTTTGTACCCTATTTTATGTATACCTTATTCGTATCTGACTGAAGATGGTGCAACAAATTGTTGAAAGGAGAAAACTATAAACTCAAGAGAGTGAGATTAGATAGAGATTCTGTTATCCAAATTTGATGGTTCCAAAGGGCTCTGAAAAGGAAGGGGTGGGTTGCGGTAGGAGGGGCTGTGATTCTAATTTGTTAACTTCACTTAACTGAAACAGGTGCAGTTTAAGTTTGTTCACAATACCATTTTGTGTAGGCCTCTTAGGCGAGATTATCTGTCATGCTAGCTCAAATTGTCTTGGTGTTCGATTAATCTCAACCTTCATTTATCAGACGAGTAATGTGTTTACCAAAACCCACTCCTAGACACGTTTATGTGACAAACATGATGAACATCTGGGAAACTTTTGTTGTTGCCTAACTGCTTGGATTATTTTCATTGACTCAGGCTGTTGACATTTTAAGAGTGGACTATGAACCATCGGATTTGGATATCCTATATGCTGAGGGTGTAACTTCATCAAATGGTCTTGCTTGTTTGGATTTCTCATTTCCACAGTCGGCAGCAGATGATAAATTTGACACGGATGATCAGCATGACTCTTTAATTAGGTGTGTATCATCCTTTATTTCTTATTGCCTTTATCTTTCTGAGGGACATCATCCATCACATGTTCTATAATTGTATACGAGCAATTTCAAATGGGATTATCTTTTGGGCTGTATCCACAGTCTGCCTTTCCCATGATAAATATATTGTTTTTTTAAAATTATTTGACTTTTTTTTCCCCCCTTTTTGAGCTATAGATATCAACTGATAAGGGTACATCCACGGGGGCTTGGGGAGAATTTCAAGTGGCTGGAAATGTTTGAAGATGTTGGAATGGTCATTTTCTGTGTTTCCTTGAGTGACTATGACCAATTTGTTGTGGATGGAAGTGGAATTTCTACGAATAAAATGTTACTTAGCAGGAGCTTCTTTGAGAGCATTGTTACTCATCCTACATTTGACCAGATGGACTTTCTTTTAATTCTAAACAAGTACGATCAGTTTGAGCAAAAGGTAGAACGCGTACCTTTGACACAATGCGAATGGTTTGATGATTTTCATCCAGTTGTCAGTCGGTATCGCTCCAACAGCAGCTCGAACCACAACAGCATTAATACTAGCCCCTCCCTTGGTCAGCTAGGTTTCCACTACATTGCTGTCAAATTCAAGAGGCTCTATTATTCGCTTACTGGAAGGAAGTTGTTTGTTTCTTTGGTGAAGGGGTTGGAGTCGGATAGCGTAGACGGAGCTCTTAAATATGCGAGGGAGATTCTGAAATGGGATGAAGAGAGACCCATCTTCAGCCTTAGTGAGTATTCAATATATAGTACTGAGGCAAGTTCCTATTCGCCATGATCAATATTCAAGCATCGCTTGTATATGGCCCCTGCCGCTTACAACGTTTCTTGTTCACTGTAAATATACTGACATGTAAATGAGTGAGAATGAATTGTTTTACTTAATTTGAGCTTTGCGGCTGTAAGCTTGACGAAACGAACCCTTGCGTGTTTTTCCCCAATGCCTTGCTGCTATATTTGTCGTACCAGATTACCATTTAGGATGTTTCCTTTATATTTTTCCTGCATTCATACACTCCAAAAGAGTTAATTGATCTGGTTTTGTATAATGCAAGTAGTTATTCAATCTTTAAGCAGGAGAGTAATGTAACACTCGTTTGCATCTTGGGGCCATTTGATTCAAGTTATGATAAGACCATTCCATGAATGACATAACCTCTATTGTTTAGGCCGCGAGCCACTTTTGCGACGTTGCTCCATACAATATAATGCTCAAGTTGACTGATGCCTTTGCTTGGTTTCCTGAATACACTCCATCGGGTTGAACAGTTTGGAAAGCAATTCCACAGAAAATGAGGCAATTTGAATCGCATAAATTGATAAAATGGTTACAAAAGATGCCTACCCGCTAATACAAAACAGAAACTGCTCGCAACTTAAAGCTGCATGTCTAAACAGAGTAGTGCAAGAACCTGCAATTCCAATTGTAAGCCTTTGCCAGTTAGGACGTCACAAACTTCTCCAATGAAGCAATGGAAAGCCACACGGTTCACAGCGCCACACAAAAACCAACATATCTTAGTTCTTCAGTCATCTATAAAGCTGTATCTTGCCTGCTCGTCTGTACTTAGTAATATGTTTTTAACAGTCCATCCCAGTTGTGAAATCTGATTCTCCAACACTGGCAAATCCATCCGTGCAAATTGCTTGCTGTCATCGACCAATTGGCACCAGTCCTTGAAAATTTCATCCGATGCATGAGTGACCTTTGTGATAGTCTCCCACCGACTGCTTAAAAGCAGGTGCTTTCTGATATAGCATGCCTGTTACCAACAAAATACACTTCTGTCATTTAACAGTCTAAGGAGGTCAATCTTGAGACTTTTTTTTTTAATGTATCGAGGCCCAATTGTTCTCCAATAAGTTCCTTTTACCTGCAACAAACCCATCATAACATCTGCAGTTCCAGCTCCCTCACGTAGACAAAGAAGAATGCCCTGCTAGCATTATTGAAGAAAAGGAAATAGGTAATATCAGCAACATAGTTATGCTAATCATACGATAAGAGCCTAAAGATATAATGATTATACTTGGTTAGTTCTCTTCAATGCTTTCCAGTTCTCCAGGCATATAAAGTAGTAATCCTCACCACTAACTGATTGCATTGCCGCCATTGCCAGCATTGGTATCTGGTCCTTAGTACTTAAGCAACCTATTCTGATAGGCCATAATTCTCTACCTGGGGAAGAAAACCTGAACTAAGCAGTTTATAACTAAAACATCAAATGACAGAAACTAAAAGATTTGAAATACAAACTCACTTTTTCTCCACAGAAAATCAATTCCTTCTTTGCCCACCTGCGCAGGTGAAGGCACCCTTCTTAACTCAATCCATGTATTTAGTATACTTTCAAGCCTATCCTGAAGCGGGCAAGAAAAAGATGAATAGTTGGTTGTTAAATTTCACGTCTTCCATGAATAAAGAAAAGCAGTAGTACCTGCTAGCTATTATTTGATTCTACCGCATAAACTAGAAAAGTGTTGACCTTGTACCCTGAACACAAGCTTTGCAACCTCCTAATGTAAAGAAAGGTGTCTGCTTCCATACCTTGGTTAGTGTTTGTAGGTGGATGTGTTTTAGCGCTTGATATATTCCAAAAAGATCAAGGGCTGAGAAAACAGGGTAAACTGCAAAAGGCAAACCTGCAAGCAATCTGTTGCACATAGATGAAAGGTTAGAAACCATTACCAACATAACCTTCCTTATTGGCAGCACATCGGGAAGAAGCCCAAACCATTCCATGTCCAAAGATTACGAAGAAAGATGGCAAAGTAATTCTTAATTTTTCTGTTAAATAGTATAAGGAATATATAGGACAATGTACCCTAATCGTCCCAATAATTCAAGAAGAAACTATTTATTGTCTAAGTAATAAAATCATATTAATTCAGCTACTTATTAATATAATATCAACTAATTATCTCTAGAGATAATTAGCTAATTATTTCTGTAATATTAACACTCTCCCTCAAGTTGGTGCATAGCTATTGATCATGCTCAACTTACTTACAAAGAACTCAAAATTGTCTTAGTAGCCCTTTGGTGAAGACACTATTAACTTGTGTTGTAGCTACAATTGCTGTACGAATGAGTCCACTTTCAATTTTTTCTCTTATAAAATGTTTTTCAATCTCTATATGCTTCGTCTGATCATGTTGAACTGGATTGTTGGCAATATTGATAGTTGCTTTATTATCACAAAAACAACTTCATTGGGTACTCCACTAACTTCTTAAGTTCTTCCATTACTCTTTTAAGCCAAATTATTTCACAAACTCCTTAAGCCATTGCCCTATATTTTGCCTTCGCACTACTTTTGGCTACCACCCCTTGTCTTTAATCTTCCAGGTTACTAGATTTTCTCACAAATATGTGCAATATCCAGAAGTTGATCTTTTGTCAGTAAGAGACTATCCAGTTTGCATCAGTGTAGACTTACTAGGAAGTATGCATAAACTGACTTACCACACTGACAACAAAGAAAATAATTGGTCTCGTATGAGAGAAATAAATTAGCTTTCCTACCAGTTGTTGATGTCGACCTATATTCACTAGAACTCCTTCCTTAACTTCACCCAAGTTTGGGTTGAATTTATTGGAGATGTCAATTAGAGAAGATCCCAACAGAATATTACTTCTTTAATTAATATTTGATCTATAGGAGGATTATCAAGGATTTTGTATCAAATCGGAATCCCTCCTATATTAGTCTACTTCCTAAAATAGCTAGTGTGGTTCCCTATATATATGTATGGTGTAAACAAAAAAATACAAGACAGAAATAAAAGAAAAGAAAGAAGTTTTAGTTACCGCGGACGTAGGTCTCAATAGACCGAACTACGTAAATTTTTGAGTTTTGTTTTTCTCTCAAATCTTCATGGTATCTAAAGAGAGCAATAAGAATACTGGAGTGAAAATAGTAATGTTCGTGTATTCCTTCACGTTATGAGGTAATATATACAAAGAATTCTGTACATCAGCTACGCTATCAATACGTGGCAGAGTTTGTTATAAGATAACCGTATATTGTTACAAAAGCAACAGAAGAGATACAGCGAAAATGACATATGTAGAATTTATCCCTTAACATGCCCCCTCAAGAGCATGGTCCCATCAAGAACATGCATCTTGGTTCGTAAATCAGCATGACGGCGTGATGACAAAGGTTTAGTAAGAGCATCTGCTATTTGATCATGCGTGGAGATGTGATTGACATGTATCTTGCTAGCTTGAACAAGTTAACGAACATAATGATAATCAAGAGCAATATGTTTCATGCGTGTATGAAATACCGGATTCTTGCATAGGTACGTAGCACCAAGATTGTCACAATATAAAACAGGAGAGCCCTTGAAAGGGAGATGAAGTTCAGATAACAAGTTTTGGAGCCACTGAAGTTCAGCCACTGTTGTTGCCAAAGAGCGGTATTCAGCTTTGGTGGATGAGCGGGCAACAGTGCGTTGACGTCTAGATTGCCACGAGACTGGATTACCACCAAAGTAAATTAGATAAGCAGAAGTTCTCTCTTATGTGATAAAACATAAGTTAGGACAATGTTGATCAACTTCCATTCTATGATCCAAACCCAATTTCATACAAAAATCCAAATCTTGCATACAAATAATGCGACTGAATACTTTAACCAAACTTTGGGATCTTATCTTCTCGAGCATGGTATAGTCCATCAAAGCTCATGTGAGGACACTCCTCAGCAAAATGGAATTGCTGAAAAGAAGAATAGACATATCCTTGAGGTTACCTAGGCTTTACTTTTTACTATTAAAATGCCAAAAACCTTTTGGGGGGATGCTATCCTAACTGCTACATATCTCATTAATAGAATGCCTAGCAGAATTTTATCTTTTGCCACTCCAATAGACAAATTTTGAGAGCATTTTCCTATCTCATGACTTAACTTGAATCTTCCTCTAAAAATATTTGGATGTACAGCTTTTTTTCATGTTCACTCCCATCATTGTACTAAATTAGACCATCGGTCCATCATGTGTGTCTTCATTGGGTATTCTCCTACACAAAAAGGATATAAATGTTATGACCCAATCACTCGAAAGATGTTTGTTACTCTTGATGTTACCTTCTTTGAAACCATGCCCTATTACCCAAAACCTTCGCTTCAGAGGCAGAATTAAATGAAGCTCAACTCCTAACCCACATTGTACCACCAAAATCAAAGTCCCAGGAAGACCTCACCTGAAGCACTACATGAGTCAGATTCGGTGGAAGATCCAACCAACCAAGAACTACCTTCTGATCAGACAATAGAATCTGAACCAAATGATATGGAGTTGCCTATTGCTCTTTCGAAAAAATCACGGTCATGTACTCTACACCCTATCTCATAGTTTGTATCTTATAACATCTTGTCTGAAACATGTCATGCTTTTACCACTAATCTGGACAGGATTAGAATTCCAAAGGATTTTCACGAAGCCTTGAAAGTGCCCAAATGGATTAAGGCAATGATGGAGGAAATGAAAGCTTTGAGGAAAAATGGGACATGGGATATGGTAGAATTACCAAAAGGAAAAGGAACTGTGGAATGTAAATGGGTATTCACTGTAAAATATAAAACTGATGGCTTAGTTGAAAGATATAAAGTGAGACTAGTTGTGAGAGGGTTTACTCAAACATAGAGTGTCGATTACATGAAAACGTTTGCACCAGTGGCAAAACTAATCACTATCCGAGTCCTCCTATTTTTGGCAGCAAATTTGGACTAGTCCTTGCAACAATTCGGCATCAAGAATGCTTTCTTAAATGGGGAATTAGAGGAAGAAGTCTTCATGGTGCAACCTTTAGGATTTCGTGAGAAGGGTGGAGAAAACAAAGTTTGCAAGCTGAAAAAAATCCTTGTATGGGTTAAAATAGTCTCCAAGAGTGTGGTTTGATACGTTTACGAAAGTCATAAAAGGACAGGGATATCAACAAGGACATTCAAATCACACAATGTTTTTCAAACATTCTAATAATTGAAAAAAGGCGATTATGGCCGTATATGTTGATAATATTGTCTTGACAAGGGATGATACACTAGAGATGAAGAAAATAAAGGAATTTCTAGTCACTGAATTTGAGGTAAAGGATTTGGGTCAAATGCGTTATTTCCTAGGAATGGAAGTTACCAGATCAAGGAAAGGAATTAATGTTTCACAGAGAAAATAAGTCATTGATCTCTAGAATGAAACCGATATGCTCGGGTATAGGCCAAGTGACACTCCAGTTGAAGCCGGAAAGAGACCAATAGATGTTGGGAAACCAGCTGATAAGGAGACGTATCAAAGACTAGTAGGAGATTAATTTACCTATCACATATTAGACCAGATATCGCATTTGCAATAAGTCAGGTAAGTCAACACATGCACAATCCCATGGAGGCTCATCTAGAAGCGGTGTACAGAATCCTTAGGTATCTTAAAGGATCCCACGAGAATGGCCTATTATTCAACAAATGTGACAACAAGAAAATAGAGGTTTTCACATATGCAGATTGGGCAGGATCAGCAGAAGATAGAAAGTCCAAATCTAGGTATTGTTCATTCATATGGGGGAACCTAGTAACTTGGAGAAGTAAAAAGCAAAATGTAGTAGCCAGAAGCAGTGCAGAGGTTGAATTCAGAGTAGTAGCTCGAGGAATATTTGAAGGACTGTGGTTGAAGAAACTCTTGGAAGAACTTCATAGTACAAAAAAACCACCTATCAAGCTCTACTATGATAATAAAGCAGTTATTATTATATCCCTAAATCCAATTCAACATGATCGGACCAAGCATGTAGAAGTGGATAGGCATTTTATCAAGGAAAAGGTAGATGAAGGGAATATTTGCATGACATATGTCCCTACGAAAGAGCAAACTGCAGATATACTCACTAAGGGACTATCAAGGCAGAACTTCGACGAACTTGTTTGCAAGTTGGACATGATCAATATCTATGATCCAACTTGAAGGGGAGTGTTAGAGATGTCAACTAGAGAAGATCCCAACAGAATATTACTTCACTAATTAATACTTGATCTATAGGAGGATACAAAATCCCTCCTATATTAGTGTACTTCCTAAAATAGCTAGTGTGTTTCCCTATATGTATGATGTAAATAGAAATATACAAGACAAATAAAGGAAAAGACAAAAGTTTTAGTTATTGTGGACATAGGTCTCAATAGACCAAACCACGTCAATTTGTGAGTTTTTTTTTTCTCTCAAATCTTCGTAATTCTATAGGAATATTTGATGGTTTACATCCACTCATCTCAATTTTTCCTAAAAGGTCCAAGATATACTTCCATTGAGTGACTACTATGCCCTTCTTAGATCGAGCAATTTCCATCTCTAGGAAGTATCTAAAGCACCCTAGGTTTTTGAAATCAAAAAACTCCTTTGAGAGATTTTTATTGAGAATTTCAATTTCTTCAAAATTATCGTCAGTGAGAATAATGTCACTTCCATACACAATTATAATCGCAATCCTTCCTTTTGCAGAATTTTTTATGAATAGAGAATAATCAGACTGCCCCTATAAGAAACCTTGAGACTTGACAAATATTGTGAATCTTTCAAACCAAGCCCTTAGTGATTGTTTCAACCCATATAAAGAATTTTTTAGTTTGCATATCCTTTTTCCAAAACTTTCACTAAATCTTAGGAGAGGCTCCATGTACACCTCTTCTTCTAAATCTCCATTTAGGAAAGCATTTTTCACATCCAACTAATTTAGAGTCCAATCTAGATTAACTGCAATAAAAAGCAGCACTCTCACAGTATTTAATTTAGTAACAGGTGAAAAAGTTTCTAAACAATCCATCCCATGGGTTTGAGTAAACTCCTTAGCACTAAGGCAAGCCTTATATCTTTCAAGTGATCAATCAAAATTGTACCTTATGGTGAACATCCATTTACATATGACCAATGTTTCCCTCTAGGAATATCAACTTCCTCCCACGTTCTATTTTTCTCCAAAGCTCTCATTTCCTCCAAGATTGCATCCCTCCACTTAGGAATGTTTTGAGCCTCTTGTATATTCTTCAATTGAAAAGGTAAGTTTGAGCCAAGAAAATCACAATTATGTTGTACATTTCCCATCATAACACCAGAACTAGTCATACTCGAACTGTTGAAATCAATGTTGGAGGATGAGGAGTTTCTCTGTTGGCCATTCAACGCTAATTGATAGTCCATTTAGGACTAATTTGAACAAAGAAAGAAAAAATATTGTAGAAGAGTAGTGACTTTGATACCATAAAGAAAGAAGACAAAGTAATTCTTCTTTGATTGTTCTGCAAATAGTATAAGGAATACATAGGACAATGTAGCCCTAATCACCTTCTTAAATAAAAAAGAATCTATTTATCCTCTAAGTAATAAAATCCCATTAATTAAGCTACTAATTAATAGAATATTAACTAATTATCTATAGATAATCAACTAATTATCTGTAGACATAATTAGCAGATTATTTCTATAATATAAACAAATTAAAATTAGTGGGACATGAGAAATGTTATGTTAATTGTATAAATTGAATTCCATCTTCAACTCTTAAGCAGTAAATGAGAAAATAGAAGACTAAACTTGATTTATTAATACTAGGACTTTGAACTAATAAGAAAAGATTTAGAAAAAAACCTTTGATCGTTCTTGAGCAACATATTCAGAAATGCAGCAAGCACGAGACCGAGATTATCAAAGCACACTGATTGTATCTGAAACCCAAGTAAGGATCAAGATTCCAAGATATAGAATAACTAAAATTAATAACAGAAGTTGTGACACAAGAATCGTACCTGTGCTTTTGCTGAAACTTCACCAAGATTATCAGCCACTGCAAAGCTACGATGAATAGCAGACTGCATATGAAAAGCAGACAGATTATACTCCAAGACAAAAAATAAATGTGAGATGGAATGGCTTCTATTAACACAACAGTTCTTACACTAGTTGCTAGGTAGCATGCTAGGCTTATTTGCTTGGCAATATTAGCCATAGTGGCCAGAAGCAAGAAATACTTGGGAAATGCAGGGGTCAGCAGCTCAATTCCAATGCTCAAACTGAATAGAACAGACGTCGAGAACCTGACTCTCTACCAATGAGACAACAAAATAATCAATTAATAATGTCTCTCCCAACAGCAACAAGTATACTAATATGTCCAGTTTAAAGATAGAGCCAGACACTGGAACTATCTCCTTTAAGTTTTGACAAAGTAAAACTAACATGAGGCCAATCCTAATGATAATATAACTCCTACCTTCAAATTGGTGTCGAAGGCAGACGACAGACTAGCAGTATAAATGCACCTACTTAGACGTCCAAGCCCATCCTTCAAGACCCAGTTAAGAGCAGCCGCTGATGGAAGTGAACGTGAATTCCCAATCCCTATAGCTCGAAACATCGCCTGACCACAACAAATTATTCCAACAACATAAGAAACAATCCTTTCCTTTACGTAAAAATTCAATCTTTCATCGTCCATAAAAAATGTCAGAAACGTTCTACAAAAACTCTAGAAACGAGACAACAAAAAACAATCTTTAACGTATAACCACAAACCTGAGTCGCAAGAACTTGCAGAGCAGAGCTAAAAACCCGATGCCAGAACTTCCATTTCACATACCCCATGTAATTCTCAGGCACTTGTTTGGGTATAAACAAGTTCCTGATAGCTAAACTCGAAGCCCTAAACAATTTCTTGAAGCCATCTTCGAAATCCAAGCAAAAATCCGTCGCACCTCCATCCACGCTCACCAACTCCAAACAATTTCCATCCCACATATACCTCGAAACCCTTCCCGCCTTCCTAACCACCACTGGAAGCCTCGCCGGGCATGTGGGCCTCACTCCTATTTCCTCCCAGTTGTGGACAACTTCTCCCGGGTCGTAGTGGACGGAAGATGTCAACGGATTGGAGGGATTCAGGGACACGGGACGGCATTTGATGTTCTGGGAAATGGGTCTTCGAGAAGGAAAGTGAAAGTGTTGGGGTTTCCATAAGTAATGGAAGTCTGAATTGGTGAGCGTGTGTAGAGTGGATTGCATGAACAGTAGCTGCTTTTCTTTTTTTTAAAAAAAAAATTCTTACTCTCCTTTGTACATATGACAAAAACTGCAACTTGGAAACAGAAGTTGAAGGTTATGAGGTAAGGCGTGGTGGTGCGTAGTGAATTGAAGAGAAAGCGGCACAGAGAAAAGGGGAAACTACGGAGGGAAAATAAGCTAAAGTAAAGGTATCCACTTTTTTAAGTTCTCCGTGTGGCGGTTTGTTCCCTCCCTTCTGGCTAGTTTCATGTTGTTATGTACACTGTTTGATTTCGGAATGTGTCTAGTCATCTGCATCAAAATTATGAAGTTGAATAATATTAATATTTATTTATTTTTACTATTCATATATTTTCAGTGTCATGTAATTTAATCGAACAGACGGTCTTGGTCTAGGTCTTGGTTAGAAATAACAAATTCAGTTTAGTTCTATCCCACATAAAATAAAAGTCAATGGGTGAACTGAAGGACGCGGGAAGCACGAAGCAATTTCCATTCAACTTCGACATGCAGCTTTTCTTTTAGAGCTGGAAAAGTTCTGCCTCTTGGAACTCTATGTTTTCAGGAACCTTTCAGGCTAGAATTGACGATGGACATGCAGGTTTTGTATGTTCAGTTTCCTAACGTTCCAGAGATTCACGCTACTTCACTATTTTCAAGATTGATCTACTTCGAGCCTTTATGTGGACATTTCAAGCGTCGACGTGGCTAGTGTCATGTTGTTCTGTACATTATTGTGACGGAGGAGTTCTACATTGCTATGGGAGCTTTTGATGGTAATTGAACTTTTACCTTCCATTGGCATCACCTTTTTGTTTTCGAAACAAACTTCACTTTTTGGCGACCCCTCAAGTTCAATATTATGGATATCATATTGAGTTTAGTATCAAATTAAATTTTGGAACGGAATTATATTGATATCAGCCATGTTTTAATAAATTTTAATAATAAATCATAATCATAACTATTCATTTTATTTTATACATACATACATATATATATATATATAATAATCACAACTATTCATTTTATTTTATACATACATACATATATATGATAATTATCTCTATATAATAATTATCTAAATATAATAATTAATTGTAAAATAATGAAAATAATTAATTATTTTCTATTTTATCAAAAT
>JANZLX010000213.1:6539481-6557709 GCA_025531955.1 Erythroxylum orinocense | reverse complement strand
TAATAGTAATAATATTAATAACACTAATAATAGGTAATAATAATGATCATAATAATAATAATAATTATTATTATTATTATAATAACAATAATAATAATAATAAAGCTAATATATAATCGTAATAAATAATAATAATAATAATAACATAATTCAAAATTGTAAACAAACAACAATTATAAAATAATCAATGAATTATATCTATTATTTTTATTATATTACAGGGGTATTTTCGTCATTAACACTATTTTCTATTTTGTCCCTGACAATCAAACACATTTTTGTACTCAGGACGAAAACAAAAATTTTTGTTCTATCCACCGCAACTAAATATCTCACTATTTTTAATTTTTGTTCTATTTCGTCCCGTCCCGTCCTGTCCTTATCTGCCGAGAACGGTAACCAAATCCTACGGAATGCAACGGGTAACTTGAGGAAAGTAACTAGTGAGAACAGAGCGGAGAAGAGGAGCTCCAAGAACCACTGCAAGCATCACCTTCGAAGTGTCGCAACCACTCTCCCAAATTGCGTAAATGATCGAAGATTCGAGAAAGATTAAAGTAGTTTGGCCCTAATCGTCGAACGAAGCATTAGTTGAATGTCGAAATTTATGTCTTTTTATGTGTATCTAGTAAGCTAAGTGGGTCTATCTCGATAACCAGTTATATGTCAATCTTCTCAATTTTTAGTGAAATTTTAATCTCTCAAAAATTTTAGTGAAATTTTTAGTGAAATTTTACCAGTACAATTTTTATGCGTAACTTTCATATCCTCGTTCTTTGGGGGCGTTCAACCCCGCCCGAACATTAGTGTCAAAACCTCCTTAAACCCCCGAGTCATGCGACAACTTACGGCCACCGCCATCCGTCTCCGGCGCCGCCATTTCAAAAACCCTTTTAGCAACACTCTTCACCTACTCGTCCGTTTCTACAAGCCCCCGAGACCACCAACACCGCCTGCCCCACCTAAACCACCAAAGCCACCTAAAAAGCCTCAATCTTTCACTATCCACGACTCTTTATGGGAAGATTCCTATAGTTGGATGTCAAACCTCAACGACAAGGTGGCGATGAGACACATGGACATTCATATGGAACAGGAGGAAAAATACATCGAAGCTGTCATGTCTGACACACTGAAGCTGCAAAGCAAGCTCCAGACTGAAATGGCTTCAAGGATGCAGATTGATCTCTCAACCTGTCCTTACCGATGGGGTCCATGGTACACGTCGAAATTTCGTCACTTTGCCTGCCCAAAAAACTTTGGATGATAAGAATTGACTGGATTCAGAAAGAGTAGCATGTAACTTTAATTTTGTTGTTTTATATTCCTTTCTGTTGAAGTAGGAACTTGATAGTAGAATGCTTGGTGTATATTTCGATTTTTCGTTGGTCCATTTTATATATTCATGGTGAGTATTACTTCTGCGCAGGTTGTATTATCGAAGAGTTGAAGAGGGAAAGCAGTATTCAGTGCTCTGTCGGAGATTGGCAAGCTTGCATGAAGAATTCATTTCGAACAAGTCTCCAGCAGCTGGGTTTGATTTTGTATCTGGTAAGAAGATTGAGCAGAAGCTGCTTGATCATAATCAAGAAGCTGAGAGATTTGGAGGTAATAACAGATGTTACTGGAAATAAATTTTTAAGACATTTGAAAATGTTATTTTGGTTATTTAAGTGGGAATTTTACAGGTTATGCCTTTGAAGAATTATCCGAAATATCTCCAGATCACCAGTTTCTAGCATACACTATGTATGACAAGGACAATGACTACTTTAAGTTATCTGTAAGGAATCTCAATTCAGGTGCATTGTGTACTAAACCTCAGGCAGACCGAGTATCAAGTTTGGCATGGGCCAAGAACGGCCAGGCGCTGCTTTATGTTGTTACCAATCAATATAAGAGGCCTTGTAGGTGGGTATAACCTGTGTTTTGTCAGAATTCGATGTTATTTGTCTTGTCATAGAGTATGCTTTTTGATCTGCCGATTGGATCCTATGAAACAAAATCAGAATGTTTCTTGCTCATCAGGATATATTGCAGCATGATTGGGTCAACTGATGATGATGTTTTGCTTCTTGATGAATTGGATGAGAATGTGGTTGTGAACATAAGACATACAAAGGATTTCTGCTTTGTTACTGTCAATTCTTACTCTGCTACCTCTTCAAAGGTATTGCTTTTTGGACACCCTTAGCTCTCAGACTTGGGAACACTTTGGTAATGTTATTCAAAAATAAAATAATGGTAACCATGTTTTAGGTCTTTCTGATAAATGCAGCTGATCCTTTGTCTGGCATGACATTAATTTGGGAGGGTGAAGCTCAAGTTCACTGTATAATTGAACATCATCAAGGATACCTTTATTTATTTACCAATGCAGCAAAGGAAGGGCAGTTGGTAGATCACCATTATCTTCTGCGTACTGCAGTGGATTCTTCTGGAAATCCAAGAATCTGGCAGGTTTGTCGGTCAGCTATGTATTTATCTTCTAGCCATAGCATTTGTTTGTTCATCTCTGCTTATGAGTTATGAATCCTATGACCGGTAAGGTATTTTGATACGTGATCTACATTTCTTGTCTTCTTTTATAGTTTGTGACTGATATGTGCCTATTTTTGAGGTACAACACTGCCCTCCGTACTTTTTGAATAATGACTCTGCCATTAGTGCAGCAAGTGTTCAATGATGATCGAGATTTAACTGTGGAGGATGTTGATTTCTGTGAGACACACTTGACATTAATTATAACTGAAGGACAGAATCTTAAACTTTGTTCGGTTGATCTACCTTTGCCTGCTGGGAAGGTAAAGACATTCATTTTTTTTATGGATTAAGTGTGTTACACTGTAGAAACAGTTCCAGAATGAGTATTTTAACATCATATTCATCTGTTCTCAATATTTACTCTCCTCTTGGTTTCGCAGGAGGGACATGATCTCAAGGAGCTTAACCCCAGGTTCCTTCCCCTTCCCAAGTATGTTTCTCAAATTTCACCAGGTCCAAATTATGATTTTCAATCATCCGTCGTGCGCTTTACAATATCATCACCAGTGGTATGAACATCTAACTTTGAAAAACATCTTTGGTTATTTTTTGCACTAATTGATTGTACAATGTTTAAGGATATTGTCAAATGTACCTGATTCAGATATGGTTATTTGATTGCAAAAACTTTTCTTACAGAGTATGTTTTAGCCATACATCCACATAAGGATGGGTGACATAGGTCCATAATTTTGATATAGCTAGGTTAAAATATTATAGCTACTAAATAACTTTTTTAACACAAGATCTAAACAAACTTCTTCATTATCAGTGGGGAAATAAAAGTTGACATATGAAACAATATGGTAACTCTGTATTTTCATTTCCCAGTGGGTCCCAATTATCAGCCCTCTCTCTGAAACACATGTCAGACCTGTGTTTCCTATTTTTACATGCCCAAATGAATTATCCCTTTCTGATTGAATGTTGAGAAATTTACCTGTTGATTGGGGATTGTTAAATGTGAGGTCTTGACCTCTTTGATTAACTTGGTTTTTGAGATTTTATCAGAGATGTTAACAACTCCAGATACCATATCTTGCATACTTCCACTCAAATGTCGGCAGTAATGCTTATCATTTTCTCATCCTGCTGCTTTCTCTTTATAGGGTTCATCACAATGTAACTATGCCAGTCATTTAATTGTTTTGAACAGATTGCCTATGTCTCTATGTGAGCATGTTACCTTTGCCTGGTTTAAGAATGTGAGTTTCACCAAATCCTCACCTCCAAATTTCTTTCAGATGCCTGATGCTGTTGTTGATTATGACCTATCCAATGGCAAGTGGAGTATCATCCAACAACAAGACATCCTTCATTTAAGAACAAGAATCTTGTATGGGACAACTTCTTCTGCAAGCATTGGTGAAAATTCCTGCAAGAAACAATACTCTGGGATGTTAAAAGATGCCAAATCTGAAGATGATAACTTATGGAATGACTTATCAGAGTTTTATGCTTGTGAAAAGTATGAGGTTGCTTCTTATGATGGAGTTAAGGTTCCTTTGACTGTTGTGTATTCACATAAAAACAGAATTGAGAATCAAAACCCTGGGTTGCTTCATGGTCATGGAGCTTATGGTGAGTTACTTGACAAAAGATGGCACAGCGAGTTGAAAAGCCTTCTTGATCGTGGTTGGGTTATTGCCTATGCTGATGTTAGGTTTGTTTTACCTATCCTACTGTTTTGCAGTCATTTCTTTTGACTTAACCTATATTTTTACTTGAATGCTATGATAATTTAGAGACTCTTGCGAAATTGAAACCAAAAAAGGAAATGTGTTCTTGCTAAATGGTTAACATTGATGAAGCTTTTAGAAGTAATGCAGAGTATTCAGGTGCCTATACAATGATTAAACTGCCCTGTTTGCAGAGGTGGAGGTGGTCTGGGTAAGAAGTGGCATCATGATGGTAGACATAGGAAGAAAATCAATTCAATCAAAGACTATGTCTCCTGTGCTGAATTCCTCATAGAAAAGGGGATTGTACAAGAAAAGAAACTTGCTGGCTGGGGTTATAGTGCCGGTGGCCTTTTAGTAGCTTCAGCTATCAATCACAGCCCTGATTTATTTCGTGCTGCTATATTGAAGGTAAATATGAACTTCTTTCTCAAGTTTTAGCTCATCCACCTTCTCATTATCATGAGCATTTTGAAAGATTTTACATCTGTAAACAGCATTTGCTGTAGTTCCTTAGCATTGTAACTGAATGAACCAATTGATGGGAACTGGCATTCAAAACTAGAAGTTTTTTTATTCAATATTAACATGATTATTAAAAGTTTAAAGCTAGAATGACTTTGTTTCAGGTATGTTCCATATCATTTTGTCTTCTCTGTCTATTCCAGGTTCCTTTTTTGGATGCTACCAACACCCTTCTCTATCCCATTTTACCGCTTACAGCAGCTGACTACGAAGAGTTCGGATCTCCTGGGGACATGGACGATTTTCATGCGATACAAGAATATTCCCCTTATGACAATATCCAACAGAATGTTCTCTACCCTGCTGTATTGATAACCACATCATTTACTACTAGGTGATTTTCTGGCTTTTTGTTTTGTCAAGTAATGATAAAAACAAAATTACTAGGTGAAGGATGACGAAAATATGAAGGTCAACAGATTAACAAAAGCAGCAGTTCTCTTTTATTTTTCTTCTATTCTTGCAGCTTTACATGATCTTGTTCCGATAGTGACGGCTACCGTTATTTACTTTCATAGCTTATCTAATACTTGATTGTTTGTGAAATGTCTAAACCTAAGCCCTCTTAGGAGTCGCTGCTTTAAAATATACGTTTTTATCTTTGGATTTATTGAGAGGTCAACTAGCCTTTTGTTATTACTTTCTTTAGCACCCATTAAGGAGATTTGATTTTGATATCGATTTCAGGTTGCTATTTCTTATTCTTTATCAGTGTCATGTTTTTGAGTCCTGTGGACTGCATTATCTACTTGAAGTCCCTAGTTAAGGTTGATGTTTAGCGTTAAAAGTTGTGTGTTGTCCTGTGGCCTGACGCAGGACACTGTTGAGCTCTCAATGGGAAAACAGTAACTATATCTGCAATCATATGGCATGTCACTTAAAAGTATTTTCAGGGGTTAGTACAGAGTGGCACCATAAATTAAGTTACCTTCAACTTGGACTTGCAAGTATTCTTCATGTTTATGATTGGTTCATGCCATAGATACTTGAGCATAACTTTGCTCTAAGCCATCTTATGCATGTACTTACGGGTAGAACCTTGGATTTATTGGTTATTTGTTGATATGGGACGAGTTATATATACATACATACATACCTATATATATATATATTTTTTTTTATTTTATATATATATATATTTTTTATATAATTTTATTTTATCGTTTTTCATGAGTGGGATGCTCATGGTATTTTTATCCAACATCTTTCAGATTTGGGGTTTGGGAAGCTGCAAAATGGATTGCACGAGTCCGTGAATCTGCTATTTATGATCCCACGCGCCCGTTGTTGCTTAATTTAACAACAGATATAGTGGAGGAGAACAGATACCTGCAGTGCAAGGAGTCAGCTTTAGAAGCTGCATTTCTTATTAAGATGATGCAATGCTGAGCACATTTTTTCACTTGCACAATCCATTGATGGATCTATTGACCCTTTTGCTGGACTGGCAATTTCTACAATGTGAAGATTGTTACTTGTTGTTCTCTAACATTGGAGGCACAATTCAGCTGTACTGTTAGATGCTACCTGATAGATCTGCACAAGGTGGAATTCTGTTTCTGTTGGTATTATGGCTTTGTTACTTGTAAAGGCCATAATGCTTATTACAAAATTTAATTTAATATAATTTGTGTTGTCTTTTTGTACGCAAGGTAGCTTACTCTTTACTATTAGAAGGATAACTGATTATAAATTTTAAAGGTTTATATCATGCATTGTTATTTTTTTTTTCCACATTAACGACTATCATTACGACATGCAAAATCCAGAAAGCTAATAAACATTGTTTATGAACCCACTAGGATCGTATGTCTTCCATCAGCTGCGGTCTGTAGACGCTGTACACAAGTTCTTTTTAGAGCACATAAAATTCTCTGTTAAGGTGTTTCAATCTTTAAAGCTCACCTATATATTTATGTAAGATTTACGTAAATATGTAGATAAGAGATCTCCTTTTAGAGGACTTCCCCACAAGAACTCTTAAAAAAGGAAGAGAGCATGAGCCGCCTGTCATTATATTCATCTGCTGTCATAAGATAGTGTTGAAATTTGGCATTTGAAAATTGGAACAAGCTTTTAGTGGAGTACAGTGGCATCTTGGTTGGTTCAGGCTTTATGTTATTGAAAAGTAGGTTGTAGTAATCATTGTCTTTCTCCAACTGACGTTCGCAATGCTATGTTCACAGCTACTTTATCTAAAAGAGTCATCCCTGTCCTTAGAATCCAATCCTGAATCCACAATGACCAAAAGGGCAAGATAAGCATAACTATCATCGTCTCTGTTCTTTTTATGGGAAACAAAACTCAATGGATATAAGCAAAATCTTGACAATTGTCGAAGAAAGAGGAGACCCCATTTCAATGTAAATAGCCAAAAATTGACAATGAGCTTCACAATGTAGAAGGATTTGTCCTATTTCATATACACAATTCAATCGAGGGACTGTTTTTGTTTTCATTAGTTATTTATTTATATTTTCAAGAAACGCAGGTGCCGAGAACTGTGATCTGACCACCATACTGGTCATACTTTAGTAACTGGAGGAATATAGGTTATTAACTACAAACACAAACTTCTTGCAGCAAGAGCATTGTCAAATGTCTAAAGTATTAGTACTATGTCAAGGTTATTAAGATAAGCCACCATCCTTTTAAGAATCTTCAACTGGCGTACAACATATCAACATATCATTGAGTGGTTTGGATGTAATTGTTTAACAAATCACCCCTCAAGCGTAAATGACACACCTTAAGCAAAGTGCAGGAACTGAAAGCACTTCAAACAATCAGGATTCCTACCCCAATCAATATTTCTGTCTTCCAAGACACGTATGGACTTACCACATGTTCGACAATAAACCTCTAATCACTGCACTTAAAATAGCCTTCACAGTCTTGAAAGAGACACGATCCGCAATAGGAACTAGAAGTAACTAGCATCATAGATTTGGACAGAATCTTCGAAAAAAAATTTACAGAAGCAAAGTTTTCCATTTTCTATGGGAAAGAGCAGAATGTTTGTAAAGGTTCTGCTCATACGATTCTGCTTTGAGATTTAGTACTCACCATAACATCCCGGGAGGATACAAATTCTGAAACCAACTCCACATGTAGAAAAGGTAAAATTGGTAAAACAAACTAGAATCAACAAATTCACCCATTCTATCAGAGTCTCCAGGAAGAGCAAAAGAATCCAGGAGAACTATGGATAGCAATCTCAGAATTCACATCTCTGATCCCTCGTCAACGGTTGGAAGGCCGCCATTTCTTATGAAGGCTGGATTGAGAAACTTTGACACAAAAGCCCACAACTTGTAGACATCCTCAAAGTTTGTCAGAAATCCCAAGGATGCTGTAACAACCTCGACTCTTATGAAGCTACTTTTCCCATTAAGTTGACCATTTTCCATTGGCCTGCATAGAGTCGTATCCTCCAGGTTGAAAGCACCTCCTTGTTGCCTTGGGCTATCAAGAATCCGTATGTGACTAAGGAAACCAATTCCAAGAGAAATGCCTTCTCTTTCAGCCAGCTTCTGAACAACTTCTGGATTGATAAGGCCACGGTTTCTATCTCTAATGTTGAAAGCAACAGCTGCACCCCTTTCATATTTTATTTTTGGCCCATATATGTGAACCAGGTTCACTCTTCCATCACCATCCAAACTAGGAAATCTTAATTGCAATAATGAGGTCACAAGCCAATTAATCAAAAACCTCAATCGAAGAGTGGTTTTGTTGAGACCCAAGGCATTCACATGATCTAAATGTCGGCAAATTATCTCAGGTTCCCTACTATCCCAGTCTTGCCCATCATATTCACCATTACTGGTGTAATCTTCATCATCTAGGCTGGTAGCATATACTTCTTCAGGCTCCAGAGTATGACTTGGACGTTCTTTGAGGTTATCCTCTGCACTAAATGATACCCTTCTTCCCTTGCTTGGATGTTCATTATCTTCCAACCCAAAAAATCTAGTAGTGGCATATCTATTCACTTCCCTTCTGCCCAACAACCGGAATTCACCTTCTGTTTCTCTTCTTATGGCATTTTCCTTCTTCTCCAGACCTGAGGCTGAACCATTAGCTAGGCGGTGATTCTGTGCAGCCAAAGTCAAATCGTTGAGACGAGATCTGCTTATGCCAGAGTTTGATAAGGAATCAGGATGTAGTAGATTACCATTTCCAGGCTCTTCCTCAATCTCATGAAAATTTGCTTGTCGTGAAACCCTTTTGTTGAATTGTTCTTCAGAGACCTCCTTAACACGATCCAACTCCTGTGAAACCGACAGAACCGCAGCATCAAATGAAAGCACATGATTGTCATCATGTGGCCTCGGGTTGACTCCTTTGTCATCATATAGTGGGCTTCCATACATCTTCGACATTGGCTTTGGAGAGAGTCGTTTATGATTTTTCTTGCCAGAAAACCAGAAAGGTGGCAAGGGAGAGTCCATCTTTTGTTTAATCAATTGACCTGCACTATCTGAACCTGGTGGACTCTGACCCAAATCAATCCAAAACGAGTTATCTGATGATTCATCTTCACTAAATACTGGACTTTTCATCATCTCCCCAACTGAAATACACTCAGTTTCTTCAAAGATGGTACTTGTATTGTCTCTATCAGAACTATTTTCTTGGTTCATCTCAGTCTCAAACACATCTCTTACCTGAGCAGAGGTATAAGCACCAGAAAAGGCAGGCAAGTGTGAACCAGGACGGGTTTCAGTAGTTTTATCACCATTTGCAGTGACGTCACCATCTTCAATGCCAACCACTCCATCAAGACCATCACCAGAGTCACTCAAATACAAAGGATACTCTGGTGTAATCTTCACCATTCCAGACCCTGTACTACCTGATTGATTTTGAAGTGCTCCCATCACTGATTTCTTGATAAGAAGACACCCAAAACCAGTTGGGTCATATCCAAATACTCTGTAAAACGATGTTACAATAAAATCAGGACGAAACAAGGATAAACCAAGTGAATCCATGTCTTTTGGCCCCAATGACCCGGCATCAAGCAAAACATGCCAATTGTTTTGTTGAGCCAAGGCCATCCACTGGTATGAATATTTGGCTCCAGTAACTCTTGACTGAACTGGAAACACAAACAAACCAACAGCAGAATCCTTCTTCCTCCTCTTCTTACTCGCAATTTGCTTCCTCAAATCAGTGGAACAAAGTTTAAGAGTTGGCCATTTAAACCATGCACTATAAACTTTTGCACCCTTCTCTTTGGCACTTTGAGCCATCCAATTCACGGACTGGCTCTCATAATCAAACATGGTCAATAGCTTCTTGTTAGTGTGAAAAGGATACGACTCTGCAAGCAGTTTAAACGCAGACCCCCGACTAACTGTGAAAACAAGTCCGTACTCATTCTCCGGGATGTTCAGATAGTCCATAATTCTGGTCTTTATATCATGTTCTACGGTACCTTTATCGGCACCACCATAGAGAGCATGATTACTCAAATTTGCTGTTATCTCAGATAAGCTAAATGTAGAAGACTCCCAGTAATGCAGAGTCTGAACATATGAAAAAAGCCCAAATCCACAGTAATCAAGGCATACCTTCGGAGACAAATGTGCATACTCATCTAATCTCAACTGATCAACCTTCTCTGAAGACTTGTACCTGGGGTACATTTTGAGGAACTTGGAAAATGACTGCTGGAGGTCAGGAATCTCCTCTTCACTCTCAAATACTCGATCAGCTGCCAGAGCTGTGCAGCGCAAGAATTCACGTTGAGCATGGAGTCTTGCAAGAGATCTTGATCTCTCAAGACTCTGATCTTGATTTGCACCTGACTCAGAGTCCATGTCATTTGATTTGAACAGAGACCCATGTTCAGATGCTTCTTCAAGAGCCTCCCTCAGCTTCAGTTCTTGCAGTTTCCGAAGAATAGATGGGTTTCTCTTGAAATCAATGTTGGATTCTGACCCATCTTTTCTTCTCTTCTTGTCCAAGAGCAGAGCAGCACAGTGAGATATGGGCTTCCACAGCGAAAGATGCATCAAAGCTTTTGACGTCAATCAGACAGAAAACTCAAGATAGTTAAACTGAATAAGAATTCAAAAAACTAGGGGTTCAGTCTGGTTTAGCCCATCTGAAAGATTTACAGCAGAGGATCGGTTTGAAACCCTAAATCTTTCAACTTCTCTCGACTTCAAATCCAGATCAAAAGAGTCGCCAATTTGGATTTTAGCAAGAATCCAAACAAGAAAAAGAGAAGGTTTAAACCTGAAGACAATTTACCAAAGAAGTCAGCCGCAGGAATAAACCCAGAATTAAAACGACTCGAATAAAGAAAGTCAAAGCCCCCGTTCCAAAGGAAAGTTCAACAAAGAAAACAACTTTAGCAGAAACCCGAGAAAAAGTGAGAGTCAAAAGGTAAGAACTTCAAAACCCAGATCCCCAAATTAGGCCAAATAAATTCACACCCGGCAAGACACTCAAAAACAATCAAGAGAAAAAGGGTTTTGTACAAAAGGTTCAGAGAATGTAGAGAAGCTCTTAGAAATCCATACAGCAAGGTGACTCCAGACTCAAGACTCCATTCTACACACCTGAGAGAGCTCAAAAACAACCCTTTTCTCTAATTTCTCTCACTACACTGAAACAACACAAACAAAACCAATGCCTCTCCACATCAAAAGTCCATTTTATTCTTTTGAGGATAATAAACTAAATCCAAAACAAAACATACCAGTATTGATAGTCCCACTATAAGCTCCTGCTTTCTCTCTCCCCCCATGTGTCACACACACACACACATACACAATTGACCCCCCCCCCCCCTCTCTCTCTCTCTCTCCTCTATCTCCACAATCTTCCACACCAACCGCCCATTAACAGACAGTGAGAAAGGACATTGACATTGGCAATCCAAGTGCAAGTCCTGTTTAGCATATTAACTGTGTCTTTCTTTCGTTGGCTTCTTAATTGTTTATTGATCATTAACATCAGTTACTCGGTGTTACTGACATCAATTAATCTCCTTTATTAATTGATGTATCGAAGCGTTTGATTCCCCTATCTTAGTTCCTATAAGCATGAATAAAAAAGTCAACATAACAAGCGTAGCTTCTAAATTCAAAGCCACGTCCTCCACGGCTCCACCATGAATCATGCTCCTTTATTAGACAATCTCCATTTAAATATCATTGTTTAGATTAAAAAAACCCAATTAGTAGTTATTCCGAGATCTTTTTTATTTATATTTTCTACGAGTTAAGTGTGACGAGATGATTGTAGCTTACTGTGAGATTAGCCTCGGAGTGGCAGGTAGTAGGTGTTTATGGTTCCTACTTCCTACAGACGTGTCCAAAGTCAGAGATACTTACCATTGTTTTTAGTTGAAAGAGACAAAACTCACCAATAAGATACAGGAGTTTATGAAAAAAAAAAATACAAGAATTCCAAAGATTAGCTTTTAATTTTTATTAAAAGGAATATCAAAATCCACACGTCAGCCATGCCATGATAAAAGATTTTAGTCAACTGGGATAAGAGGAGTGATATACAATAGCATTATTCCTTAAATGCATCCAAGGAAATAATATTAATTAATTAACTAACAGCAGTAATACGACACTTAATAAGGTTATTTTTTTTGTGATCGGAACATTACGAGTTCAAGTTACATAAAGAACCTCTTTATAAAATACAAAGAAAAGATTGTCTACCTTGTAGAGTTTGGTGCATTAGGCAGCATTTTTAATATTAAGAAACCTATTGGCTGATTGATTACGGTGGTGATAGCATTATCCCCATTTAATATGTTAGGTGTTGTGGGGCTCTTGTCCCTAAATGTTACAAGATAATAATGCAAATATATGTCTTCAGTATAAAATCCGGATAGAGCCTAGAATTTTTGTTGCAAGTGAAGACAAATATTTAGTGTGCAACCAACTGTGCATTCCTGTTGCATTTATGGTTCCATTACATATAATATGATGAAGCCTAAATTGGATTAGAAGATATAACTTCAGTGTTTTGGGTATAAGGCGTGGGCAAAATTTGTTCTCTAAGGCTCAGGACTCAGCCAACACCTGCCATGCGAATCATAAGGGTGACTTTGGCTTCATTTGGTGGTCAAATACACGAAATTGAATACTATATACTACCCACTCAACTCAATACAAAAGTTTTAGGTCAACTTGAAGCTACGTATCAATTCAAAGTAAAACAGAGCCTGTGGATTCCTCTGTCTCAGTAACCGAACCACTGCCCAAAACCCCATAACATCCACAGGTTGCTACATTTCATTCTGTTATTTAGTGAGGTCGAGATGCCTCAAGACTAGTAGGCTCGCATTTCCAGGTTAATGGATTGCTATAAAGACAAGACCGAGCATACTCTATGTAGAATGCTGTTATTACTTATTAATAATTCAAAAATTCACTGTCTAATTATAAGCGTTGTTTAATTACTTCTAATTATTAAAATAATAAATAATTATCCTTCTCATAAAAATATTGCTTTTTTTTATGAACATGAATTGCTCTAGATAAGAATGACTAGAACCTAGTTCCTTGTCTAGTGAAACAATCAACTCAGGTATTTGTATTCAGTTGCATTGGCGGTCAATGAGAAGTAAGCCAAACCCATGTCAATCCACTTGTTGTATCAATTTCAATTCTTTACTGTCGGATGAGGGACAAAAAGTTGGTTTTCCTGCGTTTGATAGGCAGCCAAATGAATCATTAAAAGATTGTCTTTAATTTGTTTCGTTGGTGTGGTTTGCACGTGCGCAGGTTGTGAGTTTGTTCTGATTGCTTTGAGGCTGAAATGATAACGAATCATTTACCAGTCAACAATCTTTATATAAAGGCTGAACTTTTTGCCCTCTTTGGTCATGAACAAGGTAGCTGGACTGGACCAGATCAAAAGGCTAAGCTACAATTATAACTGATCCTACGGAGGATCCAAGTTCTCTTTTTCTTTTCTTTTGTCCCAAATGACTAGGCCTAAGATATACTCTGCTGTCCCGTGCCTGTCTTGTCTATGTGCATGGTGAACATGTTGCATGTCGATATGCAAGAGAAATCATTTCTCTTTTGGTATTATGCCTACTTCTTTATGGATTAGCTTTTCAGATAATCAGATCTCTTTTTATTCTTTTCAAGTTCCACTAGACTTTTCGCATCTACCGGAGGACTCAGCTTTCTATGCCTATAATTCCAATTCCTGAGAAAGCAATTGACTTTAGGTAGTATCATCAACCACATGCCAATTCTGCAGTAAAAAGTTTAAGAAAGTAACAAAACCACCGGACTCACAGAATCAATCAATGAGAACTTATGAAAAGTTACTTGTTGGTTAGTCCATGTAAAGGCCTAAAGTAGACACACAATAGTTTGGGTTTAGGCTTCACGATGTGTAACCCACAATACTGCCTACAACTTCGCTGCCTCACGGACCGTTCACCTACAACAGGGCAACCATGGGCTCTCCCACAGCAGATACTGAAATTTTCTTCGTTTTTTTTTTTTTGAAAATTTGCGGACACTGAAAGTTAACAGTACACAATCCAAGTTTGTTAAGAGTTTAACCAAGAAAGCCTCTCCTGCAGAGTTTAGTAGACAGATATGGAAGTACACCGAAGGACATGCAATGAGTACACACAAAACCAGCAAAAGAGAGTTCAAAAACTACACACAAAACCTGGGGTGATCATGATCTTGTGGCGAGACAGATTTCATTACATTCTTCCGTCAAGGAAAAGTTTCCATACTGCATTTTACTTGTTGCCCATTAGGTCCCCTTTGTAGTTCATAGAACTATAAACTTACCATCAGCATGCACGTCCTTTTGTTTTATTCCCTTCTTCCACATTCTCGTGGCTATCTGCAGTCCTACGCCTTTGTCTTAGTCTAGCACCAATACTATCTGAACCAGCTTCATTGGCCCAATTACGCTTCTCCCACTTGCGCTTCTGTAGTTGGACTTGAGTTTTAGGTGTAATGTTACTATTTTCATTCTTTTTAACTGTGGAACACAAACCACTGTCATGTTTAATCCCACTTTCTAAGGCAACTTCAAATATAGGCATTGAAAGGTGATCGTGATTCTCATCAGTGACCCCTGAAAACTCCACATTCTTAGACTGCATTGAAAGGTGATCAAGATTTTCATCAGTGACCGCTGAAGACTCCGCATTCTTAGACTGCATTGAAAGATGATCCCGATTCTCATCAGTAACTGCTGAAGACTCCACATTCTTAGACTGCATTGAAAGGTGATGATGATTCTCATCAGTGACCACTGAAGACTCCTCATTCTTAGACTGCATTGAAAGGTGATCGTGATTCTCGCAAGTGACCGCTGAAGACTCCGCATTCTTAGACCGCGTTTCACTGTCTGAGAAAAGCAATGACCGTTTTGTCTTATCACCTCTAAAATCAATCTCTGCCTTGCCTTGAAATTTAGGTTTGATATCATTCTTACACTTGGAGAAATCAGCTAATTGACCTGCAATTTGAGAATTTGATGATAACACATGTTTATCATCAACATGTGGAGACCTCTGAGATGAGCCCTTTCCATCCGAAAAGGGCAGTGACCTTTTGACAGAAACTTGACCAGTTGTAATTAAGTTTTGACCTTCGTTATCTTGTGAGCGTCGTGTATAGATGAGATAATGTGCAACTGACTTGTAGCCTAATCCTGATACCTGAAACGTAGATAAATGCTTAGCTCAAGTTCATGTGTTGTGAAGAACAACTCTTCCATATTTTATGATAGGTCTTACCTTTTTGTAAAGTTGACCAGTAGCCGGCCATCCTTTTGCTTGCCGGCACAAACTGCAGTTGCAAATCCCACGACAGACAGGGCATAACCAATATGGGTTCTCTAGGGCTTCAAGTACGTGCTCCCCATATCTGCTTAAAGAGCAAGGAAAAACCAAAAGTAATAATTGTGTAATTCTTTCCAGTATTTAACTTATGAATATATGAGTTACTCAAAAGAGTATATACTCTTTCATGGAGTCAGAGCACATTTCAGATAAAGGAAAGACCACTAGGACAGGATCTTGCTGCTAAGATTCGACTACAATAAACATGAATGAAGTGAAAGCCACACATATCGCGTTGTGAGCCAAAAAGACTAAGAGTGAAATTAAATAGGGAAGAGGACCCAATAAAATGCTTGTTTTCCAAAACCTAATAGAGAACTTGGAGATGATGGATAATGCAAGAGAATTTCAAAGAAATAACAAAAATAATAAACTCCTGCTTCGTAAGGATATAAAATTCATGAGGATTGCTTCAGTAGTCAGGGTGTCTTGTCAGTTACAACTGGGTAAAAAATTTTAGAAAAAAGAGGTTATGAACTTCTTCAGAATTATACCTCATGTACAAACAATCTCCACAAAACTGCCCTTGGACCATATTGCATTTGCAGCAGTGGGTACGATAACCAAGAGTCTTCTGCCTGTTGAACATCTTACTACTTAGTGAGAAGACCCAATGCTATATCTATGATAATAAGTGCAACCTAGAGATTAAGGGAATACAAAAATGTTAAAGAGATAACGGGCAAAGTGAAAACAAAAATAAACATGAGAATTTTATAATAGTTGACAAAGAATCTCATGTTAAGAATACCTCTGCATTGCATTTTGAAGGTCCTAAATCTTCTCCAAGTTTATATTATAGGTATGGCTATGATATATGCCCAGGAAGCATACACAATTTTATTTACTATAACCACCCTCCAGCACGTAATAAGTCCCAACATTCCATGTAAACATTATCCTCAACAGAAATCTCTTGAAAACATCCTTATTACAGTCTTCCAATTTCAAGCCTTTCATACAAACCCTTACATAACCAAAAATGGCTAAGGAGCACCACAGCAAACATCATTAGTGAACATTCACAAGTGTTATACAAATACATGTATTACGATGTTATCAATGTGCAAAAGGACATATGAATATATGATGCAACCTAATATTACAACCTCAATACGTATTATCACACAAGTACAATCAATAAGTGTTCAGACCTGCATTGGTGGCAAGTCTTTCCTTTGACTTGATCATAAATCCGAGTTCCACCTGAGCTATACCCATCCACGAAAAGTGTCCACGGCCTGTCAGTGTTCCCCAACAGTTTCTCATGCTCTTCTGTATAAACCTCTGGCTTACCCCTCTCTAGATTCACGTACTCATATTCCCTGTTCTTCAATTCCACCTCCGAGTAGCAAACTGGGGTCGCACTTTGCAACCTAAAACCACCCAAATTTTGAAAACAGAAACCCACGAAAGAAAACTTCTATGTCACTTTTGCAGGAAACTGGCCAGAAATAAGTACGTGATATTAACGAATAAATTAGAATGCAAAATGACTTAATAATATGGTTGCAGAAAAGAACCCCAAAACAAGAAAGACACAAAATTTTGTCTTTTTTCCGTTGTTATACAGTTCCGGAGTTATATAAAACCCAACAATACTTCAAGGCTCTAAACTTCCACGCAGACATTGAAACGAAATAGTAGAAAAGATCAGGACTTGACATACTATTTTGGAGGGCACAGTAATGACAGGAAAAACGAAACCGGAGCAGCTAAAACAATATACCCACAAAACCGAATGCAACAAAGTCCCTGATTTAAAAAATCCATAAAAACAGCAAACCGTGAAACAAATTACCTAGATGACCGACGAAGAGGCAGATCAGATTGCAGGGGAGTGGAAAGCTTAATGGAAGATGGGCTTTTCCTTGGGGCATTTCTTCGAGAACTGAGGGATTTGAGGTTTAGAGATAGGTCCTTGAGACCCAGTTTTTGCATTCTCTCAAGGTTTTCCTTAATCCTCTCTTCTCTGGACCGCTCATAGAGTGATATCCCAGGGCTCTGGTTGTCCAAGATTTCAGGTACATGGCTTGTGTTCTTTCCGTTCCTCATGGTCGGCGACCCCGTGAGCTCTATCGTTCTCTCTAAGACACAGTGTTGGGATATGTGCATGTCTGTATTGTATTGTATGTAGGTATGCGGGTGTAAGTGGTGTTTCAACGGTCGATTTTTGAGATAAACATGGAAATAGGGGGGAAATGGAAAGTTGAAGTTTTGAGTTTTTCAAAGTTGCCCTCTGCCTAGGTAGGTGTATACTAATTGGCAGTCTTAAAGCTTTACTTGTCTCAATTTTGATGGTTTTTTGGCAGCAAAAGTCCCTGTGATTTTAATTTACGGCATAATTTTTCCTGTGGTTTTAATTTCGTTAGTAAAGGTCCCTATGGTTTCAATTAAGGTCACGATGAGTCCTTTCAACCTGCTATAGCAGGTTCAATCGGTTACCCTCTCTTTCAATGACATGTGTCAAAAGATTATTGGATGAAAATTACTTTTTTAAAAAAGGAAAAATTTAAAAGAGTTAATATCAACCTCTCTCTCTCTCTCTCTCTCTCGCGTAACGATCATTGTCTTTGCTTTGTTTTCTCTAATCTGCAAATCAATATCCATTTC
>JANZLX010000213.1:6526373-6537345 GCA_025531955.1 Erythroxylum orinocense | reverse complement strand
TTAGAAATGTGATGCACGGCCATAAGTGAAAGAAGGGTCTAGAATATTGACTCTTCTTTGACCAAATGGGGTGAAATCACCATTTTTCCCTTAGCTTATGTGAAATTGCCATTTTACCCTCCAAACTTTCCTAAATTTGCAATTAAGCCCAAAGTTTAGAAATCTCCAAAATTTTTATTTCTATTTTGGTCCTTGGACTCTTGGGAACAATAATTAAGCCCCTTAACTTCATAAAATTACATATTGGTCCTCCAAGAATTGAAAATTTACTATTAAGTCCTTTAACTTTTAACAGTTTGCAAATAAGCCCTTATGTAGTTCAACTTTTCCAATTAAACTTTCTAAGTGTTCAATAAGTCTATAAATCATGTCTAATCATCCCTAATGCATTAGAACACATTTAATTCAACCACCATGGTCATATCCATCCGATGGACTCAATTTTACACACTTAAAAGCTTACATGTCAGATATCTCCAAGATTTCGCATACCGATTAACTCTAAGTTCATGTAAAGGCATATAACATTATAAATCATTGCATATATATCCAAAGAACTTAAATACATATTTGAACTCATACAAAACCATGTATATATCAATATACAGAAGCATCTCTAAGTACCAACCAATACAAAAGGGCTCAAAGAGTTTGGTGTTACAATCATGATGTCTTAAGGCATTGATCTAATCACCAATAAGTTATGTACAAGATATGATGAATAAATGAGCAAGATTTGTGAATAAGGTTACATACCCGGGATAGTCTATTGAGTATGCATTAAACATAACACATATACATATGTATGATTAATTGGGTATTCATTTGATTAAACAAGTTAGGAATGTATACATATGTGTGTATTGCATGATATAGAAACACAAATTGACCGACCGCATCTAGACATTGCCGGATCGTCAAGGCAATAGCTATTCTGGAGCATGCTGTGAATCAACCTAGATGTTCTCTCACCATAATCTAGTTGCTTTGTTTAAAATTTAGTTATTAAATTACTACTCATATGATTGTGATAATTTCGGACCATCAGTTGTCTAAGGAGAATGATATTCGGCAATGTATTGGAAGTGTTGTGTAAATGTATATGAATATGGAAATATGTGTTCTCTACTAAATGTTAAATTCCGGACTTAAATTCGAAGAATGTGATATATGACTGAAATATATTGGATGTGAAATAATGAATGCATGATATATGAATTGTAACATCTCATTACGTTGAAATGCTTGAACAAATAAAGAAGTTGTGACCGGAGTGACCCAAGTGAAAAAGAGCTTAAAACCAGAAATGTCCACAAAGAGTTGCAGGCTTAGTTATCAATGAGCCTAGTATCTATAATGGGTATTGGACAATATATAAAATGAACTCGATATCCACAATGGATATGGGCAGTTAAATAGGCACTCGGTCACAACAAAGTAAAAATGAAGTGAGTCACATGTGCATTTACATATGCATCCTTATTTATGAAATGATTAAATGGATAGACCTTATTGACTAATTGAATTAACATGCCCATTGAATTAAGATGAAATATTGAATAGTTAAAATCAATGAAGTATGTGATGTGATGTGAATTATTCATTTATATGACATATTTGATAAACTAGACTATATATGTGTTAACTAGTGTTGATATGAGTGAGCATATCAATGATAGTTCTTTCACTAAATTCACAAACTTATTAAAATTGCAATGTTGTTTTTCAGGTTCAAAGGAATTCTAACTCCTAAGCAGATCAAATAGAAGTCTAGTACTTATGTTTTGGAGCAAAAATGGCTCAAAGATTGGTCAGCTGACACTAAAGAGTCTACATAAGATATTTTGGTGTAACATTATACTTCATATAAAGCATCTTACAAAGAGTAGCAAACTCTTAGATGTTGTTTGTAATGAATATATGTGGATTATATACTGTAATACAACAATGTATGTTCATGTTTATAAATAAAATGGGAAGTTTTGATCTTCTTAAATACTTGTGTTATATATAATGCTTTAATAAGTGAATGTGTGAGATCCCACATCAGTTGGAGAGGGGAATGAAGTTGGAGAGGGGAATGAGATCCCAAAGCGGACAATATCTATAAGCGGGTAATCTGGGATATTACAAGTGGTATCAGAGCCGGTACCCAAACCGTTGTGTCAGCTAGGCTGGGCCCTAAAGGGGTGGAAAGTGTGAGATCCCACATCGGTTGGAGGGGGAACGAAGTACGCCTTACAAGGGTAGGAATACCTCTCCCTTACAGACGTGTTCTCTCGAGCGAGTGTGCGGGAGGAACAAAACCGTGTGGGCTGGGCCCAAAGCGAACAATATCTGTGGGCAAGTGATCTGGGCTGTTACATTGATTACTTTAAATTCATTCAATCATACTTTTATCTGTCCCTTCCTACATTCCATACTCACACAACTTTACAAATTCTCATTCAATCAAAACCTAATTCATGACTTATATCCCTCTCATCACATTTGTATTCATAAGAACACCTTCATTTCTTTAACAACTCATACTTTCCAAATTCATATACATTCATAGCAAACAATCCATTCCTTAATTATAACATAAATTATCAATTTAACTTATCAAACCCTTAATCAATCAATCAAATAACCATCTAGAGTCATTTCAAACCTTAATCAAATCCAAATATGCCAATGTAAAGTAACTTATCCTTAGTTGGTTCAACAATCACACAAAACAGAGTTTTTCACTTCCCAAGCGTTTCCCATGATCATGGGTACCTTTCAATAATCATGGAAAGACAAAACAAAAACTTTTCTTCTCCAAGGCATTTCCCACGATCGTGGGAAGGAGCTCATGCTGCTTCCAAAATCGTGGAATGGGTGAATAGACGACTCACCATCCCTTTCTTATAATATTTTTTCCAAATTTTAACACCAACATACTAATCCATTAATCATACCTCAATTATGCCTAAATTATACTTCATTTCCTCATCAATTTCGTCACTAATTCCAACTCAAAATCATTCAAATGATAACTCATAAATCATAGTCTTTCATGCATCACAATCAAAATAGAATTATCATTCACCTTCATACATATAACCTTAACTTGTCAATTTCAGGAACACTCCCAATATACTCATTTTTTTTGTATAGTTACATCATCATTTACACTTCAAATCTTAATCTAAACCGTCCATATAATCCACTATTTTCAAGCATAAAAAACAAAACAGAAACCTTACAATCCTTCATCAAATTCCAGCGCAACTTTAACATCAACCCTATAGATCACTCGTCTCAATTTAATCATCATGAATGTTTTTATTTTAACATGCCATAGAGATCAAAAATCACTTACTTATTCAGCTAAAAACCTCCTCAATCTTCAAACTAACTATCCCTCCAAATATGCAAGGACAAAGTATGCTCCAAGAACAAGGTGTGAACAAAAAGGTTTCAATTGTAAGGTGAAGGATGTGAAATTTTGGAAAAAATTCAAGGGTTAGGGAGATTATGTGAGTGTGTCATTGGTAAGAGAAAGAAGAAGAAAATATAAGACCAAAACATGGACGAAGTTGGTCTTGCAAGTGTGAGATACGTGGATGTAGGTGTGTGGAGGAGAAGGTTGACACATTTTATGCCAAGTGTCATGCTAAGACCTAGCTATATGTCTCATCCTTCAACTACTATTTGTCACTCCATAATTAGTCCACTTGTCTCATAATCACTAGACCATTTTTCACCCAATTAAGCCATCATTTGTCGCTCATTTAATTAAGCTATGTGTCACACTATTACTAATGTCATGTGTCACTATTACATAGGTCTAGTCAACCTAAATTTTTATGTATCAATTTGTCTTGCCAATTAATATTTTTCCTATACTAGATGCACATAACACTTCATCAATCATCCAATTGTAACAAAAAATTCCAATTCACTAATTGTAGTCCATCAAACCAGAATTCAAGGGATGATCAATTCACAATCACAAAATCATAACATAAACATTTAAAATCTTTCATACCCTGGAATAAATCAATTGAGTGTCTATACTATTTTTACAATGTGTACTAAATCATAATTCATGTATGCATATGAATATGATGCATGTAAATAAAATGCACTTCATGTATTATCATATGATATGACTCATATGACTTCATATAACAGTTAAATTCCCAAGTGTAGGAATGGGCCATTACAACTATACTAGCCCTTCTACTTAATTATGATTATGATGAGAAGTACATAATGGGATGTACTATTCAGTTTTGTTTTCAACTACATACGTTTTAATCAAATACATAAAGAAGAAAACATAAAATTAAGCAATAATATATTCATTAATATACAAAGAGTGTCAAATATGTGAAAAGAATCAATACAACAGTACTATCTAATAATCATCAGCAGACATAATACTCATATTTTTTACATGACCAAAAAATATTTTGGGCAATAAATCCTTTGTCAATAGGTCAGCAAACATAAGATCGGTGCTAATATGCTCTATAGGCACTCCACATTTCTTAACTTCCTCTTTAATGGTAAAATATTTCAGTTCCACATGTTTATCATCTTTGAAATACTTATCGTTCATAGAATATATTCAAAAGCCTAGCTATACTGTCGACAATCTCAAGCCTTGAAATGAAGTTTCACAACTATTTAACCTAAATCATAAGCTTAAAACATGACACAAGCTCAGTCTTTATAGTGGATGCAACAATTACAGACTATTCACACTCTTCCAAGAGATGGCTCCCTTAACTAACAAATAAACGTAGTCAAAAGTAAATTTTATTGTATCTACATAGTCAACAAAGTTTGAATATAAGTATCCAACCACCTCAAGGTGATTAGACCTCTTAAATGTAAGCACGTGTTCTTTAATACCCTATAAATATCTTAGAACTTTCTTTACTGCTTTCCAGTGATCTATACCAAGATTACTCTAGTATCTCCTTAGCATCTCCAATGAAAAACTTATGTTTGCTCTCATACATGTTTGAGCATACATTATGTTCACAAGTACAAATGCATATGGATTTGATTCCATTTGCTTTCGTTTTAATTCAGTTTTTGGACATTACACAAGTCTAAACTTGTTTCATTTCTAAATTAGAATTGGTGATGTTGAATATTTGTCCATCCTAAATCTCTTTAACACTTTATTAAGACAAACCCAATAATCTTTATGATCTATCACAAAATATTTTTATTCCTATCACAAATGTTGCCTCATCTATATATTTCATTTCGTCTGTATATTTCACTAACTGCAGGCAAGATTTCATCAACATACAAGATCAAAAAAATAAACATACTCCAACTGACCTTTATATATATATACACCCATCAATGGTGCTTTTCGTAAATCCAAAGGAAACAATAATATCATTGAACTTAAGATGTTATTATCAGAAAGCTTGTTTAAGTTCGTATATTAACTTCTTCAGTTTACAAATCATATGTTCCTTTCAAGCCTTTATGAACCTCATTGGTTGGTCTATATAGACTTTTCCCTTTAAATTACCATTTAGAAAGGTAGTTTTCACATCTATTTTGTGCAACCCTAGATCATAATGAGTCATCAAAGCCATAATAATTCTAAGTGAATTTTTCTTAAAGACCGGTAAGAAAATCTCATTATAATCAAAGCTATTTTTCTGAGTAAATCCTTTACCAATTATTCTAGCCTTATAACATTCTAGGTTATTAAAAGAATCACATTTGGTTTTAAAGACGCATTTATAACTAATTCTCTTATAACCTTCTGAAAATTCCACAAGATCTTAGACACCATTATATTCTATAGATTTGAACTCATCTTTCACAGCATCTAAACACTTATAAAAAATTTCAATGTACGTGGCTGGTGAAGAAGTTACTAGGTCATTCTCATTTCTTAAGTTTTTTTTTACTCGTGCAGATATATCATATAGTCATCAAAAATAGCTAGTCTTCTTTCTTTTTGAGACCTTCTTAATATGATTTGTTGTGGCTCTTATATTATAAGTTCATTCACTTCATGTTCAATTTCATTATGAATTGTGGTTCATTAATTTGTTGTTATTTATAATTATAGCTGGTTCAATAATTTGTGAAATAACAACTTAAGTAAGTGTACAAGTCATAGGGAATTCCATAGCCATAGGGACTTCTACTCTCTTTTGTTGAATGTTCACTATAAGTGGTGTTTAATTCCTACTAGTCTCACTATGTTCAATGAATCTAGCATTCCCAATTTCCATAATTCTTGTAATATAGTTAGGGCAATAAAATATAAACCATTTAGATTTCTTTGAATAACCAATAAAATAACCATTCATTGTTCTTGTATCTATTTTCTTTTCATGTGGATAAAAATGTCTAATTTATACCTGGAAACCCCAAACATTTAGGTGCCTTAAACTAGGTTTCCTTCCAATTCAAAAGGAGTCTTTGGAACTATCTTACTAAGAACCCCATTCCATAAATACATGACAATTTTTAAAGCATATATCCATAAAGAAGTAGGTAAAGATGAATTACATATCATACTCCCTATCATATCTAACAAAGTTTCATTATGCCTTTCTACCATACCATTTTGTTATTGAGTGCCCAGCGTCATGTATTTGTTTTGAAAATTAAAAAATAATTGATTTCAAAGCCATAAAATGCATCAATAAGTTACATTACAAGGCAGTAAGACAATACATTTTCAAAATTATACTAAATTAGGAATAACCAAAGTAATCATATTATCCTGGAAGTAGTAAGGAGTTTATAAAATCCATTTTCTTCTTGAGTGTGCACTCAATTTCTACACCACTTGATGAGCCACCAATGTTTCTCTGATCCAACAAAATAATCTTTAAACTAAGACTTGTTTATCTATTTTGATTTTGTTAAAAATTATTTGATGTCTCTTAAATCATATTGAGTAAACCGCACAATTCAAGCTGAGACTAAGACGTATCTTATCTTTTCCAATAAAGTGATACTTCTCTTTAGCCTATCTCAAGATATTGTCTCAATTAGTTTCCGAGCATATAATATTTATAATGTGTTGAATTTTTGCCCATAAGGAAGCTATATAATGGTATTTGAAGAAAAGATGATCAATGCTTTCAACTTCCAGATTGCATAATTCACATAAGACATCATTAGAGTAAAAAATCTCATCCTTTGTTTTCAATCTTTTCCTTACTACTAGCCAAGTGATAAAGGAAGCCTTAGGCTTTAAAGAACCATTCCAGACACTGTTAATCTATGGAACTAGAGGAAAACTTAGATTCAGAGCTTTAAGGCATGATGCGTTAAAGAACTCCCCTTTGTTGCATAAGGACCAAATGGGTTGTTCACAAACAAAATTGTTAGGCAAGCAATTGGGAAAGTACCTCTATAATCTATTTGCTTCTCTCCCTAAAAAGCTCCAAGAGTTTGAAAGAATTACCCTATTCACTCTAACTTTAGGAGGGATTCTGTTGATGAGACAAAAATATCGTCTCTTAGGATTAATGGACTTTAAGGAGGTCCAATTGTCATATCAAAGCTAGGTATTATCCCCCTTCCTCATTTTGATTTCAATGAATGAATAAACCACTTTCCTCGTTCTTAAAAATTGTATAAAAGGCTAAGAGTATACACACTTTCCTCATTCATGAATTGCACACAAATATCATGTCTTCAAAGAATTTAGTGAAAAGACTAACCACTTTCATCATACTTATAGTAATATTCACCATGTCTATCAGGCCTGACTATTTTTACCCTTTTGTCTAATTTCCTTTTAACCTCATTAATATAGACCTCTAAGGTATTTACAACCTAAGATTTATCATGTAGCAAACAAACATATCTATAATATGAATAATAACCTAAAAAAGTGATAGAATGTTTTTCTTTGTTGAAAGTAGGCACATTAAATGATCCACAAACATCAATGTGAATTATTTCAAAAAGCTGGGTGCTTTTTATGGCTCCTTTTTTATTATGTGTTTTGTTTATTTACCTTTAATACAATTCACACAAATTTTAAGATTAATGAAATTTAATTTAAGAAGTACCTCATTCTTTACTAATGTTTAGAATCAATTTTTGGAAATGTGTTCCAAACTCTTATACCATAAGTAAGTAGATCTATCATCGATTAAACTAGGTTTGATACTAAGATTGAGATTCAAAGTCAATAAAGTTTCTTCATAAACAACATTAATGTTTAATTTATATAAACCATCACACAATACATCACTACCAATCAAGTGGTGATATCTGTAGAAACCAAAACTGTCACTACCAAATTTAAATGAGTATTCAGATTTATCAATTTTGGATAAAGAAACTAAATTCCTATATATAATAGGTACATGAAAAGTTTTACGTAAGTCCAGGATTAAGCAATAAGTCCTAACTTCCACTAGAATTCTCATGCCATTGGCCATATAGATAAATCTATAATTTTATCTTGTGGTTTGGGTCATAAGAGATCCTTGCAAGGTATTAAAAATATGAGTAGTACAATCAGTGTTAATAAACTAAGTATCAAAAGGAACTTCAACAATGTTTCAAAACGGAACCAATATTTTATGCACTCTTGCACATTTCATTAGTCCTTCATGGTATTATATTCATTTGGAAGGGACCATACTCAGACAGTAATGAGTTCAAGATAACCTACACAAGGAAGCTTTCATCCACTCTATTCCCAAGGACTTAAGTCTTACTGTAATGTTTCTCACCTCAGTGACATGTCTCATAGTGGTCAATGTACCCATAAGAGCAAGATTCTTGTTAGCAGTTTAGGAGTGCTCCTCCACAAACCTAAGTAATTATTTAGCGCTTTTAGTTTTGGAAATAGCAGACTTAATATTGCCAACAATTGTCATCTTCGTATACATCAAACTCAATTTGCTTGATATTTTCCAATTGTTAAAATATATTTTCTCCTCATGAGTGCTCAAAACATTTAAAGCATTTGATTTTTCAATTCTGAGTGCCAAATCTAAGTCTAAAACTCCAAGATAGAATTGAATTTATTCACTCCATTCAGAGAATTCAGTCTTATTAAACATCATAATAGATGAAAAATTTAGATGCATAGCAATAGTTACTGTAGGAAATTAAAACTTAACATTAATGCTTTGGGCATGCTACATAGATTCAGTAAAAAACTTCATAAATTATATATTAATGGTTACCTTTGGGCAATCCATTAACACACCATATAGCACACAATGATTCTCATAAATTATATATTAATGTTTGCCTTTAGGCAATCCATTAGTATAGCATATAACACATAATGATTCTTGTAAATTGTATACTAATGTTTACCTTTACGCAACATATTAATATACCATACAATACATAATAATGCTAACAGTTACATAATTCGGTAATCATGCATACATATGCTAGAAATATTTACTATCTTTGGATATCTAAATACAACACTTTATGTATATGTATTGCTTACATTCATTCTCATTAATTATAAAAATAAACAAACCACATTTGGATAATTTGAAAAATATTCTATAACAATGAGTTTCAATTTATCCATAACATTACAATTCATTAGTATCAAAATATGAGTAATTGAAATTTAAATATAAGATTTTAGAATAAAAATATAATAGTGACGTTGGTCGTATGGCTAGTGCTAGCCACGTCACCAGCTCTATGACTTTAATTAGCAATTTTCATTTTTTTTACTCCATATATAGGAGGTTCTTGCTTTAAACATAATCATCAACTCGATGCGAAATTAAATTTAGGATTTTCTTAAAATTTTAGATCTATTGTAAAGGATAATCATGAATTTCTTATAATCATTCTCTAATAAACACATCTTTCATAAACATCATAGTATCTAAAAATTAATAGAACTCACAAATATTCATAATTTTGTTCTAGTACAAAGATAGAGTTCATGAATACCAACCTTTTTTTATAACTCAATAATGTGAAAATGATTCTTAGATATAGGAAGTGTTTGGTAAAGAGCTTATCAGCTCTTTTTTAGCTGGTTGACTTTTAAAAAAGATCCATAAGTTTGTTTGGTAAATAGCTGATTGGGTTGACTGATTCAACCCAATCAGCTAATTTTCAACCAGCTCCAAATAGGAGCATTTCACACCATAAGCTGATTTTTTTCAGCCGAATCTCCAAAATGCCCTAACCTCTCGCGTCTCACTTCTCATTTCAGCTGGAATTCTCCAGACATTCCAAAGTCTTCTCCTTCTTTCATTCCTTTCATTTTTTTCACCTCTCATCCACACGCGATCGTCTTCCTTGCTTCTTTCGTTCACTCCCACGCATCAACGAAGGAGTGTCGACCAAATAGAGAGAAGGTTTGAAGTCGATTTCGGTGCCATTGAGGAGTTAAGTTCCAAAGTGCCATTAAGGAGTCGATTTCTGCTAAGAGGTGGGTTCCTCTTAAAGCTTTCCCCAACGTCATGAATCAGGTCGGTAACTCATCCATGGTTTTCTTCTTAACCTTTCTGTTTGTTTGTTGAGATTTATTTCACGTGTAGAATTGATTTTGTAATTTATAAACAATATTAATTTTTATATATTTTTTTGACATTACAAAGATGATAAAAGGCTCAAACCCATTTTTCCTTCTCCGATTTCCCCTTCTCCTTCTCCTCCTCCTAGCCTTCATTTGTCTGTGATCTCTGACCTTTGTTGTTCGGGGATTTCTTTTTTTTTCTTCTCATTGTTTGTATTATGATTGGGGATTAAAGGGAGGAGAACATAAAAAAGAGAAGAGAAACAAATGGACTCTCCACCGACACCAAGTGGGGAATCGATGGTAAGGATGGTGACGTCTGACTTTTCTAATTCATTCAGGTTTGTTTTCTTTCTTCAGGGCGATTCATTCCCCTTTGTATGGAAATCTGCTATCAAACGGTCTCTTATGAGAGCAATATCTGGTCGAGTCTGCCGTTTAGATAGGTAAGAGTTCTACCTTTTTGAGAATCAGTGT
>JANZLX010000213.1:6384005-6406527 GCA_025531955.1 Erythroxylum orinocense | reverse complement strand
TTTGATCAACGATCCAAAACCCCTTTTATCAACTTAAATTGCAATTTTTGACAATTAGGCTAGCTTAAACCTTTTTCGTTCGGTTCCAATTAAGTGAGACGAACCGAGGTTGGACACTATATTGTAATCCTTCGAATTAATTATTTTTTATTCGGTTTCCAAAGGGTTGATCTTTAGATCGAGACGAAGAGCCGATCAATCTGGCACACATAATCATTGCCCTGACCACTGTACCATCCTTTTTTATAGTAAGATCCATTTTCTGCCCAGTCTCAACTTTTGTCTTCAATTTCATCAACTCTGGATCTTGCTTTTATCTCTCTCTAATCTTATCTAGATAGGAAGAATGTGAAACGTAGCAATTAATGTTGTTGAATTTGTCATATCCAATTTCACTCCTAGAGACCTCATTTCCACGAGAAGTGGAAAATATATTGTCTTTAGTTGTGCTATCAAACTGACAGTTCTCCTACTTAAGGCATCTTCCACTACATTAGCTTTTCTAGAATGATATTCTATCGTACAATCATAATCTTTTATTAACTCTAACCACCGCCTCTTCCTCATGTTCAGTTCCTTTTGAGTAAACAAATATTACAGACTCTTGTGATCAGTGAAAATCCTATAGGGACCACCATACAAGTAATGCCTCCATATTCTCAATGCAAAAACTACTGTTGCCAATTCTAAATCCTAGGTGGAATAGTTCTGTTCATACTTCTTCAATTACTTAGAAGCATATGTTACAAGCTTATCATTCTGCATAAGACACACCTTAATCTCTATCTTAAGGCATCACTATACACTACAAATCCATCAATCCGCATTGGTAATGTGAGTACAGGGGTTATTGTCAGCCTTTCTTTCAATTCATCAAAACTTCATAGACAAGCACCTGGCCACTCAAATTTCTCCTCTTTTCACGTTAACTTGGTTAGTATACTAGCTATTCTAGAAAATACTTCAACGAATTTCCCATAATAGCCTGCCAATCTAAGAAAGCTCCTAACTTCTGTCACAGTGGTAGAAGGTCTCCAATTAGTAACAACTTCAATGTTTTGGGGATCCACACTATGTCCCTTAACTGAAATGACCTTATTAAGTCAAAACTGGCTTACTGAACGTAACATAAAGTAACAACTTCAATCTTTCGTAGGGTTTGTAGTACAATCTGAAGGTGCTCTGTATGTTCCTACTAACTTCTTGAGTACACTAATATGTCATCAATAAACAAGATCACAAAATTATCTAGGTACTCTCAAAACACCCTATTCATCAAATCCATAAAAGCAGCTAGTGCATTCGTTAATAAAAAAGGCATAACTAAAAATTCATAATGCTCGTGCCATGTCCTAAAGGCAGTTTTTGGAACATCTTCTCTTTGGATTTTCAATTGATGATAACTTGATCTTAGATCAATCTTTGAATACACCTTGGAACCCTGTAGCTGATCAAACAAATCATCAATCCTTGGGAGCAAATATTGGCTGCAAACTATCACTATATTAAGTTTTCTGTAGTTGACACACAACCTTAAGCTCCTATCCTTCTTTTTCATGAATAAGAACTGAAGCCCCCATAGAGAAGTGTTAGGTCTTACAAAACCCTTATCTAATAATTCCTCCATTTGCATTTTCAACTCCTTTAACTCTGTTAGAGCCATTCTGTACAGAATTGTTAAAATTGGTTAGGTTTCTCGTGGTATATCTATCTCAAACTCTATTACCCTACTAGGGGTAATCCTGGAAGATCCTCTAGAAATACATTGGAAAACTCCTTGACCACTAGAATATCTCCAAGTTGAATCTCATTATTATTCTGTTCAATCATATGAGCTAGATATCCCTGGCATCCTTTATGGAGCATTTTATTAGCTATCGTGGAAGTCATGATACTAGTGGAAAGAACTTTCTGTAACTCATAAAATATCACCTCTAGTTTCCCTAATCGACTCAGCCTAACCTCCTTTTTAAAACAATCCACCATCGCACGATGTGTGGATAACTAGTCCATTTTTAGAATAACTTCAAAATCTTGGATATCTAATAAGATAAGGTTTTTTGGGAATTCCTTACCTCCAATTAGTATTTTACTATCTACGAACACACTTTCAGTGAAGAGTAAGATCCCAATTGGAATGGATACTACTATCCCAACGTCTAATAACTGAGGCTCAACACTTAATTTGCATATATATCCATAAACATGAAAGAATATGCGACACCAGGATCTATTAATGCATATGCATCATGATCAAAAATAGTAATCATGTTGGTGACTACCTCTGGTGTGGCATCGACCTCTTACAAAGTGACTACAAAAACTTCGGCTTGTGTACAAGGTCTACCTGCCTGTCCTATAGGGGCTGCTTCCTTACCCTTAGAACCTCTATCAGATCTAGAAAAACTTGACCCTCTAATATGAGAACCTCGGTCATCCTATATATAACCCCCTCCAGCTTGTGAAGGTGTTGAAGATCCAGACACCAACTTCTCTATGGTAACTAACTATAAATAATCTATGATGAAATGACCCTCTAGACTGCAATGGAAGCAACCCATCATATTCATTCGAGACTCACCTAAATGTCTTTTTCCATAAGTAACACACTTGGACACTAGGGTCCTATTATCACGGGAGTCTTTGGGCCTAATGGATGACCCAAAAATCCCTGGCTAAACAATCCGCCTCTACTAAACCTCTTGCCACCACTCCATCTTGACCAAACCCTGAGATGAACTAACTGGTACATTACGCTTTTATTCTGATCTTGAACTTTGAGTGATTGTTGTTGAATTTCTCTCCACTCTTATTGCGACTTCAACTAATTCCCTGTAGTGTGTCTATGAAGCAAATGATAGCTGAATCCATATTCTAGGACTCAAGCCTGTAGCAAATCTTACATTTCTTCTTTTCACTATCAGCAATAAACGAGACACTTCTGACAAGTTCTGAAAATCTCTTCTTATAATCTGTCACTAATGTCGAACCTTGCTTTAGATAGAAGAATTCCTCTATCCTTACATCTCTATAACTCTGTGGGTAGAATTTTCCTATGAACTCTCTCCAAAATTCTACCCATGATACCCCATCTGGATGTCGTCTCTTAATGGATTCCCACCAATCTTTAGCCTTGTTCTTAAGAAGGGAAGTGGAGAACACAACTCTCTGCTCATCTGTGCATCTAACAACTCTATATATCTTCATGACTCAATCTAACTATTTGAGTGCACTCTCAGGATCTCCACTGCTATTAAAATTCATGGTATTTATTTCACAAACGTGTTCAATTAAGCATCTAGACGCTTTCACACCTTCACGTGACTTCCCCGCTGTGACAAGAATCTGAGCCATCTATTCCACATTAAAACTCACTATACCCGGTTCCACTGGTCCTAATGATTGGGAATGTCGTTAGTTCATGGAGGCACTTACTGACTCTAGAATGTGGTCATCCTCCCTTGCTAAAGACGACTCAGATGTAAGAGCCATTGGAATGGTTGTCTTGGGATGTCCATGACCATGTGCATTGTTCTATGTATTCAACAAAGATGCAAATGTTTAAAGCTTTCAATTTATGAAATCATATGCATGTAAATCACAACATTTTATTGGTCACCTCACTTTTAAAACAATGTAAAAACCTTAAACCATATAGGAGGCAACTCATTTTCAAAATCTAGGCTCTGATACCAACATTGACAGGCCCCTATCCTGTAATGAATAAACGACCTGCCCAACATTCCATGGTGGCTCTCCAGTTGATATCCGAGTCGACTAGAAAGTTCTTGTGAAGCTAAGCCTATTGCCTTTGTTGAGGAAAAGCTTCAATTCACAATAAGAAATGTAAACAGTGGAGTTTTGTTTTTCAGTTTATTAAAAATTTCAGTAGCACAACGACTGTATTTTGACATCCCAGAAATTTCAAAGTCCTTATAAAAGTTCAAAAAACTTCTATTATTACATCAATTTCTCAACTCCAAATTGTTGATTTCAAATCCACTCACATGCAGTTTTAAATAGTTACATCAATAATGTGGGACACTGGAAATTTTTTTTTAAAGTAAGCATGAGTTTAAATAATTTTGGAGTTTGGATAGATTTAATTTTTGGAACTATAATGGCGTCAAGGATACTAGGATTTGTGGAATGGATAAATGGGAGTAAAGTGTTGATGAAATAAAGATGTTTAGGGACATTTTTGGGAGATCACTTGAGCATAAAAGAGCATAAGCCTATAAGGAAGGGTAAGATGGGCTTTTTGGGTTTATTAAGGGTAGGAATAGAAAAAGAATGTGTTTTTTTGCTTGTTAAGAGGGTAAGCACGTGATTTGAAGAGGGAGAAGAGTGAGAAAACAACAATTAAAAGAGAGAGAAGAGAAAGATTTTGGTGAAAGAAGGAAAGAAGAGAAATCAACTTGTTAAGGTGGGTTAACCATCTTTTCTCTTTTGCTCTATTAAAGGAAAGAGTTGTGAAGGAGTTAAAAAGGAAAAAGGGATTAAGGTAGAGAACAAAAAGGGTTTGTGTTGGAAGCAGATGGGTTAGGAGAACCTAATGGATTTTAGAGTTTCTAAGGTAGAATTTAGTTTTTAACCTAGATGGGTTATGGGTAAGTTATATTTGCGTTTAATTTTGCATTTGTTGAAATAGCAGGACTTTCCTATTAAGTTATGAATTTTTTTGGGATGCTGTTCTGATTGAAACCTTAGTTATTGTAGGGGACCAAGGGAAGCCTACCCAAGAGCAAAGGGAAAGGCAAGCTTGACTTAGTTTTTGCAAGCTAACTAGGTGGGTAATATGTTTATAGATTTGTGTGATTGGGTAAATTCTTGCCTATGTGTGAACATGTGTTAAATGTTATGCATTAAAAGGATGCATGACATTTTGATTAATTATGTGATTAATTGTTTGAAAATGATTTGCTGAAATATATAATGATTCTAATTTTGTTATGCCTTGATACCTGTCATGGCATTCTGTATAAATGAAAAGGAAGAAGAAAAAGCTTGAAAGCATATCATTCTGATAACATGATTCTGAGCATGATTATGTGCTTCTGCTTAGGCGAGAGTGGAACCATTCTGTTCGTCACGTGCACGTTGACAAGAGCCTTCACCTGACTGTCCGCTTGTGGCATATGAGCTCCGAAATGGACTCATTCTGTTCATGGGGTAAACTTTGATTTCCTCATTCCGTTTCATGGGACCCTCGAGCGGTTTGTTGTGCATTGCATCTTTAATGGTTAGGCATGAAGCATATTGAGTGATTATGTAGTTGAGCAAAATTGATGAATGTTTAAATTGCCGGAATAAAGTATGAATGCTAGCCAGATATATATACATACATATGCTTGACTTTGGTCAATTTCCATGGCTATAAATATGTTAGTCACTTACCTGTGTAGCTCACCCCATTTCTTCCCTCCTCAGGTGAAAATCGATAAGATAAGTGATCCTTGCAAGGCTTCAAAAACTTCAAGATATTAGAGAATTTGAAATTAAGTTAGTTTCAATCACATTTGGTTAGCTTTATAAGCATATCAAACATTGAGCACCTACTTGTATTTGTATTAAGCTTCTGATGAGCGTGTTGTTATATAATTAAAGCTAAGTTCAAGTTGTGTTTTGTTTTGTTAATGAAATATGATTATTTTTGCTTCTGATTTTCCAAGTTTTATATTGCATTCCATATTTTAGGTCTTTTGCAAGGGTAAAATTCGGGTTCCAACTTCTAGGGAAAATCTAGAACAATCGGGATTGGATTAGACAAAATAGCTTTTGAAAGTGGTAGAAAATTTTCCTCGGTTTCCAACTCTATATCGTCTTAGTTTTACTTGTTCTACTTTGTCTTAGTTTTGTACCTAAGACACTTCGTCTTAGTTTTGTAGCGTCTTAGTTCTGTATCGTCTTAGTTTCTATCGTCTTAGTTTTGTACCTAAGACGATTCATCTTAGTTTTGTAGCGTCTTAGTTTTGTATCGTCTTAGTTCTAGTGTCTTAGTTTGACTTCTCTCTTCATCTTAGTTTGACCTGTTTTCCTTCGTCTTAGATTTGTGCCTAAGACGCTTCGTCTTAGTTTGACTTCTATCGCCTTAGTTTGACCTGTTCTGCTTCGTCTTAGTTTTGTGCCTAAGACGCTTCGCTTTAGTTTTGTAGCATCTTAGTTCTAGCGTCTTAGTTTGACTTTTCGCTTTCTCTTAGTTTAACCTCCATTCCGTCTTAGTTTCTGCTTTGTCTTAGAATCATTTCATCTTAGTTTCTGCTTCGCCTTAGAATCATTCCATCATAGTTTCTGCTTCATCTTAGAATTGTTCCGTCTTAGTTTTGTTTCGTCTTAGTATTCCTTCGTCTTAGTATTTTGCTTTGTCTTAGTTTTTACGCACTGTTCACCTTATACCTTCTACTGCATTTTTAATCCTTTTAGAGGCTGAATCTAACTTCGAGATCTTCATGAAAGTTGTAGAGTTAGAAGTTTTCTTTGAAACCGTCCAAAAACAAAGTCAATCTGATATGAGTAGAACCATAAACATGTTGGATTCGTTTGTCCATGTTTTTCTTATCCGACCTCCGATAGAGGTGATTCTTGAAACATTGAATTCTTATCACGTTTTGTTACCTTCCCATAGAAATTTACAGCCTTTGGTGTTAAGTTAAAAAGAGTAGTTCAAGGTCAGTGAGGGTTCATTGAAATAACCCTACAATGAAACCCGCTCATGCTTTTTGACTCCGGTTCGATAGTTGGGCTTTGGAAACGGGGCCCAACAAATAAACTTTAAAAAGCTAAAACAAAGTCATGCATTCCATTTTAAAACCTTTATACACTTCCATTCTTTATACAAATGTACTTTCCAAAACATGTTCAAAGATATGCAGTAGTTCTCACAAATATGTACAAGGCAAAATAAAAATGCCTACAGAACAGCACTTTATGAAGATGACTACTCGTGATATGGAATCCCTACTGCTAAAGCCCCTGAGCGTGCACCTAGGAAGTTTTATTTAAAAATAGAAAGTAAAGGGTGGGTTAAACGAGCTCAATGAGTATTATTGGTTTCAAATAAAAACATTTATACAAATATTAACCTCCATAAAAGAAAACAATTTCTTTTCTTTTCAAGTAATAACCAATGTTCTTATAAAGCACATTCTTTTCTTTTAATAAGATTAATGTATATGTAAAACAAAACATATAAATTTTTCTGAGATCAAGTTCCACTTTTCTTGTAAAGTATACAACGATGACAATCAATGCTTTGATGAACTATTTTTTTCAAACATAGCCTATCACTAATTTTCCTTACCATATGGTACTCTTAGGTGTAAGGCTACGGAGCTAGTTCTACATCGCTTACCCATGCCTGGTTAATCTCTATATAATGATTATTATGAAGATGGTTCTGCATCGCTTACCCATAACAATGCTAGCATTATATATAAATCAGTGGTTACGGAGCTAGTTCTGCATCGCTTACCAGTAACGGTGCTAACACAATATAAACTCCATACGTGTAGAGGGTGACTCACAAGGCATACTAACAGACACAACACCACCCATGTTAGTGACAGACAGTCCCAAACACTTCCATGCATATTAGGACGTAATTTGATTGATATAATCGTATGTATAAAGACCTAACGGTGTACCATAGGCTAAATCACAATTAATACATAAGCGCGCCTCATTTCAATACCAATTCAAAACATATTCAAAATCCATTGCTATGTCAATTTAAAGCATATGCAAATTTCAATTCAGTGCCAATTTAAAGCATATTCACATTTGATTAGTTTTCGAATGCATTCAAAACTCAATTCAATGCTAAATCAAAGCATATGTAAATCTCATAAAGATTAAATTTTAAATTCAAGTACTAGCATCAATGGAATTATTCATAAACATACTTTTTATAGTAAGATAAAAACCATCTTTACAAAATCAATTTAAAGGTACACTCACTGTTTGACATGTATCGTTAACCACCCTCATGTGTCCGATGCTTTTCCTTTATTTGTTCTGAGTTTACGGTGACAAGAAAACTTTATTATCTTACTCAGCTACGAGGGAACCCCTGAAGGATTCCTAAAACCTTCCAAGTACATCTATAACTTACCACCTTGTTTTACAAATTTTATGACAAAGGGCTTAGCTAAATTATTAGCATTTTGTAAAATTTAAATTTTGTTTTCTTTTCATTGAACCATTGAACAACTTCCATGATTTCTACATGCTATCTTTTTTCCATTTAAACAGCGTGCATAGTACATACCTACTATTTTCCTTAGATTGAACCATTGAACTATGTACAACATACATGCAGCCATTAAGCCACACATATTTCATCTACATGCTGCCAATTAATACCCATTGAATAACATACATAAGATATGGATATACATGTTATTTTCCTCTTTATTTTCCATGTTGTTTTTCTCTTCATTTAACTATGCCCCCACTTATTCCTTAATTTTCACATATCAAATGTTCAAATTAGGTTTTAAAGTCTTCTAGACACATGTTCCCCTATGTCTCTAGTTTTCATATCATCAAAAATCATGTCATTTAATCTTCTAAATTATGAAACATGTACCAAAAATCACAAGTTGCTTCAACACAGGGACAGTATTAGGTTACCATTATCAATCTCAATTTTCAACATAATTAAGCTAGAACTAGGTCTAGGTCTCTTCTAGATATTTTTGGTACTATGTCTTAGTTTCATTTACAATTGGAGTCAACCAATTTGGGGTTCTATAGACTAAGTTATGGCCAAAACACTAGGACTATACAAGGAAACCGAGAATCTTAATACAGAAGTTAACTAAACATAGTTAGCAAAACTTACCAATTTCTTCAAATCATGCTCAAACATTCACCCAATTCATAAGGAAATTCATGCTTCTAGCTAAAGCATTCACGTGACCAGCAAAAGAGGAAGGACAAAAGTGGTTTAACATACTTAAAATCAGATGTTAGTGTGTTGTCCATTCTTTTTTTGCACACAGGTGGCGTTGATGACGATGTCCACAATTTCTAGCTTAAACACCATGCTGAATTTATTTCCCAAAGGTAGTAACCTAGAAGACCTATGCGTGAAGGGAGTACTTCCAATTATTCTTCAACAATTCTGGTCCAAAGGAGAGCTGAAACTTCGGTGGAATGAAGGTGGAGCATCTCCTCCATCATCTTTGCATATGGTACACGTTGAAGAGTGTTGTCCACACATTGCAAAGTTTTCTTCCAACATTTGTCCACTATTTTAATTCTCACCATCTTTTTTTAATTAAACCACTAACTTGTTGTATCATCCACGACAATTCTTGTCCCCTAAATATAACAATTTGTTTTGATTTTGTCTCATCAAAGTGTCACATGTCCACAACATGAATTGGTCTCTCATGTAATGAATTTTATGTCCCTCACATCTACTCCTTCATAAACATGACAATATAAGGTTTTCATGCATTCATGTTCCAAAATAATAAGGACTTCTTCATGTACGTGACAGCTATAACTTAAGATTCATTCACATTTACATATATTATTTCTTGTCCAAAATGATTAAATGGCTTTAGAAAATTCTGTTCAATTTTAATAGAAATTTCATGTCCACTTAATATGTTACACCTAAATATATCAACATATAAGTTAGATCGATTTACTTTAAGTATCATTAACTATGGCTGATTCTCTCACGCTTGGTTTACTTGGTTTATATCTTGAAGTTTTAGCCCGAAAGTGGTTCCAATTTACTCTATGATAATTTAAAACAAGGTCAATCTTGATCTATCATAAATCCACTTGATCAAATTTATTTTTGGTCCATTTTCATACCAGTCAACCCCAATATTTTTTTTACTATCATTTAACTTTAACATTTGTCTCAAGTAATGTCAAATCATTCAGGTTTGGGTCCCCAATTCACCCATTAGCAAAAAATTTTACATTACTATGAAAACATCATTCATACGAAATGAAATTTTATAGATATATGAAAAGAAAAGTTTTAGGTGGGGCTAGCAGTTTAAATGTGTAAAGATATTTGACTGAATATATGTTTGATTATGATAACTCGAGTAGTTGTGTTATGTAAAATACTCTTGTATCTAAGAAACAATCCTCTCTTTTGGAACTAATGAGGAATTGGATGATTAATTATAAATTTTGGGAACTATTTGGTTAATTGTGGTTTAAGAATTTTTTAAAGATTTTTGGGAGCGTCACATTAGGTGATATCAGAGTGGGTTTACATTTCTAGGGACATATTGAGGAAAAAACTACTAGGAGACTGTATGATAGTAAATAATGTAAGGAGAGAAATGCTAGTGAGGAGTGGTGGAGTGGAGCTACTAGCTGACTTGATAGTGATGGATTTAAGGGAGTTTAATGTAGTTCTTAAGATGGATTGGTTAACACAATATTGAGTTATAATGGATTGTTATGCTAAAGAGGTTATGATAGAGTCTTTAGGTAACTAGAAAGTGATATTTATGGGGGATTACAAAGTGGTCCCATAATGTGTGATATCAGCTTTGACTGCTAGTCTGCTAGACAGTTGATATTGGATGGGTGTGAGGTATATCTAGCTCATAGTATAGATATGAGGGAGATAAATCCTGGGTTAGAGGATATTCCTGTGGTGAGGGGATTTCTGGGGTATTCTTAGATGATTTACCAGGTTTACCACCTCAACGAGAGATATATTTTACCACTAAGACTACGCTTGAAGTTGTACCAATTTCCATTGCACTTTACAAGATGGCTACTGATGAGTTATAAAGGTAGTTAGAGGAGTTGTTGGAAAAGGGCCTTATTAGATCGAGTGCATCACCATGAGGAGCTCCACTATTGTTTGTGAAGAAAAAGGATAGTAGGATGAGGCTATAAATAGATTATTGATAATTAAATAGGATGACAGTAAGCAAAAGTACACGTTACTATGGATAGATGATCTTAGATCAACTTAGGGGAGAGTCATATTTTTAAGGATTAATTTGAGATTAGGATACTAGCAGTTAAGGATAGCTAAGTCAAGTATTCTTAAAATAACTTTTCGTACTCGATATGGCCACTATGAGTTTCTAGTGAAGCCTTTTAGGCTAACTAATGCACATTCATGGCATTAATGAATAGGACTTTTCAGGGGTATCTGGATCAGTTTGTAATAGTATTTATTGATGTTATACCGGTGTATTCAAGAAGTAAAGAGGAGTCTAAGCAACATTTTTTATAATTATGTTACAGATTCTAAAGGAGAGACAATTGTATGCAAAGTTGAATAAGTGTGAGTTTTGGATGGAGCGGGTACTTTACTTAGACAAGTGGTGTCCCAAGAGGGAGTGATGCCTGATCCTTCTAAGTTAAAGGGAATTATGGAGTGGGAGCCACCTAGAAATATGTCATAAGTAAAGAGTTTTTCTAGTACTTGTTGGATATTATTAGATATTTGTATAAGGATTTTTTATAATAACGAGCCCGTTAACCAAACTATATAAGAGGGGAGTTTAGTTCGAGTGGACCAATCGGTGTCAGAAAAGTTTTAAGAAACTTAAGTGAAGATTGACTTCTAACCCAATTTTTGTGCTACTATTGAATGGTAGAGGTTTTTAGATAGATATTGATGCTTCGAGGATAAGATTGGGTGTGTATAGATGCAGCATAAAAGGTGAAAACTTATGTCTCTCGTCAGTTGAGATCGAATGAGTTGAATTATCACACTCATGATCTAAAGTTAGCAGTGATTGTGCATGCTCTTAGGATTTGATACATTTTTTGTATAGGGAGACACCTAAATCCTTACAGATTAGCATCACCACCAGAGTTATTCCAAATTCAAGATATGATCCATGTGTTAATATTAAGATAGTATTGATCAAATCCTAGTCATGTTATATCGAGGTGTGAGATCGAAGTTACAAATGACATGACCTATAAAGAAGAGCTAGGGGAGATATTGGATAGACAAATTAGGAAATTAAGGAGAAGGGAGATTACAATGGTGTGAGTTTTGTGGAGTCATCATCGTTCTCTAAGGGAGGCAACTTAAGAGGAAGAGGATGAAGATTGACGTTAATATCCTCATTTGTTGGGATCCTTAGGGACGTAATTTAATTTTGAGGATGAAAATTTTTTTAAAAGGAGAGATCTGTAAAGCCCACTCAGTAAATTAAAAACTAATAATTTATGGTTTTTCTTTTGTTTGATGCTGATGATATACTTATTTGTTAAGTCATTTAAATTGCATATATTTTGGACTTAATTTTGATTGATGTGTTAAAATTATTATCCGAAATTAATGGAATTGTTCTATAATTGTTTACATATGGTTTTCAACACTCTAAGGACGAAAAAGGATCAAAAATAGGCAAAAGAAAGAAAGAAATTCAAAAATCCCCAATCTGGACGAAATTCAAAGATTAGGCATGGGCACACCTAAGGTCGAAATCTTAAATCTGCAGATTTTTCAGAATTCGTTTTCAACTAAAACACAACCGTCCAAGATCTTTCTGCCTTCCTTTCAAGATGTCTTCTACCGAAATTGAAACACCACCTAATCTAGACGAAATCAAATCAAGATAATGGAGAGATCCACTTCAAAAAGAGAGCTTATGTTGATTGCCGAAGATATATATTTGGGTATTAAGGTTAGAAAAAGGGGGGCATTAAGGGAGATAATCGTATATTAGGTTAGATTTAGGTTAGGGTATTCTTCTGGATTGCTGCACTTCACTTCTTCTTGCTTTTCTGATTTATTTCTGTTGCACTTCTCATGTAATAGTATCGTATTCTTTCTTTAGGGAGGCTGCCGTAAGTTTTAGATTAGGTTTAGGATAGATTTCACTGCTACAACTTTAATTCTTATTGCTGTTACGTTTCTGCATAGATTCAATTAGGAATTTTCATTATTTTCATTAAAGAACAAGATATGGAGACTATTTCTTTTGTTATTTTCTTTGATTTCAATTCAAGTATGATTAGTTAATTTTCTTATCTTAGTTTAGGGATCCATGTTACATATTATTATGGTGAGATTTTCTGGATACTTTTTATGTTGTTAATAAACATTGAATATTTTCAGATCTATTCTTTTTAATTGGATTTGTTGGTTTCTAGGAGCGCTACTAGAGATTAATTGATTCAACCACTAGATTAACGAAATATGACGTTCAATTTCAATAATCATAAGTAGTAATTAGGATTAACCTCTCTACGTTAGAGTCGGAAAATTCTAAGAAGATATTCACTTGATTGATTTCATGTCGTACATATTTATCACTTGTCATTGGTTCTTAATTCTTAATACTATTATTCAATTTACCTACGATCGTATCTAGGTTATTATTTAATAAGATTGCTAGAATACATGTTTCTAGTCATTACACTTAAGAGAAATTTCCTCCAATGAATGTTTATTAATAATCGCAATTTTATGTCGAGGATCTATAAAAGCATGATAACGTCGGTAACCGAAACCAAGGTATTTTTCCTATTGAATTTTCAAATTTAATTATTGCTTTCGATTTGTGATTTTTCCTTTGATTTTATTATTATTGCCATGAATCAAAACCCCCCCCTCTTTTATTTTCGTTATTTGTCTTGTTTGAACTAGCTAACCTTTACCGTTACAAATTCCTCATGGGAACAATATCCGCTTACCGCTACTACATTAATTTGTTTTAACGGAAGTGATTTCTTTTATATTTGGTTGTAGGCGACAACATCACCAAATGTCCAGAACCATGAGATGTTATAGAATATGAGGGGTCAAATGAATTGAGGTTGAGAATTAAAGAATTCCAATTGGTAGTTGAATGGTTATGGTTATGACATTCCAAGGTTGTATAGTGCAAAATTTCAAGTTTCATGAGGGTAAAATATGCATTCTAACTTCCAAGGAATAACTGCACTAATCTAGGATGAATTTGATTAAGTTGTCTTCATAGAAGTTGTAGCTTGTCCTTCTAGCTTTCCAAAGATATAAAGTATACAATCTTTGGATGTCGGAGCTAAGAGATATGATCGTTTGAATGGGTGAGGTTGCATAGGATGTGTATCCCAAACAATTAGAGGATATGAAGTGATATCGCACTAGAAAGAGTAGAATTTGGCAAGATTATGAGTAAAAGGGATGATAGGATGGGTTTGGGATCCATTGGAGGGGTCTTGGAGAGTGGAAATTTAGTTTCACCCGAAGGTTACACAGCCTACCCATGTAAAATCACACAGGTCGTGTGTTTCTGGCGCAAGAACACTATTACACTCGAAGGTTTCATGGCCTGCCTGTGTTGGGTTATACAACCCATTTTTTTACCCTCCAAATGACAAAATCTCATTTTAAGGTCTTCATAAAATTTGTATATCTAGAAGTATTCTTTCAAACTGTCTATAAACGAAGTCAATCCAACACTTGTAGTGAGAGTTATGGCAATTGCACCAAAGCAGGTACAATATGAGTAAGGACATGAACATGTTGGATGTGTTTGGCCATAACTTTTTCGTTCAAGCTCCAATTGAGGTGATTCTTGAAGCGATAGATTTCTAACCCCATTTCCTACCTTTTCATAAAAAGTGATATCCATTGGTGTTGAATTCAAAAAGATTTATTGAAAGAAAGTGAGGGATCAATTGAAAGAGAATGATAGGGTTATGAAGACGCTTTGGATTTTCAAACATATCTTGAGCTAGAGAGCTTCAAATGAGATGGTTCTTGTTTCAAAATAAACTAAAATCTAAGAACTAAAATTTTGAAGAAGTTAATTGTGATTTCATTGTATGGACTCGCCTGTGTGGCTTGAGATGTTATGAAAATGATGAGGAACTGATGATGGCTAATGAGGGTACTTTGACAAAACCTTAGAAGGAAACCGCTCACGCTTTATGAGGGTTAAATGAATTAATCCTATAGGGTATTATACAAACGTTTCATGATTCCAAAGATTGCTGGAAATCTAGAAACAAGCGGTATCCAACATGCATGGTATTAAAGCAAGAAGATGAATCGATGATGGTTAAGGAGATTACAAGGATCCACGCTCAGTATTATGGTACTCTAAAGAGTTGGATTCTAGAGTCAAGCGGGATCCAACAATGCAAGAGGAGCTGAACCAATTTACTAGGAATAAAATTTGGTTGTTAGTTCCCAGACCCCCCAAAAAATCTATCATAGGAACTAGATGGGTTTTCAAGAATAAACTAGAAGAGTCAGGTAGAGTAAGTCGTAACAAAGCTAAATTAGTAGCTCAAGGCTATAACCAACTGGAAGGAATAGACTATAATGAAACTTATGCTCCTGTATCCAGATTAGATGCTATTAGGATCTTGCTTGCATATGCTATTTGTCATGATATAAAGTTATTTCAAATGGATGTGAAAAGTTCTTTTTTGAATGGTTTTATAGAAGAAGAGGTTTATGTAAAGCAACCTCCTGGTTTCGAAGACTCTAAGAAACCAGACTATATCTATAGACTTCATAAAGCTTTGTGTGGACTGAAACAAGCTCCTTGAGCTTGGTATGATTGTCTAAGTTCTTTTCTAATTGAAAATGGTTTTAGTAGACGATATGTAGATAAGAAGTTATTTAGAAAATGCATTAAGAATGATTTCATCATAGTACAAATATATGCTGATGATATTATCTTTAGTGAAACGTCTAAAAAGCTATGTGCTAGTTTTGAGAATTTGATGAACAATGAATTTCAGATGAGCATGATGGGTGAATTAAAATTCTTTCTTGGGTTACAAGTTAAGCAAACCGAAGAAAAGATTTTATTCATCAACAGAAATATATCAAAGAACTGTTGATTAAGTATGGAATGGAAAAAGTGAAACCTATGTCAACTCCTATGCATCCTTCAAACCTCTTATCTAAAGATGAAGCTGGTAAGAAGGTTGATCAAACCCTTTTTAAAGAAATTATTGGTTCTTTACTTTACTTTACAACAAACAGACCTGATATTTTGTTTAGTGTTTTTTTTTGTGCGAGATTTCAAGCAGATCCTAGTGAATCTCACTATATTGCTGTCAAAAGAATTTTGAGATGTCTATCAGGTTCTACTGATCTTTACTTAATGTATGAGAAAGGTAAAGATTTCAGGTTAATTGGCTATTGTGATGTTGATTACGCCAGAGACACGATTGATAGAAGGAGTACGAGTGGAGGATGTCACTTTATTGGCCACAACTTAGTTTCCTGGTCAAGTAAGAGGCAAAGCTCAATTGCTCTATCCATTGCAGAACCTGAATATATGTTAGCTGCAAGTTATTGCTCACAGACGTTGTGGATCAAGCACTAGTTAGAAGATTATTCAATACAAGAAGAACAAATCCCAATCTTCTGTGACAACACAAGTGCTACCAACCTATCGAAGAATCCAATATAACACTCGAGGGTAAAGCATATTGGAGTTAGGCATCATTTCCTACGAGACTACGTATAGAGGAAGATCGTAAGTCTACAGTTTGTTGAGACGAATTATCAATGGGCAAATATCTTCACTAAGCCATTAAGTGAAGAAAGATTCAAAAAAATCAGACGAAACCTAAATATGGTAGTATTGAGTGATCGATCGTCTGACACATCATAATCCAGATGATCTTCTTAGTTAAGAAGATAAAAAGTCGTAAGTTTTGAAGGTAATAGTAACGGTAAGTTACAGACGGTAATTTCTTTCATGGGAAAAGTTTTGGAGGGAAATCTTCTCAAAGCCTTGAGAATATCACCTACTCTAGAATACCCTTGAAATACCCTAAAATTGACTTTTACATAACCCTCAACAAAAATTTTTTCATTACTCTGTTTTTGATACCAAGTTCTCTTTGCTCACACTCTCAACATCAGAAACTAACATCATCACCTTGAGAAATACATTTGTGTGTTTGGTTTCTTTTGTTGACTACAGATACAAATGGAGCAATCAATGACTTGTGGAAGAAACGTTGATTTCGATTCCTTGAAGAAGAACCAAATGGACATCGAACCAGAGATTGATGCATCTAGATGGAAGAGCTTCTTTCAGATTCATGAAACAATTTACCTGAATGAAATATATGAGTTCTGAAAGAATGGAAAGGTAGTAGATACTACTTTAGTATCAGTGGTGGATAGATTATCGGTCATTATGACACTGGATTTAATCGAGAAAGCTACTAAGTGTCCATGTGTTGGAGCAAAGGTTGCTCATAAAACAAGATAGATGACTCAAGCCAGCGTGCAGAAGGGACATATCAATCGACAACTCTATGGATATGGTGACCCAAAGGAGAAGAAGACCTCAACTCTTGTGCCAAAGGCTAAGGTTCTACATACGCTACTCTTTTATTGTCTTCTACCAAGAACAAGATCGAAGAATATGGTGTCAACAATAGATGAGCAATGCCTGTTCCATCTACTCAACCACCATCCCATAGATCTTCCACACCTAATCCTCAATTACATGGTGAAGTCGAAGAGATACTCTAATGCCTTACCCTATGGTATGCTGCTGACAAGAATCTTTAGAGAGTTTGGATTTTTTTCTTGAGAGAGGAAACATAACAAAGATGAAAAATAAAGGCGTCATTAACGCAACAACTATCATTAAAATGGGCTTGAAGAATCAAGAAAAGGAGGATACAGAGTCTATGGAGAAATCAAGGATTTAGGGGGAGCGAGCTGTCAAGCATAGTCTGAGTGAAAAAGTTACTCCGACAAGGAAAACAAAATCTCAAACCACTCGAAGAACGTCTTCAGAAGAAAAGAAGAAACCGTGTGATGAATCAATGAAAGTTAAGATGATTTCTCACAAAGAAGAAAGCCAGGTGTTACAGTTTGAAAAACAACTATCTTTGAGGAGAAAGGCAGAGACACTTCATTCCAAAAAATCCAAACAATTAAGACTATTAACCTTGCAACAACAAGAGTAGAAGAAAGGGAAAGGGTTGACTCTTGGTGGAGATTCTGGAATGAAAGCACCATAGGCAACTAGATCTTTAGTCTCAATTTTGCAAGAGGAGCCAACAAAATCGACTAAATAAACATAACTTAAGAGGAAGTTGGTGTTTGAAGGAAAGAAACCTCAACCTCAACAAAAAACCCCTTCTAAGCTAGTAGAAGAAAGTAAGAAGCAGAAGACTAGTCAGAAAAAGAGTACTCCAACTGATGTTCAGTAAAAGAAAAGTCAGTTGAACGCAGTTCATCACAGGTTAATCCTTCTCAACCTATAAGAAAAAAAGGATATGAAATTGAAGACGATTGAAGAAATTGAGCCTGTAAGGAGTAGAAGCTAAATCATTATAAGAGAAACCTTGAGAAGGTTGGTCAAGGTACAATTTGAACCAATATTGGTAAATAGTCAATCGATAAATCTGTTGAATCTTGGAGAGAAAAGGTTATATGGTATTCTGCGAGATGAGAAGTTAGAACCATATCCGACATAGATGACAAAGGAGAGGTATACTATTTATCTAATCACAAAAAGAACAGTGATCGAAGTTCCTTCTTTCCAACTACCGGTGACCGCCAGCTTCAACCCTCCCTCTCCATAGCTTCGTGTTCCCCCCCTCCGCCTGACCCTCGTTCTCCTCTTAAACCATTATCTTCTCAACTTGAGCGCCATCCTTTCCCTTCCCCTCTTTGCGATCAGAATCGTAACCCTAACCTTCCTTTTCCTCGGTGTTTGTCCTCTCCTCTTGATAACCCAGCATCCCCCCACCTCCAAATCCTCTCCCGTCTTGTGCCTTCACCCCTGGACAAGCTTTCTGCCCCTAGCCTCAACTTGACCCAGACGGTGAACCCACTAGGCAATCTCAGAACCTGGAAAGCAGTGGTTTCCAATGGAATCGAGGCTTCTTCACAGGCCACCTCTTTGACCTTCTATCCTCCAACACAAAAGGACAACCAGCTTGTTGGGATTCCTCCCCAAGAATTGGCCAAGCAAGGAGCGGCTAAGTTCCAAATTGCACTAATTGGTTTTTTCCTTAGTAAGCGCCTGACCTTTCCTTTAGTTCAATGAGCATTGTTTAGATCCTAGACAGTGATATGAGCTTAATTGTTGATATTTTTAATTATTTTCACTTAGCGATTATTGTTACAAAAATGATCAAAATACTCACTTTAACACATATTAGTTTTTAGGTACAATTTGAGAACAAAAAAATTAAAGTGAGTCAAAAGCACCATATATAAGTCATTTTTCAAATATTTATCCTTGCATGTCTTAACGGAGGAGAGGACATGCCACAGTAGAAAATGAACAACGCAACAGACATGGACCAAGGGATTTTAAGTGGAGAAAAATTAAATTAAGACAAGAAGCTACACTAGAGGGTCCCATGAATTAGCCACAAGAAGGGAGAGAGCAGCGTTCTGTGCGTTTTATTCTAAAACACACAGCAGTGACCGAGAGCAGAGAGGATTTAAATGGGGAGACATTTAATTGTCTAAGGAATTTAGCTACAGGAGGAAATAAATCACGCAAGGAGGCGTGACCAAGGGGATTCAGACAAGCATAAGACGCAACAGTGGAGGCGTCGTTTTAATATTCAAAATAAATTATCACATCAGAAGGGAGATGGCAACGTGACGCAAATTAAAAGCTAAATGGGAAGCACAATCATTAATTTAGGAAATGAACGTAGGTGATGGGCATTAAAGGAGGCAGCAATAAAATGAATGAATGAGCTGAAAACAGGGGGAGGCGTAAGCAATTGGCGTGAATTTCAACAGCATCGGACAGTAAATAGCGCTAAGAAAAAAGAGTGGGAGCAAAACAGGTGGACCAATGGAATCACGCAATTGTCATTTGCTAGCTTCAGACAATGCGTACGGACAAGAGAAGGATAGCTGGAGGTAATTAATTATGCACGCACAGGGTTTTAAACTCAAGCTCATTTAATGGTCCAAAAATCAGCAACAAGGTGGGGAGATGATTTAAAAAGCAATAAAATGAGAGGCAGAGAATAGAGAGCGGGGGCGTGAAATTGACAGGGGCAAAAAAATTAAGACATTCACGTAAGTAGCGCTGGCAGCTGGGAGGAGCACGCAGACAAGATGGGGTTGGCGTGACTGACGCTTAGGAGAGAAGAATAAAACAGCAAACGTCGGATAAAATTAAAACGTTGGTGTCAGCGTAACAAGGAAGCAAGAGAGGATTTAAGGTTTTAGTTGATTGTGAGGTTTAATGATCCCATCCACGCAAAGCTGCAAGATACAAGCACAGTGTGTACAGTAGCGGAACAAGAGGGACGGTGCAATGAAATTGAGAAATAGAGTGGGCAATGAACAAGAAACAAAGGTGATTTTTTGTTAGGGATTTTCGGTGGGAGATTAAGATGAAGGCTAAAATATTTTTCCAAAACATATTTATGATGGGCTAAATTTTCCGACACTGGTTTGGAGGTAACATCGACACCGACGACCCGGGTTAAGTGATTTTATAATTATTTTGTTGTTTCTTTCTCTCTTTAGGAATTGATTATGTTATCCTGTTTTAACTGATTTGGGTATTGTGTATAGATAATCGAACTTTCGTTATTGTTCGGTTATTTATGTATGAACCTATTGGGTTTTGTGAATTGATGATTTTAATGCGTTCATTGAATTGTTAATTTCGAACACATTGCTAGAATTTCGATATAATCCGTAATTGTTGTGTTGAAATTCATGTGTAGCGACTAGTGATTCGTAATCATTAGGGATAACATGACCTAGGTTAAATGACGGATCGTATGTAATTTTTACCTTGATTAATCGGTTTTCCTAATTCGTAATGCTATTACCTAATTAAATCTAGAGATCGTATCCTCGGTTGTTAGATGGTTATGTTTAATTAACAATCGTATCTTGATTAAACACAATCTAAGGGAAAACTCGGGTTAATTTTTAACCCATGATTAATAATTTTTAGGAGAGGTTAAAGAACAATAAATTAATAAAACATGTTTAATTAGGGTTTAGGTCGAGATTGAACCGAAGAACTGGGTCCCTAACAAATTCCCCGTTTTTATTATTTTTGCATGTTTTTCTTTAATTTGTTTTTATTGTTTAGTTTTATTTTTATTTTCCTTTTTCCAAAAAAAACCAGAACCCCCTATTAAGTGTAAACATCGGTTAATTTCATTCCATAAACTTTACACGCACTCTCTGTGGGATCGACCTAGACTCACCACTGCTACAATAGTAGTCTAGTTATTTTAATTTTGATTAGCGTTACGACGCGCGGTCAAATTTTGGCGCTGTGGCTGAGGAGTGCGGTGTTTAGTTTTGTTTGTGATTTAATTGGTGTTTTGTATATATTTGTTCGTGAGTGATTTCTTTTCTGTTATTTTGCGATTTGTTCTTTTTCTTTGTTATTTCGTGTTTAAAAAAAATTAATTAAAAAAATGTTATAGATGGAACTAATTTCTTTTATAATTCATATTCTCAATGCTATAACAATGGTTGGACTGATCAACCTAACTTCTGTTATGGATGGAATAATCAGTATAATTACTTCCATGATAGTTTGCAGAACGCACAACAATTCTCGTACAGACCAGAAGTTTCCTATCATGACTTCGGTACATCTCTGGAAAAGTTGAGTAATATGGTGCAAAAATTTCAGGAAAACACTCTACAATTTTGGAGGGATGGAGGGCAATTTCCAAAAGACACATATCCTATCGCCCAAGTTCCAAAGAGCCATCATAATTCAGGTGCATCTTTAGAAGAAATGGTTAACAAACTTGTTGCTGACATTTTGCAATTTCATTAGGTTATGCGACAGGAAATGCACAAATTCTGACAAGAGATAAAAGAGACAATAGCAGGGCAACAGAGGATGGAACACCTAATGGGTCAGATGGCAATGAGTCTTGATCGCTTAGAATCGCAACGAGAAAAGGCACAGTTGTATCAACCCGAGGTGTATCCAATTGAAGTGTGCGCAGAAAATTTACAAAGTGACGAGGAGCTTGAGAATTTTGAGGTCAACCCTCAACGAATTATTTGTGTCGAAGAAGTAAAAAAGGAGCTCGAAGCCGAAAAGGACACATCTTTTAGCTCATTGGTAAGTACTGAGTCCATAATTATTTTTGAAACTAACTCTTTACCTTTACGTTGCAGATTGGAGGAGTCATCTGAAGAAGAAAAAGGTGAGAAGACGTTTGAAATATTTTCGGAATGTATGGACTCAGTCAAAATTGAGAAGCTGAGGATAAGGAAGACGCTGAAGGAGGATGATGATCAACTAAGACCCTATCCGGAACTACCTCATGTGGAAGAGCCGCATGTAATTTTCGAAGATCATAATTTTGTCAGGTGAGGAGAAGGAGTTGAGCCAGCGACCCTAAATAAAGGCGCTTCTTGGGAGGCAACCCAAAGGAATATGCATGTGTGTTTTTGAATTTGTTTGTTTTACTTGTTTTTACGTTTTCAATCAAAATGAGGGAAAGAATAAAACAAATGAAACGAACGCTTTCTCAATTTTTGTTGTTTCTGGGATTATATCATCATGATTAGAGTGTGAATTGACTAGATAATTTCATAGCAACTTTAGCATGTACTTTTGCT
>JANZLX010000213.1:6242647-6254197 GCA_025531955.1 Erythroxylum orinocense | reverse complement strand
GGTGACAACGGTGTCGGTGACGAGCGACGAGGCAGGCGGTGACGGAGCGGCGGCGCGACACGCGGGCGGGAGGGAGAGAAGACGAAGAGAGATGTGAGAGGGAGAGTCCGAAGTCGGGGGGGATTTAATTTTTAGGGTTAAGTTTTCATTTTTTGCAAAATAGTCCTTAGCGTCTTTTTTTTGCGGAATGGTCCCGATATTTCCGGTACTGGTGGTACCGGCCGATACCGACTGGAATTTATCACCGGTATTCTTTTGCCCGTACCGATTCCGGTGATCGGCCAATACGGAACGAAATCCGTAACATTAGGCATAAGTGTGTACCAACACCAATCTCCATGGCCAGCTCCATGGATTTGACCAAGTGAATGATAATATTAATACTAATAACATATTTTATGTTCTCAATTCAAAAAACAACTGATCTTTATAAGGGTACAAGGGCATTGCCGTAATACTTGAATTACGAGTTGTTGTAACTATGTCGATTAATAAACGCAAATATCAAGAAGACATATTAACTATTTTCCAAATTTGGAAATATTGAGATTTGGGGATTGCATTTACATTAAATATTTTTTAAATTATGAGAAATCAGTTTACCTAAACAAAAGAGGATGATTATTTATTAAATTCAAAATTTTGAATACTAGTGAGAATTTTTTTATTTCCATTTATTTTTGTTTCTCTATCCTAAATTATTGTGAAACAGAGGTCGGATATTTCTTTTAACCATACAGTCGTATCTTATTACCAAGAAGATATAAAAGCATGACTCAGAAAAACATACGAAGGAAAGACTAATTTCACACTATCATCTATTGGCTGGCAATATCCAGCAAGCATTGGCAAAGTTCGTTTGGCTTAGTGAGCATGGCCATATGAGCAGCTCCTTCAATTTTTTTCACTTCTTGAGTTGGGCTGTTCTCTATCATCCACTTTTGATAATCCGCTTTCAGGACACCATCTTCCTCACAGACCACGAACACACGCTTCACAGATCCGTATTTAGTTTCTGTAAGCAAAGATTCCTGTCCAAGTCATCCGAGAAGAACTTGGAAGGTCTTACTAATACCTTTGCCAATTCCAAATCCTGAAAGTTGAAGAAAACAATCCCTCAAAAATGAGCAATAACAATAGGTTTGATGAGCTCCTATTCATCAGTTTGACTGATCACAATCATCTTCTTAACAAGAAGAGAACACGAGGAGAAGTCATGATTGAAGAGAATTAGGACACTTGCCTCAGGTTGGCACTTGGTGTAAAGCACGTTTGCTAAATGCTAAGTATTCTGGCCCAACAAGCCATGAAATTGGAGGGCTTTCAGGGTTTTGGCCTGGGACTACCTCGCAATCGAGTGGTGAGTCTCCATTTCTTCTCATGATCTGACGTACGTGTATGAATTGAAAATGTTGAAAAGTTTGTTAGAACTGAAACTACCATCTTATTCATAAACTTACGTCGCGTAAAAGAGTTGCCGGTGGGTTCATACAGCTGGGCATAAAGGCTGTGACAAAGACAGCTACCAAGATTTTCTCAGGAAATTTCTGCGTGGCCAGAGAAATACTGAAGCCACCAAGGCTATGTCCAACCAAGATCACCTTCTCATCTTCTGTTAGAGAGGCCATGAACTCCATTAATGGCTGAAGATACTCACTAATGGAGGTAATCTCATGTAGTTGTTTAGGATTGATACCACTGCCACCAAGATCCAAAGCTGTGACTTGGTGGCCAGCTTACTTGAGCAATGGCATAAGCTTATACCAGCACCAAGCACCGTGGCAAGATCCATGAACCAAAACAGAATGTTTCTTAGTCTCCATTTCTAGGAAGTATTAGCCATAGGTAGTAGGTACACAAAGGTTTTGCTTGTTTCTAAACGCGGTTTATAAAGAACTTGAATTACCATACAACATAAAATAAAAAGAAAAGATGCAACTCGAAATATCCGCCATTGCTTCTTTACAAAATTAAAGCTTTTCATTTCATGAAATGGTCATTGTCCTTTGTTTTTGTCGCAAATAAATAGCGAGTTTAACTAGTTCTGAAAATGCACATAAATGGAGTTGAAAGAGCTTAGCCAATGGTAAGAGGCTGTCTGTAGAGAGTATTACTGTATCCGGATTCCATCAAGACTAACGTGGTTATTACTTGAACAAACTAACAAAAACATTGTCCACAAATCGAAGTATGACCAGATTCCATTAGGAATAAGACCAAACTGAGACTTGCATTTTGGAAATGAAACGAAGCGGCAATAAGCAGATAAGAACAATCATTATCTACAATCTTTCCTTCTCATATTACAAACATATTTTCCCAATAATAGCAATCTAAGACTACAGATTTGTGCTCCATCCAAAGAAAATGTTAATGAAAATGTCCCGCAAATATAAATTTGTCGTCAACAGCATTTAGTATATGTAGCTTCAGCTGAGGATGTTGTGTTTATATGTAACGGGCGAGTTAAGCATTGCAAAAAATAAAATGTCAATGAGATAAGACCGAAATGGATAATAATGAACCCAAGTATAATTACAATTGGAGCCATTTAAGTAGCCAACAGCATAACCAATTCATTCGCCTCAAACCTATGGCTGTTCAAGTTCACAGCCACCAAACCAGAACGGTGGTGCTTTAGACGGCAGTATTAAACCCTTTCTACAATGTCCACCCACTATTATAATCAACCAAGTATCGTTGGATTTCCTGAATGTAGCATCCGCTTCAGCATGTCCATCCCAAAGGCAGAATCCGAGGAACTGAGCAATGGCAGTACAGTCAAATCATGAGACTTCACAAACCTTTCTCAGTTAACTTAATTCCATAAAACCCTATTAAGCACTAATTGAATAAAATAAGTAACACGTTTCCTACGATAATATTTTCAAAAAAATGCCACCTTGCTGACTCGAAGCACGAAGAATAGAAGATGGTTTTGGCTAGTGCTCAAGTTTGTTATGTTATAACAAGCTCCCCTCATTACAATCAGTTGCCTGACCTATACATATGAAGGTTTGTCCTGATTTTAGTTAACAGATGAAGTCAAGTCTAGCCTACTTCACAGTCTGGGGACTTTAATCATTATCACAGCATGAAAAAAAGTTTAATTAAACGCAGAAAACATAGTAATCGGTGTTACACTAAGAAATTAGTTACACAGACTCCCACAGCAAAATCAGAAAGCTTATGAAATGATACAATTGCATGCACCAAAAAACATAAACTTTCTATACTACAACTATAGCATGAATCGATAATCTATTAAAAAAAGAAAAAAACATGAAAATTAGAGCCAATGTAGGTACCGAGACACCCATAATCAGAGTATAAAGCAACTATGATGTCAGAATGTCAAGAAATCTATTCTGTGTTGCTCACTTAAACAAGTTCAGATAGGCAAAAAGATGCATTAAATTATTCAGATTTCTAAATTGCCAAGATCAGAAACTAAGGCGGAATGGTAAATGGTTCAAGAGAAGCAATCCTCAAGTATTCACCCATAATCTTTAATGACCAACAATGAAATGAATCTACTTGAAAACATTGATAACAGAGATAATGATAACCACTTATGCTCAAGCCTGATGACATACCAAGAAATCTTAAGACACACAAGGTTGAAAACAGGTCAGATTAAAGAGAAAAAAAAGTTTGACACCAGGACTATATTATTAACTTAAGCCCAACTAGTAAGTAGAAACTATAGAATAAGAACAGAAGTAAGCAGCTTGAGAGGATAAAAGGAAAATAAAACACAGCTAACCTAGGGATTGTAATTTCATAGGGAAAGTAGATGACCCCTTCTGATATGGGTGGAACATGATCCTTTTTCTCGTTAACAAATTTAATGATTTGGAATAAGACCTCACAAAGAGATGCTTCAAGTGCTGCCCTGCGAACACTCCTCTCTTCAGATGCCCTTTCTACATTCACGAGTAGAAGGATGAAATAAAGAAAAGGCTTAAGGATTGAACTTCAACAAATCATCAAATCAACCAAATAACATGAAGGTACCTCCAGGGTCAACTACTACTTTCGAATGATGAGACTTTCCAGGATGAGCCTTCGGATGTTGAGTTACACTCAAATTGATGTACCAGTTTTCCCAAAATAATCTTTCAGTTTTGTTGGTGAACCATGACTCTTTTTTACTTTTCACTTCATAAAAAGAGAGACATATCTGCGCCATTAGTTTGAAAATCAATAAGCAAATTTAATATTGTACAAGGACAACAAATTGCTATCAGTAGTAAAAGCAGAGCAGATCTTCTACGAAAATGATGCTCATGACAAAGCATGAGACATACATTTTGCAGAGAAATAAAGTTTCCGTGATTAACTCTTAAAATGATGCATATGATGACTTAAGGCCTGAAACGCAAACAAGGTTCCAATTTATCATATTCCATGTACTTCAGATAAATATTTCTCATGACTTTAGCACCTAATAACATTATACATGATAAACACGAAGCTATGAGAGATTGATGCAAAAATAAACCAAAGCATTGGGACGTTCTTAAAGAATGCTACAAACAATCGACCTGACTCTTCTTATTTGGGTGTTTGTCTACCCAGCTTATGAATTGCTCGATCTTCTCATCTATTTTCTTTTCAAGTTCGGCATCCCCGCATTGCACCTTAAAAAAAAAACAGAGCAGTGCGAAAATACAAACATCAAAAGCTTGCATCATCTTAAAATGCCAGTCGTTAAATGTAGAGAAAGAAATGACTACGAAAACCAAATAACAAATAACTACTTTTTCTTTTTCTGGAGACAAAGTCCATCATTTTTTCCGCACTAGTCCTTCTCCCAAGCTTTTTACTTTCAACGAATTCATTACCAAAACTATAAAGCGTCAAGTCCTGGAACTATATCTGCGCAAGATGAGATGGGAAATTAGAGTCACTTACGTATGTAATGTCAAAGAGTTCCAAGTCAACGTCTTTAGGGCGGACAAGACCTAACGCTCGATGAAACACAATCGTGTGCAATATGCCTGCACATAATTCAGACATGAAAACTAAAACCACAAACACGAAAAAGTAACTCAAGAAATCACTAGTTCACTGAGTCTCAGGCCAGAAATCGATTCACTTAACATTGCTTTGCAGAAGTAAAAGGTAGTCCATATTAAAACGCGACAATTGGTACAATTAAGAGGCAACAAGAACATCACTTACAACGTAGAACTTCCCGTATCTCAAAGTGCTCCACTTCCTACATACATTTTGAACAGTCCAACTAATTCATATAAACAAAAAGGAGAGAAAGAGTAGACGCGCAAAAATTCTTGATCGGACCTCCGATCAAGGAAATTACTCTGTACTTAAGATACAATTACCAGTTCTTTGAGTTGACAGACTTCGCAGTTCATGGCGGCAGGCAAAGTAGAAAACCCGTCAAACTCAGAGGTCTTGGAAGATGAAATCGTAAAGTTAGTGGTGAACCGCGGTTAGATACGGAATGAGTATCTGGCCGGTGGAGGATGGTAGTAATCAATAATGTGGCGTGGTGTGGTGTGGTGTGGCGTGTTGTACTGAATCTCTGCTCCTGATTGCAACTTCTGCACGCGTCACTCAGTTTACGGTTCTCCGAAATACCACTTTTGCCCAGGTCTCACTCAGGTTGGACTGTTTGTATCTTGGGCTTGACCCAACAAGGGCTAGAGGATCGGGCCCATGTATTTCAGAATTATATCGTCTTCAATGCCACTAACCATCTAGCTACACTACATCTATACTTTTTTATATTAATTTAATAAATCGTAGAAATAAATAGGAAAGGTATTCCATTTTCAAAAAATATAGATTTATTTATCCATGTCAGGAGCAGGTTGCATAAAACGACAGATATCCATTTGCCAAGTATGGTGACAGAATAAAGTGGCATACCGCGTGATGAACATCAATTTCCTCGATCATACTAAAGCCGGTAACACTTACTTTTAACGAAATGATTGATTATCTTCAAACCAATTCACCCAAAATTGACCCATTGCAGGCTCTTGTCACTCTTCATTAGGTGTAGCTAGCTACTATGTGACTTTTATGTACAGCTACAAGCACACGTGAAGCTAATTGTGGTTTATACCAAAACTGTGATAACAAACATCCATTTACTTTGTCATGATCCCATAAAATGTCTACACTTTTAACTATTAATATGAAATTCAACTTGTTGCTTTAAAAAATGAACACGTGACGTTACAATCATTTGAAAATTTTAGATATCTAAATATTATTCATATCAGAAGAATTAAGATATTATTCACAAAATATTTAAATAAAGACAAATAATTTATAACGTAAAAGTTAAAATTAAAATATGTAGTAATTATAATAAATTAAAATTTATGATTATAATTAGTTTCATTCACCTATAAATTCTCATTAATCTTCTTGTTTTGTATATCAAAGAATAAATTTAATCATTAAAGAATAGAGCTTCTGATGATTTTGATTTTATGAATATTAATTAAGTTACAAATTAATATTTATAACTTATAGTTAGTGAGAGTTATTATTATAACATTTTGTATTCATTATAATATTTTTGTATCTTATTTCTTCTAATCTTAATTAAGTTGCGATCGCAGTTCACCCCTATAATTATCCCAATATGTGATATTAGAATCTAATTAGAATATATATATTTACTTATTATATGCTCTTTGGTTGTCATTTTAAGTGACTCCTCTATGTCAAAAAATAAGTGAGATATTATTCACTCGTACTAAGAACTACTCACATATACAATTGTTGTTTATGTAAACTAGTGAGAGCAATAACTCAAAATAGTTTAAGATAAAAGTAATGATAATCAAATTTAAAATTGAAAAGTTCAACAGGAATAATTTCTTGCTATGAAAGTTGAAAATGAGTCATTTTCACGAAGAATAATTGGCTTATAGAAAGCCAAAGAACTTCACTCATGATACCAAATAAAATGAATATAGATGAATTTTCTTACAAATCTTCACCAAAATTTAGCTAATGAAGTTTTATCAAGCGTAAAGAAGAAGAAAATAACAAAAAAGATATAGAATCATCTTACAAAGTTGAACGAAATCAAGTTGCTCTATGATAAAATTTTCCTTAAGAGAAAATTTAATACTCTTTGGATGATGGAATCCACTCTAATGATAGAGCACATTAATATTTTGAATACTTTATTCTCTTAAGCTCATTTTGTTGGGTTATACAATAGAGTCACATGGATATACTGAAGTTTTACTTCAAAGTCTACATAATTCTTATGATCAACTTATCATTAACTTAACTAATAATCTTCTTACAAATTACCTAGTCTTTGATAATGTTACAATAACAATTTTGGAAGAAGAAATTTGGTGCAAGAATAAGGAAGATAAGTAGTCTAGTTTCTAAAAAGTTGAAGCCTGAATGGTGATAAGAGAGAGAAAAATGGTAGTAGCAGCTGCAATAAAGTTGAGTATGTGACAACAATCTAAGGGTTAATTCACGATAGCAAGATCATTATAATTGAATCTATTTAGTTCACCAACATTGAGATGGTACCTAAATAGATATTTATGTATATCTTTTCAATTCAATTTTAAAAAAAAAGTGGTATCTACGTCATAATCAAGGATTTCTTCTTTTTAATTTATCCAAAATATTTTTTATGATTATTTTATATTTATATAAATAAAAACATCTATTAAAAAGAAATAAATAAATTTCAAAATGAAACAAAAATATATATTTTATATAGATATATGGAAAGATTAGACTAATGACATATATAATACTTTAATTGACTTATTGTCTTTACAATCTAATGATATATATATATAGAGAGAGAGAGAGAGAGAGAGATTAAAAAAGAATGAAATAGTCTTTTTCGTTTTTGTTAGTCAGTAATAAATAAATAAGAATTTCTAGTTATATCTTATGAAAACAGACTTCTTTTATGGAAGAAATTATTTACTTTCTTTTACCAACAAAATATGACCCAAATAGGGGCCAAAAACATGGTAGCTGAAAATCAAAAGGTAAGAAAAATTTTAAATACTAAACTTATGACAACAAAGGTTACTTGAAAAAGGATTATTAGATTTTAAATCAGAAAAATTCTAGTCCTTGAGAAAATTTTACAATTACTATAATGATGACAATGCTTTATATCGTAAATTAGCAACAATAATTTAAAGAAGGAAGTCACTAATTGATACGTGGCTCTTCAACTCAAGAATTTCTTTTCATAGGATCTTTAGAAGAGAAATGGTTTCATCATTATAAACCTACTTCAAAAGGACCTATGTACAATTGTGGAGATTATCCTCCAAAGATTGTTAGTATTGGAACCATTAAATTAATGATGTATAATGGTTTTGTATTTTTTAGGAAGTACAAAGGGCTTGAAGAAGAATTTGTTGTCCTTAGGATGCTACATCATCTTGGGTGTAAAATAAAAATTGTTAACAAGATTTCAAAGATAATTTGAGATACAATTGTACTTACAAAGGGAGAAACAATAGGTGAAAACTTATATAAGTTAAAAGGAGAGGCATTAATAGAAGCAGAAGCACATAAGATCTTCAACGTTATGGCATCAAAAACTTGGGCATATATCTAAATAGGGAATGAAGATACTTGTTAAGTGAAAGTTACTCCTGTAATCACAAAGGTATCACTACATTTTTTTATAAACATTGAGTTACAAGTAAGCAACACTGTGTAAATTTTAAAATATCAAATTCAAGAAGCAAGGATGTTCTTGAATTGGTTTACTTTAATGTAAGGTAAGCAGCAGTTCCTTCCTTGAGAGGAGCAATGTACTTCGTCTTTCTCAGTAATAATTATTTAAGGAGGGTGTTAAGTATATTTAATGAAAAAGAAAATATATGTGTTCCCAATTTTCAAAGTTTTTAAAGAATATATTGAACTTGATTATGGTAAATCAAGTATTTAAGGATAAAAATAGAGGACAATATACTAGAAATGAATTTGATGCATTTTGTAAGAAACAACACATCAAAAGATGAAAACTGTTACGTATATTCCTCAATAATAAGAGAGGCAAAGTGAATAAATAAAACTCTATTAGAAAGTATAAGAACAATGTTGAGAGTTACAGGCCTAGATAAGGGTTTTTAGATAGAAACAATCAATAATGTTTAATATATGTGGATAGATTTCTATTAACTACAATTAAGTTAAAGATCCAAATGAAAATTTAGATTAAGAAGCCAATGGATTAGTCTAACATTTATGTATTTAGAAGCCTTGTGTACATGATGTATAACACTAAAGAAATCACGAAGTTAGGACATCACTTATGGGATCTATTGAGAGAGTGAATAGGTATCACATATGGGATCTCACTACCCATAAGGTTAATGTTAATAGCGACATCACCTTTATAGAAGAAAAATTTATAAAGGAAAGAAGAAAACAACATTACTTCACATAAAAAGTTTAAAGACTATAATATAAGTGAAAAGGATTTTGAACAAGAGACTTCTTTTGAAGCATCAAAGCAAGATTTTCAAGAACAAGTTGATTTTGAAACTTTAAAAGTTTGTTGATTAGATAGCATAAAAGACTACAAAACTGCCACTTGAATTATATAATAGAGGGCAATATGGCAATTTCCTTTTAATAGAGGATGCAAAACAATTAACCTTTCAAGAATTACTTAATAATTTAGATGTCTTTAAATTGATGACAACAATACTTAAAGCAATTGAAGCTTCACATAAAACAAAAGTTAGAAACTTGTACCATTATAAGAAAGAAGAAAGCCATTTGGAAATAAATACATCTTTAAGATCAAGCAAAATGGTGACGATCAAGTAGAGCAAATAGCTTGTAAGACTGATAATGAAAGGATATAGGAAAAGGCAAGTCTTATTCATCACTTCAATGTTGCAACTCTCTTAAAAAGATAGGCTAGTTGTCAATGACATGCATGTTTTCTCTACCTAACAAATCTCTAAAGATTATAAAAGTAAATCATCGTGCATATTGAATTCCTTATAGAGGAGGATGGATGATTAAGACTGTCCAAGGTTAATGGCTAAAAATGAGTGATACTTTGCCTCTGTATGAGTAGTAAGAACATCTATGTGACAGTTGTACACTATATCAAATCTTCCTTTCAAAACCTCAACCTACCTATATTAAGCCTATCAAAGTAAAAATAGAGAAGTTGATGTCTTCAAAAGTGAATTGTATTATAACCTTAGTATTTCTCATGTAGATCTATCAAAGGAAAGATTAGAGTAGTTGAGACATATATAGATAATTTATAACAAACTTCTAGCTAGCCTTTATCTTGGACATAATTGTTAATATATCAAGTCAACTACATACTCTTATAAACCAAGAAGATTGAAAAGGAGTGCAAGATAGTTGACAATCAATCATAACTATACATGTTGGACCCCAAACTTTTCTTGGAAGTTAGAACTATTATATGTGAAATGTTGGAAGTTAAAAGTTGGAACATGTTCATTGAGCATGCTTCAGTGTTTTAGCCATAATTTTTCACTAGTTATCCAAATGAGACGATTCTTGATTTGGATTAAACTAGAGAAATAGGGATACAAATTATCTGATGAAATTGAATTTTAATTCAGACTCTAAGAGTTTCAATTTTTGGATGGAAGTTGAGTACAGAATATTGTTTCAGTATAAGAATAGTTCAGAACTGTTTGGGTCATAACTTTCAAATTACTGAACTAAATTGAATGATTTTGGTGTCATTAGAAAATTAAGACAATGAGGAATATTTTTCTAGAAGGAAGTGTTCGCAAATTCTTTCAAGTTCTATGATCATTAGTTAAGAAGTTAGAAGAATAAGATGTTAGTTTAAAGACCAAAGGAGGGTAAAATGGGAAGGACTAAGTAAATGAGGGGTAAAATGGGGAAAGACCAAATAAATTGTGGTCTTGTTAAAAGAAGAAGACAGAAGTTGTGAGAGGCCAAAAAGAAAGAAGAAAAAACGTGGAAGAAGAGAGGAGAAAAGAGAGAGTTCGTGAGAGTGTGCAAGAGGAGCTTGGAAGGAAGAAGGAAGAAGAAAGAAGGAGAAATCAAGCTTAACAAGGTAAGTTTATCTTCTTCTTCTTCTTGCTTGTTACTGTTAGAGAAAGAGTAAGAGAGAGAATGAATGTTGTGTTAGAAGAAGAAGATTTGAGAGAACCTATTTGATTTTTAGGATTTCTAAGCTAGGTTTTGGTTTTTCTAACCCAGATGGACTATGGGTAGGTTAGGTTTGAGATTGATTTTTGTTGATTTCATTGGTTGTGATTTTTGAAGTTTTATGGTTCGAAAATCGCATCTTTTCTGGGTTTCTGGTTCATTCGTCGAGACGAACGCAAGAAGCTCGTCGCAACGAAATGATCAGTTGCTTCGTTTTGTCGCGAGTCGCGACGAATTAATTTATATTATTCGTCGTGACTTTTTCGGAACGAACGCATTTGTCGCGACGAACAAGGGGAATTCGTCGCGACGAATGAAGGGCATTTGTCGCGACGAACAGGGGAATTCGTCGCGACGAACGGGGGCATTTGTCGCGACGAA
>JANZLX010000213.1:6216150-6242547 GCA_025531955.1 Erythroxylum orinocense | reverse complement strand
AGGTTGAGAGTTTGATGAATTCCAATTGGTAGTTGAATTGTTATGGATGATGTTGTAATAGAGGAAGTGAAGTTGGGGTTAAATTTCAAGTTTTTCATGAGGGTAAAATGTGTATTCTAACTTCCAAGGAAAAACTGAATCGATCTAGATAGAATTAGCCAAAGTTTCCTTCATGAAAGTTGTAGTTCATCTTTATAGCTTTCCAACGATGTAAAGCATGCAATTTTTGGATTTCAGAGATGAGAGATATGATTTTTTGAGTAGATGATGTTGCACATGATGTGTATCCTAAATAATTAGAGTATATGGAGTGATATCGCACTCGAAAGAGTTGATTTTGGGAAGATTATAAGTAAAAGGGATGTTAGGATGGGTTTAGGACCCTTTGGAGGGGTTTTGGAGGGTGAAAATTTTGTTTCACCTGAAGGTTACACGGTCTACCTGTGTAAAATCACACAGGCCGTGTGTTTTCAGCGCAGGAGCACTATTACACCTGAATGTTACACAGCCTGCCCGTGTTGGGTTACATGACCTGTGTGTTTTAACCCTCCAAAAGACATAATTTCATTTCAGTGTCTTCATGAAAGTTGTATATCTAGAAGTCTTCTTTCAAACCGTCTAAAAACGAAGTCAATCCGACACCTTTAGTGAGAATTATGGCGATTGCGTCAAGGCATGTTCAATATGAGTAAGGTCATGAATATGTCGGATTCGTTTGACCATAACTTTTTCGTTTGACCTCCAATTGAGGTGATTCTTGAAGCGATAAATTCCTAACACATTTTTATAACTTCCCAAAAAACCTGGTAGCCTTTGGTGTTGAATTAAAAAAGATTGATGGAAAGGAAGTGAGGGGTTGGTTGGAAGAGCATAATTGGGCCATGAATATACTTTGGTTTCTTAAGCATATCTTGAGCTATAGAGCTCTAATTGAGATGGTTCTTGTTTCAAATTAAACTAGAGTCTAAGAGCTACAATTTTAAAGAAGTCAATTGTGATTATTGTGATTTTATGAGAATGAGGATGAAACGTTGAGGGCTAAAGAGATTCCATGGAAATAAACCTATAGGAAATGTGCTCACGTCTTATGTTTTTGACATCCGAAGTGATTGTTAGGCTTCGAAAACGGGGCCCAACAATACATATCAAAGTAAAAGTATATAAGAGTTATTGAACATGGTAGACAACTTTCTAATACAACCCTTCTTTATTGGATTGGTTTTAGTTATTTGATTTATGTCTCCTTTGCATATGTCTTCAGCAAACCTATTAAGATTCATTATCAACTTTTTAGAGAATATTCTTAGATTATGTTATATATGTCGCATATAGAACTATAGTGCACATTGGTAGCTAATTAATAAGTTATTTTTTAGTGGCATAAGGGTACTGACCTACCTAAAATTTGAATAAAACTACTTAGTAGAAGTTTGATTTAACTCTACTAAAGGTAGTTATAATTCAAATATACTTCAAAAAATGATTTCCATAAAAAAAAGATATTTTAAAATAAATTCTCATAATCACTTTTGTTTATCATACTTTAAAATTTGTCTGCATACTTAATACCAATGATTTTAAAATTAGAACGAACTATCTGATTTGATAGTATTAAGCAAAAATTGGCTTGATTTTTATTTGATTTTTGTTTTGACCATTATGAATGAAAATCAATTGGTTAAATAATAATCTGACTGGTTTTTGTTGAACCATGAATAATCATAAATTGTGCATTCTTCTTCTTCTTCAGTGAGAACTAGGTCACTAATAGGCACAACAACGAGTGGTCTTCCTTTTAAAGCTTGAGCAAAATTCCTCTAACAAGACGCTTTGAGATCTACCTCATGATTTGGGTGGAGAATTAGTGAGATTTCTATACAATCATGAAACTAAACAAGGAAACAAAGCACTGGAATAACATATCCTAGGTAGTATCTAAGAAGTTATAATCATAGATAAATTACATAGCTGGTAGCAGTTTAATCATCAGAGCAAGTTGGAATCTTCCCTAACATGTGGATAGAGATCAAGGATATAACAAAGAGTAACCTCACATCATGCAAAGAGAAATCGTGAAAGTGACACAATGAATTACAACATAAAGAGTATAAAGAACAGAGAAGGCATAGAGAACAATATAAAGAATCATCTATTGGTTAAGGTTAAACAAAATAGAAACCTACACCATCTCAAAATTTCCAATACCATCGGCTTCTGTGTAGAGAACAAATCACACACCATAGGGAATAAGAGAAATCTAGAAGAAACGAGAGACGTGGGGAACTTTTTGCCAATGATATTTAGTGATGAGCATATGACCACCCGTCAAGACAAAAGCTATGCACGTTGCTTTTGTTAATTTTATTTTTATGGCCTCTCCTCATAATTACAATTTTGTTGATGTTATCTTATTATGTTGCACTTAAATCATATTTGAAATAAATAGTAAATACTACAAGAAAATGAGGAATTAGCGATGGAAACTTATCGACGAAAAATAAATTGTTGGAAATTACTGATGGAAAATCCATTTTCGCCAGTAAAGTTGACAGGAAAATTTTCATTTAGAAATGATACTAATATCCGTCGCTAAATATCAGTAAATAAGGGGGTTTTAGCGACGGTATAAAATTTTCGTCAATAAATAAGGTAAATTTTTTGATAGTATAAGATGTCCGTTAGTAAGAAGGTGAAAATTATTAGCGGAATAAAAATTTTGAAAATCTTTTCGTCTGTAATTTTAATCCAAACGACATCGTTTTCTTTAACTTTAAACTAACCTGATGACACCCCCCCCCCCCCACACACACACACCTGCGTCTTCTTCTTCCTTTCCTGTTGCGTCTCCTCTTTGATTTTCTTCTCTCCAGTTTCTCTGTCGTGGACTCCTCTTCTGCTCGTCGACGTTGTCTTCTTTGGCCATTGTCATTATGTCCTTAAGTGGAGGTATTTTTCCAACCATTGTCATGTATTTTTTTATATTGGATGAAAATGAATTTGAGTATTTGATTACTTTCGTTTATTTATGTAATTTGTGATTGGAAAACAACTTTAAGATATAAATATTAGTGATAAAAGGGATAAGATATGATTTTAGTTGGGATGTTGGGATGTTGGGATGAATTTCTGATGCATGTAAGTGTTTGATGAAATTTCTTTTTTTTAATGATTTTAGTTCTTTATTTTAAGTTCTTTTTGAGCATGAATTTCATAACTTCAATTCTTTTACTTGAAATATGATATAACTTAGTTAAGAGCTTAAATGCTAAGTTTCATACATCTCAAAAGTCAAAATGAAGTGGTTTTACAAACTGGTTTTTGTGACATTTAAATACGCTTTGTAATAACACTAAAGAAAGAAAAGAACAAAACATAGTTACAGCTGGAATTGAGTTTGTGGAGAGCAATTTAGACAATTTTCATTTAAGCATATATATGAATTGTAGATATTAAAAAGATAGAATACATGTGAAGTTATATACAATTGATCCTACCATGGGATTGATATCATATTAGCAATTTTCCTAGTTGAGTATCTATGATAGTGGTTCTTGTTCATATACTATGATACTGGAAGGTATAATCTTGTGGAACTTTTGGTCTTATATCTTTAGGTAAAGTACAAATAGTAGTCTAACCTCTAGGGTATTAGAATATTTTTATTTGAAAATATACCAAAATAAATATAGCATATAAAAGCACAATACTACTAGGGTTAGTAAGAATCAAGTTAAATTTGATTGATATGAAAAACTAAGAAGTAGGATTTTAGGAAAGGCATACTAAATACCAAAATAAGAAATGAGAATGGTGTTACTATTAGTACTATGTAAAAAAAATGACATATAAAGTAGTATTGCAGATTTTTTAGTGTTGAAATATCAAATGATAACATCACTAGCATGTATCTCTCTCAAATATCATATTAGATTTGGTTATTGCACACATGCTTATGGTATCATCAAATCATCAATTCCTTTTGGTTAAGATTGGCTGTTCTGAAAAGCTTGTTTGTTTTGTGATCCCATTTATTATATGTCGTTCATGTATAATTGTATAGGGTTATTTCTATTTCTATTTCTATTTCTTCAAGTATTGTGAACCAAATAACATAAAGGCAACTTTGTCCTTATCAAGCTCAGGTGAATATTTAAACCTACTCTAGTTTTACAAACAAATTCTACATCTGTTAATCCTCAATAGTGCTAAAAGATTAGCATAAAATTCTTCTTCTTTTATGTTGTTCTTGTATAATTGTATGGGGTTATTTCTATTTCTATTTCTTTAAGTATTATGAACAAAATAACATAAAGGCAACTTTGTCCTTATCAAGCTCAGGTGAGTATTTAAGCCTATTCTAGTTTTACAAACAAAATTCTACATCTGTTGATCCTCAATAGTGCTAAAAGATTAGCATAAAATTCTTCTTCTTTCTGTGGATGCTTAAAGAAGCCAAATAGTTCAGAACATTGTTTCTAGCTCCCATCAAAATTGCTGGTAGTAGAACAAAGGAGTTGTTGTGAAACCTTCTACATAAGTCACAACCTATAAGAATCTTCATTCCAGAGCATTTGAACAGGTAAAGCCATGTTGGTATGCAGAAGCATAGCAGGCCGCCTATATTTATATATGTTTGGCTGTATATTGATTTTAATACCCTTAACCATAGGGAGAAAAGAATAGAGAAACAATTGCATACATCTGTTGTTACATCTACTACTATTACAATGGGTAATATTAGATTCTCTTTATTCATTTAATGTTAGGTTTTTTAAAAAAATGATTTACCGACAGAAAATACAATTACGTTAGTAAAATATATTATATTTATCAGTGGAACACCAAAACCATCGGTAAAATGTAAGATATTTACCAATGGAACAAAGAGTAACTGTCGGCAAAGTTACCTACGGAAATTGCATTTCCGTCAGTAATTTTACCGATGGAAAGAAAAATTTCCGTCGACGTCTCTATCCGTCGGAATATTCCGTCGCTAATTTTTATTACCGACGAAATCCAAACGTTTTCCGACACTAAATGACATTTTTCTTGTAGTGAAAACTTAAAAAATAAGAAGATATAATTTTCAATTATTTTAAGACTTTAAGAATATTAGTATTTATTGATCATAACAAAACAAAAGTTTATTTAAACTTTAAAGAAATAGATTTGAAGAAGGACACTAAAAATTTATTAATTAGTAATTTAGTATAATATTAAATAAGTAATTTTGTTTAAGATAATTTAAGAATATGTTAAAGAGGATGTTTACATTTTAAAGAAATATTTAAAGAATGAAACTAAAAAAGTTATTAATTACTAATTGAGTATAGATAAGTATTTTTATTATAGATAATTTAAGAGTATGTTAAATAGTGATGGCTAAACTTTAAAAAAGTATATTTAAAGGAAGGACATAAAAAAAGTAAATAATTATTAATTTATTACAAATAGGTAAATTTTTATGATAATTTAAGAGGGCGTTAAATAGTAATGTTTAAGCTTTAAATAATCATGCTTAGGGAAGGAAACTGAATAAGTTATTAATTAGTAATTTAGTATAGATGTGTAGTTTTGCTTAGGATAAGAGTATGTTAAAAAGCGATGTTTGAACTTTAAAAAGGTATGTTTAAAGAAGAACATTGAAAAAGTTATTAATTAGTAATTTAGTCTAGATAAATAATTTTTTTTAGGATAATTTAAGAGTGTGTTAAAGAGTAATGTTTAAACTTTAAAAAAGTAGGTTAAGAGAAGGATACTAATTTTCAATGTCCTTCTTCAAACATACTTAAATTTTTTAGAGACTTTTTAGATTTATTAAATTTTGGAAAAGATTTCAATTTCTATTTCATATTTGAATTAATTTTCTTTGATGTTTTCAATTCTTTTTCATCCTTTTTATGTTTCCTCTTATATACTTTGATTCCTTATGTCAAGATCACAAGTTAACTCTCCTTTTTATTATTATTTCTTTTTTTTAGGGTGATTGAAATCCAAATCTCATATTGTCAAATAGATATAGAAGTTGCAAGAATTAAGAAGATAAAGTTAAAAGGTATTTTCACTTTTAAACTTTTATCTTTTCGTTTAATCTTTATTCTTTGGTTCATTATTTTATGACCTATTTTTTTCTAGTTATTATAATGGAGAATATGGAATCATTAGAAAAAGATTCGATAAACTTAGCATCATCTACTCATGGTAAATCTAATCCAATATGAAATTATTTTTCTTCTTCTTAAGCATTTAATGGGAATATCTAATATAATTGTATGTTTTGTGGTTGAATAATTAAAAGGGGAGGAATTTATAAAATGAAAGAACATTTTATTGTTGTTAAGGATAATATTGCTTCTTGTAAAAAAAGTATCATTTGATGTACATGGGATGACTAGAAATTATTTACAGCAAAACAAGTAAAAATGAAAAATGAAAATAAAGTGGCTCATGATATATCTTTTCAAAATGATGAAGCATTGCAAGTATTAGATAAAGGAAAAAAGAAAGCTACTATTGACATAGATTCTTATTTTCCTCCAAGAACTATTTTGATTCTCGACCTAGTTTAAATAGTATTTTGGTTGATAAGGATATTATTTTGAGATGTAAACAAGTATGAGCTAGATTGTTCTATCATTCATATATTCCTTTAAAGCTTTAAATTCACCATATTTTTAAGAAGTAATAGATGCTACAATAATAACAGGTTCAGGATTTAAGGCACCTTCTTATTATAAGATTTATGTGCCTTTGCTTCAAGATTTTAAAAAAGAATGTCAGTTGGTTTCAAATACTTATAATCCTAGCTAGGAACCAACATGATGCACTATTATGAAAGATGAGGGAACTGATCAAAGACAAAAACAAAACCTTGATTAATTTCTCAGTTATATTAGAACAACTTTTATCAAGTCAGTTGATACTTCTAAGATAGTAAAAAGTGCAAATGCTTTATCTAAATTATTTTATGAAATTGTTGAGTAGGTTAGAACAAAGAATGTTGTGTATTTTGTTACATATAATGCAACTAATTATATATCAGTTGGGTATTTCTTACAATCAAATTGTGGGCATATGTATATGCATTACTCATTATATAAATATTATTTTAAAAGACATTGGTGGTATGGATTATATTTCTAGTTACACTCACGTGCATCTAAGATCACAAGTTTTGTGCATAATCATATTAAACTTTTGTCTTGGTTAAGAAAGCAGGAAGATTGGATGAGATCGTGCATCCTGATACTACTAAATTTGCAACTAAATTTATTACTTTGAAAATATTTATGAACGTAAACAACTACTTCAAAATTTTGTGACAAATAAACATTTATCAAGTCATAAGTTATTAAAGAGTGTAAAAGGACAAGAAGTTTATACTATTATTCTAAATAATAAAATTTGGGATGTTTACTTGATCATTGTGAAGATTATGGCTCTCCTTATATGGTTGTTAAGGATTGTTGACTTAGATAAGAAGTCATCTTTGGGGTATATATATGGTTGTATATATAGAGCTTGCAAAACAAATATGAGTCTTTTTAAAGAAAATGAGAAATTGTACAAGTCTTACATAGATATTCTTAAATGATGATGGGATAAGCATTTTAGTCAAAGGACTCACTTAGTAGCTTATTTTCTTAATCCTTATTGCTTATATAGTAGCAACACATCCACAAATGATATTATAGGCAGTCTTTTTGATGTGATTGGATGTAAAGATATTTTCTCATTAAAGAGCAATCACAGGCTATCAATGAAATTAAATTGTATCATGAAGGTTTAAAGAGTTTCACTAGTTCATCTGTAAAGAGAGAACTTATAATTAAAAAAATCAACTTGGTAAGTTTTTATACTTTTAGTTCATCCTTTAATTATTAATAATATATATTTTATTTCTCATAATTATTAGTTTAAAATATAGATGAGTGATGAGGATTATTCAGTAAAAGTTTACTAACATTGAGAAAATTCGTTATTAAATTACTCAATTAAACAACTTTTACATCAGGTTGTGAACATAATTGGAGCATTTTTTAACATATTCTAATAAAGAAATGAAATCATTTGAAACATCAAAGATTCAATGACCTTGTTTACATTATAATCTGAGAATGAATAACATGTATTTTATTAATTTGTTTTAATTTATCATTATTTTAATTTTAAATTTTCACTTTATAATTTCTCTATTATATATTCAGGGCATTTAATAAGGAAAAAATTGTATGATCTAGTTAATATTGATTGTATTGATTATCCTGATTTTTGTATTGAAGAAGAAGAACCATCGCCTGATCTTAATTACAACAAACTTAAAAGGCTATTTATGAAGAAAATGTATATATCACAACAATTGAATTAAGAACATCTACTAATGGTCAATTCATGCCTTATTTTGATCGTATTTAACCAAAAAGTATAATGTATTATAAATTTACAATTGAGAATAATTTCACACATTACTAATTTGTAATTTATTTGAATACAGTAAAAAAAAGTTTATGTAAATACTTTAGATGAAAGTGTAATTTACAAGTCTTTACATAACGTTAAATAATTTAGACCTTTTGACAATGGTAAGACACAACCTTCTTGAAAAATATAACTTTAATTTGATTTTTATTGTTATTTTAAGTTTTATATTAGATTTATATTTAGTTTGAATTATTAGATTTGATTTATTATTAGTTTATTAAACAATAATAAACATTGGTGTATGATTTTTTATTTCAATAAAATATTTTATTTTTATAATTTTTACTTCAAAAAAATACTAATTTCATAGCGATTTAATATTAATTGAACCTTTAAATTTAAACATTTTTTTAATATCTAATCATGTTTTTAAAACATTGCTTAATACCCTTCAATTCCAATTTATCAATATTCATTTTTACAAATTTGTTGGGTTTAGATCAATTCATTAAAACTACCACGCCACAAATTAAGTCCATAGGGCACTCTACACATGTGAAAGTCTGGAATCTAAAAATTAGGCAATGAGTCTTTTTAATCTGATCAAAAACTGTTGGACGTACCTTAACACATCTTATCGATTTTCGATGTAACCCTGCACTATCCTTTGTTTCGTCTCGTGATAATGGTTGCAGTGTTACAGATCAAGGAATCTTTTGGACTGAAAGTTGGTATATTCTTGAACTTAGAAGCCGGTCAAGTCTATGCGAGCATTGGGTGGAGACTTGGTGTAAGAAAAAGCTAAATCATCATGCAAACCTAACTTTATGTTTAATTTATTTTATTGTAAGTGCCATGCCATTCAATTAGTGTGTGATGGGATGCGATCTTCTTTTCCAATAATTTTAAGGTGGGATCCATAAGAAAGGAGTTTGTAAAAGCATAACACCATTAGACGTGATTTCTCATTAACATTATCTGAATATTATTGCAGTATCAATGTTAAGAACCACGTAAATCTTTTCAACATGATTATGGAATAGCACGAAAAGATTTTGTATTGCAATTTCCTATGATTGTTGGGATCTTCAATGAAGATCACTGTATCACTGGTATGCTTTGATCACATTGAAATGAACTCACGACCTTTAATTTATTGAAGAAACACTAGCACATGAATTAGATTATTATATTGCTAAGGCCTGCATAAAATTTGCAAACTCCTATACAGAACAAAATCTAGTCTTGATATAAGAGACTTTCTTTGGATTCAGTCACCATAGGCCTTCCTAGCATGGCCGAGCGCTGTCATTGACTTGTCAGGAAAATTCTCTGTGCATGCCTATAGAAGTTAATCAGTCACTCAACTCTTTTGCTTAGGTTTAACATTCCAAGCTCTCCAATAATAAACAACCCACATGCTTAGCTTCGTACAGAGACATGATCTGCGCTGGCCCTGCAGGATGGATCTTGTCCATGGTAGCTTTTGTCAGGTTGAATCTCTTCATTGGAATTCCAACCTCTGGTGTTGGTGACCTATTCGGTTGCATTTGGCTTAGGGATGGCCCTTAGCTCTATAGTAGCTAACCAGGTTGTGGGCATCGGGAAACATGTCCATTTTTCACTTTTTCAATTTATTGTCGTTCTATTGAATTTTTACTTCTTGAAAATTTGCATGTATCGATTCACCGTCTTACATCCAAGGCAAATCACCACGAGAGGGTATACTCTGTGTCAAATCAAACTCCTTAAAATTTTACCTAATAAAATATTAGCTAACTACTACTAGGAAAATGGATTAGTCCAGTTGCGACAGAATAATTCAATAACAACAATACTGGGGTAAAAATCCTGTTAAAGCATTGAGTTTAAAGAATTTTAATAATATCCAGTTTTACCTCTAATTAGCAGAGATGCTATTTTTAAATACGAAAGTGCAAATCGATTTAAAATTATTTAGCGACTGATCTATCTTACTTCAAGTTTTTAACCTTTACCAGATCAGTGAGAGCCAAGCTGTAGAATTGATCTAAATCATTTGAAGTCCAGTGCAAAAGCTATCTTGCATGTGTAGGTTTGTTTAAGGGTTCTAGTTGCTACTTAAGACAAGAACGAGACCAATACCTACAAGCCATTAAATCTTAGTTCCTCGTACTAGTATGACGACAGGCTAAATGCGTCTTTGGATGGAACCAAAATCAAAATCCATGTTTTGGTTCTTTCATTTGGTGCATAGGATGAGATACAGCCAAAGGCTGTGGCAGCGGCAGTGGTCAAAGTAAGATAGCCGTACCAAATGCATTATTGGATAAAGGAAGGTACCTATTGCACTCTCCACTATCCACAGAAAAAGAAGATTAAAGAAAAAAGTATAAGAGTTGAGAAGTCCTAGAAAAGCAGTATTTGCCGCGTAAGGGGAAACACGGAGAGGGGTCCATTTAGAATGTGGGAGTGTATCAATGTCATGCAATGTACTATATATATGGTTGCCATGTCATATCATTCTCGTGGGTGGTACATATTGGCTACCAATTTATGGTGAATTTAAGCTCTTTTAGAGTTTTAAATAAAAAATATTAGAATTATAGCGAGAAAGATTGTAATTTATTTTAATTTTAAAAATAATTAATATATTAAAATTTTGTAAATATTATTTAAATTTATTATATAATTTTAAATTGTTAATTTGTCAAATAATTTATTAAAATACTTAATTTATAAATTGTTACAAAAATTTAATTTCATATGCACCAAAATAAACACTCCACTCCAAGATTTCATATTAATTCAGTAGTTAACAAGAGGATCACGTGTCTTAGATATAGTTTTATTAGTAAGCCAAAGTAAAACGAACATTTCTTCTATAAGATTCATGATACCGCATTGATTAAACACTTATAAAAAAAATGAAAAGATAAATTTATTATGATAGCTTGTCTAATTTGAAGTATGATAAATACATAATTTTGCGCTATCTTTATGTATATTCTTATTGTATTTATGAATTAATACGAAAATAATTAAACGGCTTACAATATGTATAACATAAAATCTTGACCGACTCTATTGAGCAAAATCAACGAGATTTGACGTCACCAACGTAATGTGGTAGTTATGATTTTAACTTGGTCATAATCTCTTATCAGTTTTTTTTTTAAACTTCTTAGAACATGTCGATAATAGATTTTAATTTTCTTAATTTATCATGAACCGAAAAGAAGTAAAGTAACCTTGCCTTGATTTGTGTTGTAGAGTCTTTTAATTCTTGAGTCTAAATCTTCTGTCCAATATTATGGTATTTTATAGTATCTAATAAATTTTAGCTGTTTATTTACGTGAGTTTCGTAAAATAAATGACTAAAATTTTATGAGACAGAATGAGATAAAGTAAAACTGGATAAAAGACATAATCTCTTAATTCTTCGCATATTATGTGTGAAGCCTGTTGACTAGTCAAATTTATTAGTCTCCAGCTTTATAAATACGAAAATAAAAGTTTTCGAATACACCTAAAAAGTAATAATAAAACAGTTAGGTTCTGGTGATAATTGGGCGGGAAATCAATCAATCGTGTTAGGAAAAAGGAAAGCTGTTGATAGTGACTGCCCAACGTTGGACAGGTCTTACTGAGACTTGACGGCGACTAGATTGGGCTGCCCAAACTGCCAGAAGGGTGGAGGATAATCAGCTCCTGTCTTGTCGTTTTCTGCTGCCCTGTCTGGATCAGAGAAAGTCGGGCAACACGTTCTGTGTCTGTCTCCGGACGGCACGCGCGGTCAGGTATGTATGTATCTTTGTACTTATAAGTAACGTACCACCCCCCAAAAAAGTAGCATATTACTTTTAGACCCATAAATTAGATTAATTCTCAATTTTATCTCTTTTGAGTACAAAATTTACAATGCTACTCTAAAGCTAGATTGCCATTTATGGTTATAAGGTAAAGTGTTTGATTGATTCTAACTAATCTGATAACACAAAAGACCCTACTAGTCTAAGCTTGAACCTAAAGATAGTTTGAAGAAACTTTCTAAATAAATTCACTTATGTGAACAAAAATAGGTACGAAAAAAATTCTGAAGGATTTTCAAATATTGCAAAAATCAAAAATTTAATTGTACACAATAATTTATAAAGTATAGTTATGAATAAACTATTTAATAAATGAATAATACAATTTAGGAATTCAAATTAATTGTGAACTTTGCATTGATCTTGTTAGAACCAAAATTAAGATTACGTTATTGAAAAAGATAAGCCAAAGGGAAAAGCTGCAGAATTGTGGTCAGAACTAAGAAGACAGGTATATTTACTTTTGTAAAGACATACAATTTCTTTCACACGTTGCTTTTAGCTTTCTGCACTCACACTTCGTTTTCGCCTCTGCCGTATGGTGGGGGGCTCGGCTCCCTGTTATGTTCAATCTACAACGTGTATGACGAGCAGTCAACGTTTTGTTAGTACTACCAAGGCACTATCGTTGCAATATGCATCTCCTTTTTTCCTGCAAACTTGAACGGGCTGCAGAATTATTCAACATTAGTGGCTATGTTGGTCTACTTCTAGCGTTGTTTCTAATAGAAGCCTTGTTTAGGGGTTCAACTTATGTTTTCTTGATTTACTTTTTAAAGCAAGTACCTGCTTCGCTAGCTTAACTTTGTTTTCACCTCAACAATTTCACATTTAATTCGGTCTTCACAAGAATTATTTAAATATAACTATAAATTAATCTCAAATTAACTTTGTACTTTATTTCTTGTTTCTAGGGTTATTGAAATTTTTATTTTTAATTTGTTGGAAAAGAGAAGGATTTGTAATTAGTTAACAGATTCCAAGTGTCTTTGTCAAAACAATAAGACCAATATCTTCCCTTCTCGTGGTGCCTATAATGTATACGTTACTGTTATGTCTTGTCTTTGATTGTAAGATACTCATTCAATAATTAGCCTATGTCTCTGTTCATGATAAGGAAAACTGGAAGAATCCCACTAATATCCTTATCGTTACGTTCATGGACATTTCATAGAATTTGATTGTTCGAAATGGACAGTTGCCTTTTTTTTTTTTACTAGTCATAAAAAACAAAGAGTATTGATTAATTAGTGTGAACATGAAAGTATTTAGAGAACAAAACCATTAATTAATCCCAACAGATCAAACATAGTATTCGATTTGTATTAATTTAAAGTAGGTAGGTCCAAAAGTTAATTAGTTGGTCCAAAAGTTAATTAGTTTACTATACGTTGTTTGTTTTTTTATGTCAAGACTTTAGGAGTACTTATTAGGAGGTAGATTATGAGATGAAACTGGGCAATTAGGGATTGGTCAAATAACATATTATCTTGCAATCCAAGTGATAAGATTTAGTCCACACGACTCATGATCTCCATGTTGATCGATGGTGATTGAAAAATGGTTCCACATATTCGAGACATGTAGGCCCCTTTATTTAACCCATGGCTTAATCCATCTAGCTAGTTTCTCTTTTCACACATCTACTTTAGTTACCATTTACACGATTGATGCTTATTAACACCCTCACTTCACGTAAATGGAAGGTGATAAGTTCACATTAGTTTTAACATTGACTGTTGAATTGAACACTTCTAACAGAAACTTTACCATCAAAGAAGAAGATAAGGGTTACATCACAGGTGATTTTTCAATTTGTCTTATGTGCCCAATGTTAGGTAAAACAGTGTAGATATAAACCCAATTACATCTAGTCTTCAAGTCCAAGTCTAGCTTCTTTTGAATCTTTTTTTGTGGTTCTCTTTAGTCCGTCATTTTATGAAATTCCTCTTTAGCTTGCTGTAGAACATCTTTCATATAAATAATATGTTGACTTAGTACAGTAAAGAGTTGAGTCAAGAACTAAGAATCGGATCCTGAATAAAAGTACAAATTATGGTATGTTACGGTACATGTATAGTAATTGGCCCAATGAAAGTAATTCTAAATTGTAATAATTCTTAACAACCATATAAACAACACTGGGTCTGCAATCATTTTATATACACAACTTTGTTTTTTCGATTTAGTTTGAGGATAGTGGTAGGTACGATGGGAAACTGAACATAATAGCTTAAGACACCAACTACCATAGAAGAGCTTTTTCCTATAAAGAAATTAGAACATGTGTTCAAACTCCTCATTGAGTTAACTGAAATTTTCAATTTGCAAAAAATTAATATTAACTACAACATGACTCAATCCTATCCCAACAACTTATGGTGGTTGAAAAGATCCCACGTTGTCACCTTCACTTCAATTCACATATGATCCGCTTTTTGGGTTGATCTTGTAGTCCGACTTCATCTTTTTTCCCAGCAGCTCATCTCCTTCGTACATTTAAGAGGAGAAAGTTGTCCATGGATAGTTCTACCACAAGCTTTCCTGGAAATTGCAAGATTCTTTACTAATTTTTTTTCCAGGAATGCTGATGACAGCATAAAATGGTTTTGAAGCAATGAACTAGATAAATGTATTGAAATTTCTCAGAAATGATCATTTCTCTACTGCCACAGGCATGATGTCCAGCATCCAAGCAAGATCATTCATGCCAATCAACTTTAATGCACATATTTAAAATCAATAATTAAACACGTGTAAATCATTATCTGTGGATTTAGAATCACTCATAAATGTGTATAATTAAGTGGTAGCACACTCACGCACACCCCCTCGCAATGGTTGTCATATCCTGATTCCTGCTGTTGTCTGTAGGGAAAGCTAAATTCAAGCCATAACTCTCGGGGCAGTGGCCTTATAGTTGAGGGTAGGGACAATTGGCTTTACACGTTTTTCCATGCGATTAGCCCTCTCCTTGAACTTGTAATGATGGTTTTTGAACAGCATCTTCAGGAAGGAAACACAAAGCCCCAACAAAGATTATTCTTTTAGAAAACTTGATTACTATAATCATTATAAATTCTCCCTACTCCACTTACTCGGGTCTCAGTTTATTTATGTCAAGAAAATCGTATCCAGGTATGATGCAACATATCATATGGACGATCCTATTTACGAAAAAACCCATCATCTTATTGGTAAAGATCAATCCTGCACTGTTAAAGAGTTTGAAAGATGATGATTTCTAACTTAGTATACCGCTTAAGTGCTTCTTGCTCTAATTGATTTGAGTTTTAGCTACCCAAAAGAGAAAAAAATTAAATAGAGATCAAATAGAGAGATTTTACATGAAAATGATAAAGAAGAAAACAAAATGTTTATCAGGCGAATATGAAATTATTGTTTAATTGCTTATATTTAAATTCAAAAGAAAACTTTATAATCGATCATCTATAGCCATTGATCGTTTTTCTGACTATTATGGAATCATTAGCATAATAATGGTTCCTGTTGATGAATACTTGAATATGAATTTCGGATGAACACAAAGGGTACACTAGGCAACGAAGATAACTCCATTCGCTAGCCTCTAAAAACAACCTACCACAAACTTCCAAATCCAAAAGCACTTGTTTTTATGTGATTAGATTAAAGGTGGCTGCTTTAAGAATGGAATGTCTATAATAGAGTTCCCATCCCTCTATCATCTATTCCTTTACACCCACAAACACACTGGCTGCCAACAAAGCCACATTCAACTGAACTTACAAAGGCAAGTCGTGTTTCCACCTACATCTTCTCTTTCTCTACTACATGGAACAAAATCTACTTTCTTTCTTTAGCTTTACCCACTAACAAAAAAGAAAAGACTCAACTTCTTTGCTTTTCTTGTTTTTGGATTGTTGTAGATCCACAAAGTAGTAAAGATGATTCAAGAGCTCTTGGGAGGCGCTGGTTTAATTGGAGGAGAGAGGAAAATTCCAACCATTTTAGAGGGCACACCTTCTGCTTCTGTTTCTCAATCTCCTTCACCTTCTCCATCTTCTTCTTGCTCTTCAACAAGCACTACTACACCTACTACTGCCGCTACTTCTTCAGCTTCAGAGAACTTGAGATGTCCGCGATGTGATTCTACAAACACCAAGTTCTGTTACTACAACAACTACAATCTGACTCAGCCTCGTCATTTCTGCAAAACTTGTCGCCGGTATTGGACTAAAGGCGGTGCTCTGAGGAATGTTCCAATTGGAGGTGGTTGCAGAAAGAACAAGAACACGAGCGTATCTGTTGCATCAGTTGGGAAACCTAGCACTAGCAAGATGAAAACTTTGGCGTCCGAGATTGGAAGATCAGGTTTCGGAAATGGATTTGCTCATGAGCTTTCGTCTAGCCCAATTATGTGGTCTTCACCCCAAAGTTCTCATCTTTTTTCCCTACTTAGAGGCAACCAAAATCCTAACCCTAACCCTAGTGCACTATCTAGTTCTATTTCTGTGAAAGAGGAAGGTGGTATAATCGGAACTCACATGTTAACTGAACCAACAGTTACAACAGTTGGGCTAAATGCTCGAACCCTATGCTTGGATCCTCTCGGCCAAGTTCCTTCTCTTGGTCTTTGTAGCCCTTTTTGGAAAAATTGTCAAAACCAAGTACAACAGCACCATCAAAATGGTTTCATAGTTGATGAAGCTCAAAACTCAGGGCTACAAGAACTGTATCAAAGGCTCAAGTCATCGACTAATTGTTATACTGAGAACCCTCAGGTTGTGCTAGGAAATGTAGCTTCTTCATCAACGTCAGCATCTTCAACGATATTGGAGTCTGCTCAGGTGGCTGGAAGTGAACTGGGTTACTGGAATCCGGCATTTTCATGGTCTGATCTTCCCAACTAATGGTGCATATCTACCCTTTAATTTTATTTTGCTTTACGATATGTTTCGGTTTAAATCTTTCCTTAATTTCTCTAGGATGTTACATTGGGGTGTGGTATATGGATATGGTCGTAGGATCACAAGTTTCTTTTTGATGTCTTAATTATGTATGGGGTGTTTCTTAAGGTGTGTTTTAACTTTTGAGGCTGTACCAACTACCAAACCAAGGACCCAGAAGTGGTAATGGTAGTATATATTAGTGCTTCTTTAGTACTGACTACTCTTAATCCTGAAGAGCGAATCCATTTTTTGCATATATATCAGCAATTGTTCCCCTTCTTTATCGTCGGAAACAGTCCCAAAACCACCGGAAGTGAACTTTTTGTGGGTTGATATTCTTTGAAGAAAGAAAGATGAAAGATTTATGAGGACATAACTTAGAGTTCTGCTAGGTTTTTAGCATAAAGACATCAAAACAATTTCGTTGCTAGTAGGAATAAAGATCGTAAGTGTATAGTAACGCCGTGTATGACATGAGACTAAAATATCAGAAAAGAATAAAAACCTTCACTTGATTTTACTGAACGTATTCCTCTAGGTTGACTCCAACTTTAGTGCTGGTTCAATTATTTTTTTCAAATATTATATGAGGAGATGGGTAGTGGTATGCTGCTGGGTGACATAAACATGAAGAATCTTTCATGAATTTGTATTGACGATAAATGGGTGTGTCTTAAAAAGCAGCATTTGGGAACAGTTTACCAGAAACAGCAATTTGGTTCTGACAAGGTTTGGAAAGAATGATTCCACTCTGCAGCCTTATCTAATTAAAGCCATTGCCTCTCTCTTTCTTTCTGTTTCTGGCTCTGTTGTTTCCATTCTCTTGGAAACAGACGCTCCAAGATTTTTCCCGTTTCACAACTGTAGTTTAGTCATCAGCAGCAGCTATGTCCCTATCAGTAATGCTCACCCGATTGTATCTTTTGGCGTCAGTCATATCATATAGCTCCAGTTTAGTTATCTCTTTAATATGTATCTGTAATATATTATTATACGATCGGACTCAAACGAAAAGTTTCTTCCTGCATTAGTATTGAAAAAGAAATAAACTTTTGCACTTCTCGATATTCCATAAAAAGAGTAATTTAAATCGGAGCCAATATTGCAAGGTAAGGAGAAACTGCATTCTTACTTGATGGCTATTTTTGGGATCCCTTCCTTTTCGTTTGAAAGTCAAACTTGTTATCTTAATAATGTGGCTTAACTTTGAAGCAGGCATCAATTACAATGTTGATTGAATAATTAGGGTGAAGAATATAGTAAAACCTTTATAAATTAATTAATAGTTGATAAAAGTAATAAATTCTATCATATAATAAAATTTTATAATTTTATCAGAGCTCATAGAATAATAATATTTCTTTTAATTAATAAATCTTATATTAGTTATAATATTATTAATTTATAGAAGTTTTTAATGTAGTATCATTTGACATCTCAGTTCACGTTGATATTTTATTTCTTGCCAACAAACATAATGACCAGAAAGTAAACAAAAGCTGCTTTAGCCGCTAACGGATTTTCACGATATGGATGAAATACTAAGTCACCTCGTTAGTTAGAAATAGTATACTTAGTTAACAAGATATCGATGGTTCCTAGTGTAGTGAAAAGTGAGCACTTAGATGTTGAAGGAGGCTACGTATTAGACTGATGCTGCAACTAATTTGTAATAGTTCTATAGTATCAGTAATTCACTATAAATTGTTGGGATTTTACCAGCTTAAATTTAAATTTAACAAGAGATATATACTATTTATTCAGTTGTTAACGTTTGATTTGATTAACTTCTTTATAGCTTAACTTGTAAAAGTATTATTATTTCAGAATAATGAGTACTTAATTGATCTCAGTATTGAAATATTGTTGTTGTAGTTAGTAATTAATTAGTAAGAAAAGAACCCACGAGATCAAGTCGATGGATTTATTGCAAAAATATGAAGAGGAAGTAATCTTGCACAATAAACTATGGAAACTTCGTTCATATCTAGCCCTCTCAATTTCCACTGAACCTATCTCCAGTTGTCTTGAAACAGTAACACCCTCGTAACTGATTCAAGAACACACGCTTAAAAAATAAAAATAACTAAAAGGAATCGAAAGTTCTAAGGATGTTTAGCCAGGCCACAGAACAATGCATTAGCAGGGATGTCGTTCTCAGTGAGCAAGCTCTTCTCGTCATTCCAAACTCGCACGTACAGTTGCTGCCCTAGATATCGCTGAGCCCACATCGCTGATCTCAAGTTCCACATTCCTTTGTTGTCCAGAGACACCAATACTGCTGTCCAGGATAGAGGGTATACCTGCCAAGTGCCAATTTCAATGTGCCTCAGTTAATCCACACAATCACTATTGCAAGCTTCTTTAATCTTCATTGCCTTAAACTTTTTTTCATCATATAATTGCTTTTCAACTGTTAGAGTTGAAGAGGTGCATTCGGCGGATCTCAATTCTATGTTTACTTTTCCCTTTAATCATAATTGAAGTTTTAAATTGTGAACTGCAAGCTATAATATAATTTAACATAATTATGATAAATGCACTTAATATGTGCAGATAATAAATAATAGACAAATCAAAATACTAATATAAGTCAACACTATAATATTATGATTTATTGTGAATTTCAATATAAGACCTTACTCATAATATAATTAAATTTTATTATTTTTATAAAACAAAATTAGTAACTCCTCCACCTTCCTAATAATGTCTTGTAAATTGCAAATTATTTTGTTTACTTTTTACAGCTATAGGGGCTTATAGTTTATTTCATTTTAGAATCGAAATTTAAGTACCTGAACGGTGTGTCTAGTAATACCATCGTCCATGTTGTAGCGTTCTTTCATGGTTTCATTCCAAACACCAGACCCGTATCTACAGAATTTTGGAGCCACAGGTAAGAATTTATTCACAAAATCTTGTGCATGACCATACATATTATATATAATTACTTATATTTGCTAATAGTAAAAAGCTACATAACTATTCAATATTCATATTTGAACATTAATAAAAGTCAACCCACATGCTCATTTCCTAGAAATATGCTAATTAATTGATTTCGGCAAGGAATGAAGTTAACAAATCAAGATAATGAAGTTTTACCCGACAACGTAGGCACTGTATCCATCAAAATGCCAAGAGTGGACGATCTTCTTCTCTGTGTTTTGGAAAACAATCTCTACGAAGTCATGAAGGGTAGTGCCAATGACATATGTTCCCAGCACGGGATTGCTGTTAGTTGGTTTATCAGGAACAGAATTCAGCGCGAAGACACCAGAAATGTTGTACCAGTCGGCGAGCTTCAATGGCGTGGTTGGATCCACATAGGAGATGCTGTTAACAGCATAACGCAATTTGTTGTTGATCAGAGCTTGTGTGTTGGCTAAAATGATTGTCCTGACAATATTTATTTGCTTATAATGGAATGAGCCCTGAGGATTTGGCCTCGCTGCATTTGCTGTCAAGTTCAGCCTGACAAAACAATCAACAATTTATCAATACCTGGAACACAATCAATAAAAATGATATCTATTTAGTGAAAATCTTTCTAGCTACCTGATGGTCCTTGCCTGCTTCATAGACCAGTGAACATGGTACGTTGGACCAATAGGCAATGGTAAAGATGGTGGAGTGTTTGAACCAGCATAGGCAAGAATTGCAGTGGTGTTGATGAAAGGTTTAGTGAAACGGGTAGAGGCAACAATGTAGTAGTCCTTTGGATTCTCACTTAATGTGACCAAAACAGCCACGGATTGACCGGCATGAATGTCAATAGTACTGTACTTTTCTTGCAAGGTATGAGCCCCTTCTACTTCTACAAGGGTCATTAGATGACCCTGGATTCTGAAATTTACTGAGGTGGCAATTCCAACATTTGAGACTCTGAACTTGTAAGTTTTTCCTAAAAAAAATGGTTGGTACATTCAGAACTCTCACAGTTAGTTTCTGCCGTCCTAATTGTCGCATCTGAAGAGTAGTTCAATTGTAACTTGACTAAAATTACCTGATTCACCAGTGAAAGTTGAATTGACTAAAATTACCTGATTCACCAGTGAAAGTTGCACCTTGGGAGAGCCCATTTATAAGAAGACCGTCAGGAGGAGGAAGAGAAATGCCATTGTCCAGGTTTTGCTGCAATCCCTATATGGACCGGAAGTGTTTTTTTTTTTTGGGACAACTTAGCACTATAGAAAGCAACATTAGTTTCAGTAAAGAAATGAGAGAGATAATTCGATGTCAAACCTTGTGGTCGGTCTTGTACCAGTCGCCGATAAGCAAGGTGAACTCAGCGTCAGGAATAGGGTATGGAATTGCAATCACAGATCTTGGTTGGATATTGAAACCTCCAAAGCCACCGGCGGCTCTATGCAGTGCAGTAGAAGGGAAATAGGTGTATGTTCCAATCTGGTCTTTTGTCTGGAACTTGTAGGTCCAGTTGGAGTTAGGAGGGATAGGACAATTGGTCCCCATCACTCCATCTTGCCATGAAGTCTTTCTTTGTTTAATTCCATTCCTGATTAATTAGCACCAGAGAGGTCTTGCCTGTGAGTCCTTTTTACGATCTTCTACGCACAAACTATAAGAAGTCTTGGTTATATAACATTGTATTGTGAACTAACCATGTTATGAGGAAAGGTTCATCCAACTTATTGATGACATTTACAATTATGTTGTCGTTAGTCACGCAATCAATAGTCGGGCCAGGAAATTGTCCATTGATAAGGATTCCCTGCAAGAAATAATTGTACAGGTACAATCCGGATGAGGCTAAACATGGGAAATAGAAAGTGTAACAAACCACTAAAAATTGTAGTTTAGTATGGAAGATTAGAACAAACTTGCGTGAAATGTATAAACGAGTTAAGGGCTCATATTAACCTACCCTTTGACGAGTACCGAGTGGAGCAATGTCTCCATACGTCACTGTCCATGTGTAATATCTGTAGGGGTCTTCAGCTTGCACAACAATGCCATTCAGCAGAGACAATAGTCCAATACAAAAACACAGGATACTGCCCTGCCTCATCTGAATGTAATATATTCCCCCCATTCCGGGAGTCCTGTTCATGTAGACGTATGTAAAATCATCACAACTTAAGAGGAATATGATCTTCAAACTCAACTTACAATTTAAGTAAGGAGAATTAGATAAGTAAAAGACATGTACCAAGGTAAGAACTGCAAACTGACTCCCTAAAAAACGCAAAGTTCCTTGAATGAGAGGATGAAGCTTACAAGTACAAGTGAACAGAAAAGGCAAACCTCTATATAAAAGAAGTGTGTCAGGATCCTGGAACCTACGCATCTTGTCTCATATTTACTCCTTCACAACTCACTCTGAGCTCATAATATCATGTGCTTAACTAATTTCTTGAAAGTAACATGACAAACAATGTCAACCCTCTTTATTTTTTAATTTCTGGGAATGCAAAAAGACTAATTAAATATGAAAAACTAATCTAAGACATGCATGGAAGAATTTGGTTTCGTGGTGGCGGGAATGGAGTTATTAGAAGAAAGATGCAAGGAAGCGAAAGCCACTGCGGTGAGAGCGGATGATAACATTAATCCATTGCAACTCAATCAACTTGTTTAAATGTCAACAGATTAGTGTATGGGTTCAAGAAACCGCGTATACGTAATTGATGCATGTGATGTTGCTTAATGCATGAGAAGTGTGACACCCAGATAATAGTATAGAAAACTTGTCCTAATTTTTAATCATGTTAGTCACATGATAAAGAAGCGAATTATATGATTGAACAAGACCAAAGACAAGCGAGGGTGTCGACTGTCGAGTGGATCACTTCCGTCTTTTAGGGTTTCTGCAAATGTGTTTGATCCAGCAAATAATTTTATTTAGTTTAATGAGATTTGATTTGTATGAATTATTTATAATAATTTTAACAATTAAATCGCATAATTCACATTTAATTCTCGGAATCAAGGATCTAAGTTTGAGTATTTGATGGTAGGCGTAGGTCCACACCGAAAGTCATGTACGTACAAGAGAAAGTAAGGTACTAAGATTGATGATAATATCTCTTATGTCCAATTACATTTCAAAGAAAAAGTGATAATATTCTTTTGAGGTTTCAAAAGTCAAGTATGCCATCATTAATAATTGTCCAGATATGAACTTTTACTTTTTCAATTTATTTATTAATTTAAAATTTAAATTAATCCATACGTGTACATATATTAAAATTTATATAATAAATTTAATATTAGTTTACATATTGAAGGATTTCATCATTTTACTATTTTTACATAAACATGTATATAGGTCAAATAGAAATCAGAATTTTGGAATGCAGTCGTGTTCAACGATATATGTAAAAGTTTAACTTTAAAAAAGAAATTTTCAAGGAGAAGAAAAATAACCAGTAATATTCAAATAAATTTAGAAGAAAAAAATGAAAAAAGATGGATGCAGAACAAATTAATAAATTGAAAATTTTATCACAAATATTCGTATGAAATTGTAATCCTTAATTAAGTACATATATGTTAAGGATGAATAGGATGAACGACCATGAAATTCCATCCCAACTTCCATTTCATGAACAACTGAGATTGTTCCCCGATCATGCCTGTGACTTAACTAATCACAATTGTGACTGTCATTATTTATTTATTTTTCTGACGTTCTCTTCCTACTTCTCTACTTCTCTTATTTGTCAATAAATAAACTTACGTTGTTGATATAGGCTTCTCTATAGTCTTTCGATCCCTCTAGAATATCCTGAGTAACTATTACATCTTCCTCTTCAAAGCTGTTTCCTTTCTCTTCTCTACCAAAATTACTCTTATTGTCAGATCAGAACTGTTTATGAAAAAAGGAGCAACATCAAACATAAAAATGCTCTTAATGTATGAGCCAATCAGAATTGATATTCGAAAAGGAGTATAAACAGAAAAAGTTATAGAAGCAGCAGAAGACAAAGAGAAATGACTCACAGAAGGAATCACTGAAGTTTAACATTGTGCCTTCTACATACATTTCACGGTTTGGTGCTTTTACCGATTCCAATATGATAAGAAAGAAGGTGGTGGTCAGTGATTAATAGAGAAGGCTTTGAAGGGAAAGCAAAAGCAGACGACCAACAAACAAGTCCAAGGGAGAGAAACTATGGTTTGTTATTGTAACTCCACTTTTTCCGTCGATTACGACTCCGACAATGGCTTTGAAGCATTCAAGTTTTAGCTTTTTTCACTCACCTCACTTCCTCCCTACCAATAAAAGGTCTCCTTCTCCTTTCTCTCTCTGTCTTTTTTTCCTTCGATTTTGCTTTATTGACGATCTTATGGGCTTGTGTAGATTCATCGAGAAGATGATGATAAACCCGTTTCGGATGGATCGGATTTCGCTGACCGAATCAAGTTGCTTTCCAATCAATGACGAGGTAGAATGTAGCAAGGAGCAAGAATCATGTAGCGAGGATTTTTGAAGTCTAATGAGGAGTTTGCTCGAATGCTACAGGTCGTTTATTGGTTTTCATAATTTCAATATTATTTTATTTATTTTATTTTATTAGTAATGTTATGTAATGCCTTAGGTTTGGTGTTTGGGGTTTGTTAAGAGAAATTAAGATCTTTTCTATGTGTGATTATTTATTTTGAGAGGCCCGAAAAGTAAAATAATTTATGTCCTCTCTAAACTTTCGTTACTATGTGGATTTATGACGATTACTAGTAAATGGGGTGGCTTCAGAGTGATGACTTTTTATTGACTCATTAGCCCACTTTTTCTTTGTAATATGAGGACCCAGTGCGACAGGAGTTTGTAAGGAAGACAGTTCCAAGAGAAGAGCTTGAGGAGAAAGAATTGGTTTTCTTGGCAAAGGTTATAGCTCTTATTTCTTTCCTTATAGCTGGTTGTGAGATGAGTAACTATTAGCTTTTATCACTTTTGGGTTTCTAAAAAGGATGCAATTGTGAATAATTGCATAAAACTGGCGATTAGTAAGGTTAGTTTGTATATAATGCAATGGTCAAGGAACATGTGTGAGATATTTATATGGTTCTTTCTTACTCGTTTCTAAATTACATATCTGGTTGTTATTATACTTATTAAAAGTGGTTTTATTTTTTTATTCTCCTGCCTCTAGTGTATTCTTTGACCTTAGGTTTACCTTTTTGAGTTTATGAGTTTTTTATGTGCAATTTCGGATTTTTTTTTTGGGTTAAATGATTCCATGGGCTGTTTGAAATAATGGATGATCATTTAAGTTGGATTGCATGATAATCGTTTCTTAGAATGAATCCTCTGTGATTTTTTCACCATTAAACTCTCTTTCTTACTAACTTCAAGATTTAATCATCTATTTTTTCGTAGCATCTGTTTTTTTTCTTCTCCGGGATCCTCTGTTTCTTCCTAACATCAAGGTTTAATCATATATATTTTGGTTCTTTGTGTTTTGTTTCTTTTGGTAGTATTAATTTTTTGCTTTTGTGGTTGGTGATTTTAGGTGATTAATATGGCAATGTAGTTTGGCATTGGTTGGTGCAATCGTTTAATTATTTACGTATCGTTTAGTCCTAATATGGGCAGAGTGTAGAGCTCATTAACAAGAATTGGGCTTGGGTTAACCATTGCCAAATAACTAGGACTAGTTATTTAGATAGTTGACCCTTACCACTTATAAACCCTTTAATATTTTCATGTTTAGTCAATATGGGATACTTTAACACTCCCCTTAAGTATAATTGGGACTGGACATCCAGTTGTTACTTGAAATAAACGCAGTGGTAATCGGATCGGGCTGTTGGGACTGGATATCCAAACGGACAACCGAAAAAATAATAATCCGGACCAACCCGCTCTGATACCATAATGAATTTTTAATACCAGCAGAGTGTAGAACCCATTGACAAGTATTGAGCCTGGGTCAACCATTGCTAAAATAATTAGAGCTAGTTATTCAAATAGTTGATCCTTACCACTTATAAACCCTTTAATATTTTCATATTTAGTCAATATGGGATACTCTAACACTCCCCCTATAACACCCAAATACCCCCTGGGAGGATATGTGGATGCCACCCAAGATAGTACAATCAAAATCACAACATTTCACACATGCAGTTTTAAAATCGAAGATTAACACACATATAATACATCTCAGAATTTTCAAAGAATATTTACAGGCCCAAATAAACTAAACAAAGTACATAGTCGAACGAC
>JANZLX010000213.1:6157586-6178303 GCA_025531955.1 Erythroxylum orinocense | reverse complement strand
CAATTGCAATTCTGTATTCCTATCACTTTCTTTCTCCCAGGACATCATAAGGCAAGATGCAATTCTAGCAAGCTCCCGTAGGTAATAATCCATATTACTTAAAAAGAACGATCGAAATTCATATCTATGGAATTAACATGTATTTGACACACTCAAGAAGACATGAACACTTACCGTCTCCAATTTTGAGCTCAACAACATTTTCTTCCTTTTCTCCAGACATGCTGTACCACAAACAGCAGAAATCAAGAACTGAGTTTTCTCAAATAAATAAAAAAACAATTCGGTGGTTTGCAAAAATTATTATAAAAAATCTTCTCCTCTCCAACAACCCTCCTCTCCGGAGACCCTACAACACGCACTCAACACTACCCCATGTTCCCACCATCGTCTCTTCCTTACGCTCACAGCTCACGGCTCACGCACGCCTTTCTAATCGCCTTGGGTAATTTTGGACGATATACAGTGGAAGAAGGTCTCCATTTCTGACTCCAGACAACAAATCGAAAAAGAACAAGAGAAGAGTCCCACCACAAACATCGACATTTTTCCACATTGAACAAACGATAACTTACTTGACAAACGGCACGAACATCTTAGGGAAGAAAGTCCCACCGTGCATAGAGGAGTGATGGGCGTGCCAGAGACAGAGGAGAGGGGTAACTTGGACCGTGCCTGCGTTTGTGATATGAAGACAGAGATAAAACGTTTCTGTCCGGCGGTTTTGGAGTCGACAAGTTTCTTTGTCTCTGTTCACCGGAGGCAGAGGACAAATTTTCGGTGACATCAACCAAACACATATCGGGAGCAGGATTTGTTTGTCTTGTTCACTGTCCTTACTCACAGGGACAATAACCAAACATGAGGTTAGTTGCAACACTGTTACGCTTATTAATGATTTTGATGAATAACGTATAATATTTCAAATTTTAAATTTTACCTATTTCTTTTTTAGGGTAAAGATATAATTTTTATGAGGAAATAAAATTATAGGATAAATGTTTCTTTTCTTATATAAATTTTCTTTATAAACTTATCTTATTTATTTTACAAAATTTGGAAGGATCTTGTTGATCAAATATTTTGTTAACCACTTCCAGATTTCTATTGGTTGATTATTGTAGGAGTTTAGCATAAATAATATTGAAGATTCAAAGTTAACTCAAAATAGAAATGAAGCAAAGTTAATTGAAGAAAAAGTTTATCTAAAGAAGAACCACTGCATTTTGCAAACGAGGGACAAAAGCCAAAATCTTTGAAATACTTAAGAAGCATCAATATTTTTAAAAGTAATGTTTTGATCAAAATCTCTTGTACTTTAGAAAGTGACAATTTTTTTGTGAGAGATCATTGAAGCACATATGGAACAAATTCTTCATTTGTTAAAAATTTGTAGAGGCTAGCAAAATACTAGTGTGGAAAGTTGGAAAACCTTAAAAAATATGTACTCGTAAGTTTGTAGAGATTCGATAAATACTACTAATGTAAAAGGTTAAAGAACCTTGAAAAATATGTATTCGTGAGTTTGAAAAGGCTCGTCAAATTACTACTTGAATTTTTATAGTAAAATACTCAAGTTGAATACTTGGGAACTAGACATAGGCTTGAGTTATAAACTGAATCAGTATAAATCAACTACACTCTTTTATCTCTTCTCTTAACATTTATATTTCCGCATTATATTATGTGTGTGTTCATTTCAGCAAAAGGCTCCTTCACTATTATAATAGGCTCCTTATATTTTCTACTTGACAAAGGTTCATTTTATTGTAACAAACACCTTCTATTTTAAATTGTTATCCTTTAGCAATCTCTTCTCATTTAACAGGCCCTATTATATAAGAGACTCGTATTACTTTGCAGTTTTAATCTTCGACAAACCCCTATCGTTTTATTCGACTTAAAAGTAGCGTGTGTTTGCTTTTTCAACCGCAACATGGGCATTGCTTGATGTTTATCAGTTCTACTTCATCACTGTCGCTTCTTGGATAGCTATAACTATCGTCACTTTGTTGTTCCTATATGGCAATTTGGTTCGACTTTTACGAAAGTAAGACTTTAGTTTCTATTATCTCTAGTATCGTTCACCTGCATAATGCGTCGTTTTAGCATTTGTCTACTCCAGTGTTGCTAGTAAGTAGTAACCTTCTGTTTAAACTTTGCTTTTACCTTAAAGTGATCAAATTTTGATGGTACTTCAGAGAAGAGCCAAACTTGTGGGGTCTAGAGATCACAGAGCAGGTGGCCATCGAGACTGCAAATTCAGCTCGAGAATCAATAGAATAAGGGATCCGGTGGATGTTTCGTGTTTGTGAAGAGAGGGAGTGGTTCGTCTTCGCCAGAGCGATTGCTGTTTTGTTGTTTCTCTCTTACGTGGGAAGCTTTGTTGACCTTTTAACACTTCTTTACGTACGTATGTGCAAGTAAGGTGCTCTTTTCCTTTGTATCTTTCCATCTCTCGGAGATAACCCGAGTTTTTATGCAAATTCGTAGGTATGATCCTCGGCATGACTGTTCCTGCGATTTACTTGAGAAACAAGGACAGGCTACCCAGAGTGGATGGCTAAGATGCAACTTGGACAGGGTAGGACAGGAAAAAATGGACAAGAGATTTGAGGTGCTACACAGGTTCAGTAGCGAAGCTACTTCGCTACTTGCCCACCCTCAATTTTTTTTTTTTATTAAAGAAGAATAGAAGATATGCAAATGCCCATGATAGATTGGATACATTGCCCCCCTTGGATTGGATACATTGCTCCCCCTGAAATAAATTCCTGGCTTCGCCACTGCACAAGTTCCTGGTGCAGATAAAGCAGCAGTTAAAAACATGCTACGAAGTGTTGGATGAGGTGTTTCATAAAATAAAGAGAAGGGTGGCTGGCGTTAAAGAGGTTAAGAAGGAGAAGAAGATCGAGTAATCTCCTTGTATATTTAAGGATCTAGTACAAGGTTAGTTTGAGGTTTTCGTATGCTCCCGAAGCAAATGGATGTAACATAAGACTCGTACTACAAATTCAGCCAATGTTTATGCATTGATTAATATAATTCAGAGAGGATGCGCATCGAGCAACTAAATTTTCTAACACAGGAGTTGAATCCTCACATCGGTCTTCTGCTTGATTTTAGTATACTGTGCACACCAAACTCAACGCTTTTACCTTGAGCACCAGTTGAGTTTTGACATTTTCAGAAGAAAGAGTGAATAGTGGTTGGAAGAGGGAATTGGAGAATTAACACTCCTGTGATCACGATAAGCCAAGATTTATACCACCCTGTTCCTTTCAAACACTATTCAAAGGACTTTGGCGGCGTGGCCTGCTACCGAGTTCCCCATTTCAGTATGACGCTTATCTTGAATATCTACGGGCATAAGAATCTTGTGTTACTTCCAGACAATCCAACAATTAATATTTAATACAGAAAGCCGCCATCACTTCTCTTTACCCGGAACATCTTGATCTGCCACCATTGATCAGTTAAAACTTGACAATTAAAATTATTTGCATTAAGTGGACGAAAGATGGGAGATAGACTTGGATACAAGTGACGCTCTATTCGTGCACGATCTGATCTAAAAGTTTCGTCCTGTTTTGAGGTTTCACATGGGCACAACTCCTATTTGGATTTCATCCATCGAGTAACAGTGCACTTGGCTGCAACCGCAATGTAATTATGCATGTTGAGTGATCTTTTGCTTGTTCTGTGAAGTTGCTCGATCTCAATCACCAAAAGTCATTACAGGAACACTTTCCATCTTCAAAACAGTGGAACCTACTTGAATCCCTCACAGTTATTCTTCTGTTGACAATCTTTGAGATAAATTTGATTGCAGTGTGGCAGTCCACACAAGTTCTTAAGTTCTTAAAAATTTTGAGAGGGGTTCCTTGTGGAGTAGCAATGATTCCAAAAGCAATTGCAAGCTTCTCACTGTGGTAGGAGAGGTTTTGCTCTTTTTGTTCCTCCTCTACATCATGCAAAACATTATTTGTATCTGCGACAAACCCCTCTTCTTTCATCTTTTTTGAAAGCTCCCCTAATAACTCAATTATCTCCTTAGAGTTAGGATGGGAAGCATCTCCCACTGTGAACACATGCATATTTCTCTTAATCTCTATCCAACTCTTACCAGGCTTCTTCACCACTCCACAGTCATCCATGGCCTTTCTGATCTTTGCCACTTCACTCCACATACCAGCAGCAGCATAAATATTGCCCATTGTAACATAAGTAGCTGGATTCTCAGGTTCTATCTGGAATAGTGCCTTTGCTGCCCTTTCCGCTAGTTTAAGATTCTTATGAATTCTACAACCACCAAGCACGGACGCCCAAAGAAATTTGTCAGGCTTCATGGGCATGCTGTCAATCATACGCTCAGCTTCTTCAAATCGGCCACATCTTGATAGTAAATCTACGATACATGCATAGTGATCCCCAGTTTGTTTTAAACCATATTTATCCATTATCGAGTGAAAATATTCAAGCCCTTTATCTACTAACCCAGCATGAACACAAGCAGAAAGAACACCAACAAAAGTTATGTGATCAGGTTGCATCCCTGATTTAAGTAGTAACTCAAAGTAGTGCAAAGCAACATCAGATTTACCATTCTGAGCATACCCACAAATCAAGGAAGTCCATGCAACCAAATCTGGCCGAGGCATCCATTTGAAAACCCTTTCTGCATTCACCATATTCCCACATTTAGCGTACATATGAACAAGAGCACTTACGGCAAAAGAGAACGGACCAAATCCAACTCTAGTCATGTACCCATGAACCTGCTTGCCAAGCTCCTCCACAGTTTGATGAGCACAGGCATTCAAAACCCCAGCAAAAGTGAAGTCATTAGGCCTAATCCCTGACCTCAACAAGTCTGCAAACAAATCAAAACCTTCTTTCCTTCTTCCATCTTCGAAGTACATATCAATCATTGCTGTCCAAGTAACAACATCTCTATCGATCATCTTGTCAAAAATGTGCCTTGCTTCCCCGATGCTCCCACATTTACCATACATGTCAGATAATGCACTCCAAACTACTTCATCTGAATCCAAACCGTTCCTTGTTATATAACCATGAATCTCTTTCCCAATTATTAAACTTGGAACTGCAGCCGCAGCAGCAAGAGCACTGGAAACTGTAAACTTATTCGATTTTGAACTCTCGCACCTGTTCATCATTCTGTACAACTCTAAAGCTTCCTCGGGCCTATCATGTCTTACACAACCCGAAATCATAGCAGTCCAAGAAAAATTGTCCCTTTGGGGCATTTTATCAAACAGTTTCCTTCCTTCTCCAAGCAACCCCGTTTTCGCATACCCAGAGATCAAAATATTCCACGAACACAAATCCCTCACCGTCATATCATCGAATAACTTATGGGCATTCACTAAACTATCACACTTGGCATACATATCAAGAAGCCGATTTGAAATAAATAATCCAGGCACAAACCCAGATAGCTTAATGTGTTCATGGACTTTTTTACCTTCTTCGAGAGCTCGGTTCTTAAGACAAGACTGAATAAGAGATGAATAGATAGAAGCAGGGGGCCTATCGACTTGATAGAGTATCCTAATTGCTTCTGTTATTCTCTTTTGCTCGCACAATATATCAATGGCTTCCTCGAATCTCCTGTCCTCGCACAAGCGATTTATAAGGTTGTCTTTGTTGTTGGTTTTGAAGAAGCTTTTCTGAGTGGAAGATTCTTGGAATGGGGTTTGAGAAGAATAATGAAAAGCAATGATCTTTTTTGAATGAGAAAAAGATGACAAGCGAGAGGATTTCAAGTATAAAGATCTCATCTTTTTGGAGGGAGAATGACAGTGTTGAAAGGGTTACTGTTATAGACAAACATAGAAGAAGCCCATTTTCAGTTCGTCAAAGGATTCGTTTCAATCCGCAATTTAGGAGCACGAACTATTTCAGACGCAGCATTAATAATATTTATCTAACAAACAAATTACACAACATTGCCATTGTTAAACTCCTCAATCCCTTAAGGCAAGTTCACGACGCTTAAGCAATCAACAATGTCAGCAGTGTTAAAACTTATCATAGCTTCAGATGATGACTGGCAATTCCAACAAATTGATGCAAGATCTACGCCTATTCTAAGTACCTCTAGAGAGTCAAAATTATAAAGGCTAAAGGTGAATTTCGATTTTAAACGAATTTTTATTAAAATATAAATTATATTTTAATATTTTAAAGTTTTCAAAATTAATTTTAACATTAGTAAAATGTCTAATTTAAACCTAAATACACGGATATATTAACAGAATTATCTGCTTTCATATTTTTTAAGTTTTTGTGTCACATAGTATATAAATGATATCAACGTATTATACTTAAATTTAAATTAATTTTACATCATAATTTCTTAATTCTATTATATATAATAAATCTTAATTAAAACCAACAAACCTAATTAATTTAATTTTAACAAAAAAACTAATTATTACCAAATTCTCAAATTGACTGTTATTTCAATCGTTTGAAACTCAGAGAAGTCCTAAATTATCACCAACATCTGAGTCCTTGCCCTTTGACGTTGCTTTGGATCTGGTTGAACAAGTTGTAAGATTGTGACTATTCTACAACCCTTCCTGATTTAGGAGCCAATTTGATCTAATGCATCTATTAAGAATTTTGGATCAATATGGCCACATTTTTTTATTTGTATACATAAAACTATTGATCTATGAAGTAACTTATGATGTAACATTGTTTAACGAACTAGTTAATGAGTTTAATATATACAATGAAAATAAGTAGCTATAAATTAAACTCACATTTATGCTTTATTAACTAGGTATACATTCCTGACTAGTTGATAATTTACTGTGAATGTTAGTTTACAAAATATAATTTGATTATTATCAATTTAAGCAACATATTTCTTATAATCATATTATTGTGAAAGAAAGCAATATGTTCTTATTCTTGAATATGCCTTTACTTCACCAACTACCAATCTTATAATTGTTGTTTCTCTAGTTATTGGTCTTGATGCTACTTCTCCAATCGTTTTGGATCCTCTATTGATGCTACTTCTCTAGTAATTGACCCTCAAGTTACTAATGTTGAGACCTAAATATAAATGCATCATATTAACATCATAAAATTTAAAATAAGTGTTTGAGTTGAATGCCTATTAAACAACCAAAAAAATAATATTTACCTGTATTAATTGACTATAAAATGTCAGTTAAAGCAAACTCTAGCCCATATCATTTTGTAACAAAAGAAGAAGCCCGATGATACCATATTGCCTCACTCAAAATTTGGGAAAAAGCATAATATATGAATTAGATATGCATTATGCAATAAATAAATAGGTTGTATATGCATCTCTATTATTGCTCCCAAATAGCTTAATCAACATCATAACTAAATTAAAATGATAGATAAACCATAAGTTACATACATTGATGGGTTATTTGTTAGACCATGCAACATTACACCTTCTATTATTGTGTTTTGAAGTTCTACATTTCCACATTTCCAAATACAAATGCCCTTTTTATAGCAATCAATTAACAAATGCTTCAAGTTTTTGTTTGACGTGATTAACAACACTAATAATATATTTGTATAGATAATTATATATGTTCTATGATCTACAACTACGTCAATGCTCTTTTCCTAGCTTGTCAATATGCTGTCTATCTCATTTACTAATTCATATGTTCCACTCCTATTCCATACAATCCTTCATTGCATTTCCTCTTTCTTATTTTTTTCTAGCTTCTTGACAACTATAAATATATTATTTGACTTCCATTCATAAGTGCAAAACCTTCTTTTATCATGTCTTTTATGATTATGATCTTTATTTTTTCTAACATACTAATCCTTGTTCTACCTATGGTTCGCAAAATCCATATATTAAAAGTCCCACTCGACAACTAGACAATTTGACTCAAATAACTAGTATATTCTAGCCCAAGTCTCCTTTAGATATTAAAACAAAGCAGAAGTACTTGTAGGTTTAGTTTTTTCTAGTCTATTTAGTTGCTCATTTAAGTCTATAACATATATTGACTATACACATTTTTATAATTGCCTTAATAAGTCTTTTATACTCCAATTTATATGCCTATTGTGATAGATATGTTTGGCATATAATCACACGTTCTCTTATATGTATTTGGTAATATGACCTCAACAACTCCTACTAATCCCTATATATGTCAATCAACATAAGTCTAAATTTAGGTGATATAAGGAAATATTATAACAAATTACAATAAAATTTACATTTACCTTTTGTATATAAGAAATTATTGTGACTTTACATCCATCTTTTAATTCCAAGTTAGTTGAAAAAAAATCATAAACCAATTTGATGATTCAATATTTTTCTCTTCCGCTATTGCCCATATTATAGGATACATCCCTCTATTTCAATCCCTTTCAGCTAGACTAACCAATTGACATTGGAATTTTGTCTTAAAAAATGACCATTCATTTTAAGTATGAGCCTTAAGTGTCTATGTCTTGCTTTTATGGTTGCAAAACAAATATATAACCTCTTAAATTACATTTATGGTGTTTATTGATTCCTTAAGAATTACAACTCTACAACAAATTCATGATTCCGAACTTTTAACTTATCGATATAACTTTGAAGCTCGAAATATACGCTAGTATAACATAATGCTTTATCTTTCCTCAATTTTCTCTTATCAACCTGTATATACTTAAATTCACAAATATATTTATCTTTTCTCTATATTGTTCAATCATCTTAGCAATAGTTATACTAGGCTTTTCCATAATTCTTTCATTGAAGTTTCTACCCAAGAACTTAGCTAATACCATTTTAAGTTTATTTGTTATGAAACATGTATGATTAAGTCTGTACGTCTTAATTTTGAAACATGTGTCATTCGTGTCAGATGATCCATATAAGTCCCATTTATGACCCTCAATGCATCATACTCTAATTCACTTAAACTCATATTTTTTATAAGACATTAAAAGATATTGCTACTTAGTAATAAAATAACGTATTTGAAATCTTTAACTTTAGAAAACCCATATCTAATGTCCACTATGATGGTCCGTCATTTGATTGATGTTTTATATTCTATTAGGTCTTCTTAATAACTGTCATAGTTTCTCCCCATTAGGATATCCATCATTGTCAAGGAAGCTTTTATAGTCAATAAAATCAATCTCCATTAGTTAGTTTTATGTCTTCAATCAACACATTAAATGTGTTTTTCCTTCTTCAACTTCATTATAATCTTCATCATACGAAGCAACATTACCAAAAAAAATTGTCTTCACTGTTATCAATATTTTTAGCACTACTTTCTTTTTCAAGATTATTTGCATCTTCAATATATAAATCCTCTAAAATCTTGTTTACTTGTTTAGGCACATCACTATAAGGCCCAACATCTTAATCAAGCCTAACATCATCTCCAGTAATAGCCAAAAATTTTGAAAAAAAAATTAAAGTTTCTAGCTTATATGTAATATGCACATAAATTTTCCCATATACTTAACATGCTAATTAATCTAATACAAATAGCATTTGATTCAATGAATCTTAAAACATGTTAAATCTAAAGCTTGAAAATTTATAATAGGACTTTCCAAACTGTTGGCACCCAAGATCCTTCCCCATTTCATAAATCCACATATAGCTCTTAAAATCAAGGTTAACTTTATTGAAAAAAGCTTGATGACCATCCTTCATAACTTAAAGTAAGATTTAACTTAAAAAAGTTCTCACCATAAGAAAACCCTAAGCTTGCATGCTAAAACATTATAACCTTGAAAATGAAAAATACATAAGCAATAATAGCAGATAAAAATCATATTGAAATAGGAAGAAATAGGCCTACAATAAAGATATAATACATAGTATTGTATGTATCTTTTACCAATTAGGTCAAAAGTATCACAACGTTCATCTCATATAAGTTAAAGTCCCCATCAAAACAAATCAAAATAATATTGCTAAATGAGGTTATCAAAGATTCTTTTTAAAATCCATTATTAAAAAATGGAACATAGGTATGTAGTAACTGTTAATCAGTTATTAAAGAGTCTCACTATCTTATGGGAACTATTATGGCATTATAACTTAACAGTAATTAGGCACAATACATATAGGTTGTAGTTTAACTCTTTCTTATTACTAGTCCAAAAATCTTTAAACTTAGCTCAAGAATCTAAGTCTATAACTAAGAAAAAAAAGAGACCCAAATTTTAATATAAGGGCAAAGATATTTTTCTAGTATCTTGGTAAGAAAAAAAAATGTCTTATCATTATGTTTAGATTATTTTATTGTCTTTTAGATCACAAATATCAAATGAGCCTATCATGAATATATTTATGCTCTCCTTTAGTACTAGACTGCTCCTACTAAGTTTAAGTCACAGGATTTAATATGAACCCTAAGGATGAAACCTTGAAACCCATCATACCTGTTTTTCAAAACAAGCTCCAAAAAAGCTAAATTAATATTTAAAAGGATGGAACCTTGATCTAATAGTTATATAGAATCATAAGGTATGAAAGAATCTTGGCTCATTGTTGTATTATAAGATGATTTGAAAGTCATAAGTAAATAACTTGATAAGTTTGAAAAGAGCTTTGAAGAATTAAAGAGAAAATAGTTATATCACGCATCCTTAATAAAAAATAAATAACCCTTAAATACTAAAACATAAAATTTCAAACTTAAATGAAAACTATGATTTCAATTAGACATAGTCTTGGTTGTAGGCCAAGCTATGTTGACTACTAACACTCTAACTTCACTGAACATAGTTCAGAATATGCCCATGTCTAGGGCCATGGATTCTTTTTTATTTTTTGAGAGTTAGGCACGATCTAAGGTACGCTCATAGATGGAGACTATAACTTTGTAAACTAATACATAGTCTTGGCCATATTTGTAGCTGGAGACCATATATATGTTTGTAGATTTCGAAGATTGATATGATTTGTGCCATACCTATGTTAGAGACTTTGTCTCACCATTCAGTCATCCAGTAAGTTATGCAGGTTGATACATGATCATATTATATATAAGTCTCCTTTAACCTTAGATCGAATCAAGCTAACCAATGCTCGTTCTTTAATTTTCCTTAATCTTTAGCCACTTTTCTTTCCACCCCATTAAATTTGAAGCTTTTCTTCTTTGTTGATGTAATTGGTCCATGTAGCAAACTCAAAGGAATAAAGTAACTTAATTCTCATCATTCCTTCTTTCTTTCAAAAAATCATCCTTAAATCATCGCATACATCAAAAGAAGTTAAGTTAAAAATATTAAAAGTAGGATTTAATTTATAAGCATTATCATTGATCCATTCAACAACTTAATATGGATCATAACCTCTTTGCAATTTAGTTCTTCTTTAATATGAGAACCTCTCCTTTCTCATTTACATATATATTCAATCACCTAGTTCAAAGATAATTTTCTTTCTACCTTTGTTAGCCTTGGATGTATATTCTTCATTTTTCATTTCAATATGTTGAAAGCATTTTTATGTAATTACTTCACCATTTCAACTTTTCTTTTTTTTCCATTTAAGCTTCAAGAGAATGCATTATTCATAATGTTTTTCTTATCTTGCCTCTACTTAATCATATAAGAAAGAATCTTAATAAACTCCATCCACTTGGCATGTTGTTGATATAACTTCCCTTTCTTTTTAAATGCTTCAAGGACTTTTAATCATTGTCAATAACTATCTCTTTGGTAAAAAATAATATTGTCAAGTATCCAAAGATCGTACTAATACACGTAACTCCTTATTATAAGTTGATAATTTAAGAGCAACTATATTGATTTTCTAGTTAAAGTTGACAATTAGTTAATTTTATTTCATCAAAATAGCATTAATACCTATTCTAGACCCATCACACATGATCTCAAAAGTCTTTGAAAAGTTAGGCAAAGTTAATAAAGGGGAGGAACATAACTTCTCTTTACTCATATTAAAAGCACACTTTTGTTGATCAATCACTTAAAACTAACTGAATTTTTTACAACTTCAGAGAGGGAGCGGCTAGTGTACTATAATCCTTAAGAAATTTTTTATAAAAATTGGCTAAGTTTTAAAAGTTATCTTATGATGTTTCTTATATCAAAATATTCAAAACGATTATTATGTTCTTAATATGTTCATTAAAATTTTTAATATAGATCGTAATCTCATAAAAAATAAATAACCATGAATTTTTCAATAAGCATGCAAAATGTATTTTATTAGCCTCATAAAATTTAAGGTGCATTAGATAGTCCAAAAGGCATCACCAATCATTCATATAAACCATATTTCATTTTAAAGTTTAATTTCCACTCATCTCCTTCTTTGATCATTATTTGATTATATCCACTTTTCAAATTAAAATTTGAGAATATATAAGAATTATGTAACTTATTAAGCATGTCTTCTGACAAAGAAAGAGATGTTGATATCTAATAGCACGATATTTAACTCACATTCATTATAATTTGTCTTCCTTGGGAGCAAGCAAGACTAAAATAACGTATATACTCATGCCATCTAATATACCCTTTTGATAAAGTTTCCTAACTTGACTTTAATGCTCCTTAGTCTTCTCTGAATTACTTTTATAGGTTGATTGATTAAGAATGGTAGTTTTAGGTATGAAATTAATTTGATGTTCTATTCCCCTTATTAATAGTAAACTATAAGAAACATCATTCAAGAATACATTTTAGAAATCCTGTAGTAAAGAGAGAAAAAATTAGGCAAGGAAACATCAAAATTTTAAGTATTAAAACAAGTCTTTTTGTATATGAGTACAACTATAAGCTAGTTTAATAAAAAGCTCTCTTGATCTCATAGTCTTAAGCATAAAAGCTCATTTATTTCTTTGCTTTTCTCTTAACACTCTCTTTTTATTTTCCCTTAATTTTTCTCTTTTTCTCCTTTCTTTAATCTCTTATCTTTAACTTTCATCTCATTTTACTTTTTAACCCTCTCCTTTTAACTTTAGTTGATCCTTATACAATTGTTTAGGTGTTAACGGTATAAAATATAACACCCCCTTACCGCAGAGTACACACCGGGACGCCCGGAGGACATTCCGATATATAACCTGAGATAAGGGCGAGCTACGTTCGCTCATTACAATCTCTCCACATGGCATCATATCAAAATTCGCTTATAAAACATCAATAGAAAAACCACCATATTTTGAAACCAACTTTTTCCTCATTTCATTTCATAACACCCAAATATCTACATTGTAACTGTCAATATTTTCTATATGTACATCATCAAAACCTAACACAAAAGTCCTACATGAAAGATGAAATATACAAAATCTAACTAATCAATCCAAAAGTCTCAGCTGACTGACCTTTGAGCCATGACTCCTCTTGCCAGATACAATTTACACGGCTAGTAGAGCCTCTCAGTAGCTAAAAGTCGTCTCTCGGTCCTAAAAAATCAACATTGCAATTTTGGTGAGTTTTGCGAACTCAATGAGGTAACCATCATTGATGGTTCACTCAATTCATGCAACAATTCAATTCATATCACAGTTATTTCACAAATTTTGCTTTTTTTATAAGTAACACACTTTCCCTTAAGCATAAGAAATTTTGCATTTCATTTAATCAAACATATTTAACAAGATACATATGAAATGCTCATGAGACATTTTTCCAATTATTACGTTGTTGTGACCAAGTGCCTGTATTGTCCCATATAGGGCTCATTAAACGTTGAGCCTAAGGCTCTGAATCACTGTTGAGCTCGAGGCTCAATTTTACTTGTTGAGTTTTAAGCTCTAATCGGTGGCTACTCTGGTCACAACTGCCATTATTTGATTATGCATTCATGAATAGAATGCATGTACCATAATCAATCACATTATAAGCACATAGGTCTTCACATTCACATTCAAGCAGCACTTCAATATCACAATCCTCAGTACACAATCATCGAATCTTCTGTCTGGAATCCACAATCAAATCGCAATCATTTATTATTCAAAGCATAATCATAAGCAATCAATAATTGAGAGAAACCGTCTAGGTTACTCACCAACTACTCCCAAAGCTAATGCCTAGAAGTTCCAGCAACGTCTGTGGGTTGACGTTCTAGTTGCTCATAACAAATAACATACATATATATCACAATTTGTACAATCAAGGTGTATAATAATGCACATGTAGGAATTGAAATGTGTACAATGCATGTTTGTGACAAATCCCAGGGTATCATTCCATAAATTTCATCACAAACCATTCTCATATCAAAACTCATTTATACTAAGGTTTAAGCCTCACTAAAATAAGCAAACTCACAATTTATTGCCCATTTACTTATTTCAATTTTTCCAAAACACACACTTTTGGGTCTATTGTTCGCGATCAATGAGAAAGTGACAATGAGGTAACTTAGTCAACCTCTCTTCGATAAAAATGTTCCTCTATGTCTCATGAATCCATTGACACTAAAATCACTCAATTTGGTTTAGTAATAGGAAGATATGCCTTAAACATTTTTGGACGGTTCTTAAGCAAAATTAATGTATTATACCCAAATTCCATTTAAAAATTGAACATCTTAGTGACTGAATCAAAATACCACTTCTTCATATGATTTGTAGCCCTATTTCTCTAGTTTACTTCAAAGGAAAAATCATCTCATTTGGAATTGTATAGGTCTAAATAGAATCAAAACATTGAAGTATGCTCAGTAAAACTAATCCCGTTTACACTGACCCAACAGACTCCCACACTTTCCTTTCATCAATCTCTTTCAATTTAACACCAATTAATATAAATTTTCATGGAGATGTAGTAAAATGTGTTAGGAATCTATTGCTTTAAGAACCAAGTCATTTAGAGAAGGAGTTATGGTCAAAAGAAGTAACCATGTTCATTTTTTCACTCTTAATGAACCTACGTTGGCATGATTGCCATAACTTTTACCTAGATGTCGGAATGATTTCGTTTTTGGATGGTTAGAAAGAAGACATCTAGGGCTAAAACTTTCATGAAGACCACAAATTGAAATTGTGTCGTTTTCATGGGTCAAAACACACGGACTGTGTGAATTTACACGGTCAGGCCGTGTAATCTTCGGGTGAATTGTGTCCTTGCGCCCCAAAAAAACACGGCCCGTGTGAATTTACACAGGAAGGCCATGTAACCTTCGGGTTAACTCAAATTTTCTCCTCCAAAACTCCTCCAAAGGGTCCCAAACCCATTCTAACTTTACATACACTCTTAAGCATCCCAAATTCACCTATTCTTAAGCAATTATCACTCCAAAACTATTTAAAAACAATTTATGATGCATTCACTACCAAATTCCAACTGTTCTCTATGGATTACTCCTTCAAATATATCCAATTTTAACTCAACATCCTCCATACACATCTCATATTCCCCACTTGATCATAAACACCCAATATAATCCATCTCACACACCTAAAACATAACACAACATAAACATGTATCCATAACTTTTGCTGCACTCAATTTCCTACATTCATGTCAAGATTTGGGACTCTTAAAGACAAAATTAAAAGTCATTGTCTTCACAAGAAATGTATCCAAACACTTCTAGTTTAAGCCAAACTAAAAATCATCTCAATTGCTCAACTATAGAAAAAGTTATGCCCAATACATTGAAGTATATTCAAAGAAAATTTCCAGATTTTTACACTTTCAAGACTTTGCATCTACCTCTTCTTCTACCTATTTTATCTCTTCCATTACAATTCCTCATCATTAACTACTCAATTCACTCAATATATCAACCATAAATAATTTATGATCCATACTTGAGCATTACCTCAAAACGCATGCACTCATTCATCACAATTTTCTACACTCTCTCTCACTCCGTCATATGCAACATCTAACTTCCAAAACATCTCTAAAACACATTATTCATCAATAATGAATGATCACAATTACAAAACATGACATTTACATCATCCATGTCACCTACACACACATACCAAATCAAGTCATCAATCCTACACTTCTCATCATTCAAGTTTCATTTTACTAATACCCATAACATTAAAAGCATACTTATATGGTTTCACTTCCAATTCGTCAAGAACAACACTAGCCTTAGCTCCCATGCATTGCTTGATCATCATCTTGAAGGAGGTAAAACTAGGTTTTTCTTGTGGCAAATTGAAGAAACAACAAGATGGAAGTGGCAATTGATAGATGGGAACAAGGTGAGATGTTGGTAAGGTTAGAAGAGAAAGAAGAAAATGAAAATGGATGAGAAGGAGGGAGCAAGTAACGAAGAAGGAGAGGAAAATAAGAAGAAAATTCTAAATTGGCCTTATAATTTGAAAAGTTTCGTGGGTGACTAGCAAAAAGGGGAGGGTTTGATTAATAAAAATAAGGTTTAAGACATGGTTAGGCAAGTGACACTTGTTACTTGCCACATGTCTCATTTTTAAACACTCAATAGGTTTGCTTACAACTAAATTTCAATTTCTACTCCAAAATTTTCCCCAAATTTTCAATGACATTTATTACTAATTCCTAAAGTCATTTAGAAAAATTTCCATTACCATTGGACAGTAATTTCTACTACCATTTACCAATTGTTTTGTCACTTGACATTTTTCCTAGTCCAAAAATTACCTCGAATTTTCAGAAAAATTTCCTAAAATTCTCCAAAAAATTCTAAATCAACAATGACCCTCTCCAACTCAATTTTTCCATACAAACAAACCACATTTTTCAATAACAATCACATTTATTAACAATTATATCGGGAAATGTCATGAACGCATGTACAGTCATTTTCATGTGCAGAATTCACTATGCATGTGTATGAGTATGCTATATTAGGCATGAACATGCAAAGGTATTTCTAAACGCTCATTGATCACTCAGATTTACTATTCTAACCTCCCTGTAGGTAATGGGATGTTACATAAAGCTAATGGATTTATTATTTATAAAAAAAGAATACATATTAGTAATCTTTTATGGCCCTTTATCAAATTTCCAAGGTCTCCCTAAGAGAATATAGTCAAAATACATAGACACCAGATCACATAACACCTTATCATAATATCTTCTAATCAAGAATAAAATCATTATTTGTTTATTAGCCCTTAACCCACCACATTCATTTAGATGTTGAAACTTATACACTGGAAGATGTTTTATGGTAGACAAGCTCAACTTTCCAAATAAGGTAGTGCTAACTACATTTGTTGCCTAACTCCACTAATAATTATGCTACATATCTTATTATTGATATAAAATCTTGTATAGAAAAAATTGTCTCAATGGTAGCTAACATCTTTTTCTTTGAATTAAACATTTAGAATATGCCTAATAATAAATGCCTCCTTATCCATTGGATACTCAAAACCATTATCATCATAATATTATAATGGTAGCATAAAATCCTCACATCTTTTGACTTAGGTCTCAATTGCCTCATAGGATATTTTGAAGCTATATGCCTTATCTATTACCCTTTTGTTAAGATATTATGAAGTTATATGCTCTTTTCCTAAATAACAAAAGCATTCAAGATTATGAGTATGAGTTTGGGTTTCATATTTACCTTTCACTTTGCTAGCACTTTCCCTTCTTTAAGTGTTTCAACTTTAGCTTTATAAACACTCTTGTCATCATTTTTCAAAATTAGCTTATAAAAGGGTGAACTGAATTTTATTGTGAATGATTGCCCTTTCTTTGTAGTTTTTTCCACCTTTATGGCCATATAAACTATATATTTTAGCTCTACGTGATATATTCTACTAAGTCATCAATATCACAATTTAAACTATTTATAATCCTAGCCAATCCTCCTCTACATTAGCTAGAATCATGAGAATCTCCATCTCCTTATATTATTCCTTAATACTCCTTGGCCTTTGAGGAAGGCATTATAATTTCTAGAACAAATCTTTATGATATTGATCCAGGATAAATTGCCTATTTATGATTGCCTTTCTATCATCCCAATTATAAAGAGGTCTCTAATAATTCTTTCTCATATTTATCATGATTTAATCCCACCAAACAATAGTATAATAAGTAAACTTATTAACAACAAGTTTTACCTTTTTCTCTTTGGTATAATAGTGGTAGTAAAAAATAAGTTCAATCTTCTTTTCCCTTTTTAAGTAGGCCTTTGTGTCATTCTCCCTTGAAATAAAGGAATCTTCTTCTTGATATTTCCAAGGTTGTCATCTCGCCTAGGCTCTCCCATGTGGCCTCTATCTTGTCAGTCACCTTGATGTGCAAATATGTTTATATTATTTCTTGGTAGTTGGTAATCATCTCTTATGTCATCTTCCTTTCCACCTTCATCAAAATCATCTTAAGGTCAACTTTATTGCTAATATGCATTAGAAATGTGTAGTGATTATCCATTTTGTAAATTAGTTATAGTAATATCTTGCAACTTTAATTGATCTCTAATGTCGCGAAACATAATATTCAGGTGTTTAAGTTGTAGTTACATAACTTGTAACATGAGTGTATCATCCTTACTTTCACCTTTAACTCTATATTGATCAATCATATTTCAACCTTTGAAAGATTGTTAGAAATAATCTCTCAATACTCCCTTATATGTTTCACTCGTTATATATCACTCTCTAATCTTTTAGTTTTGCTTTACTAATGTTACTTACAAACTTTTATATTTACCACCCATTTTCTCATTTAAATATCTATTAAACTAACCAAATAAACTAAGGAATAAACTCGTAGTATTTAATTAATCTTAAATCTTGATGGAGGCAAGGACAAATGGGAAGATAAAATGACAATAAAATAAAGAATTCAAAAGATTACTAATAACTATAGTGGAGTATCAAGTCTAATCAAAGTTTGCAATTAGACGGTACTCCTAAATTTCAAACACATTAGGAATATTCTTAGCAAGATTTAACTCTCATTGGATTTGAGTGGAAGAAATATACATGTAAAAAGATTAATTTCTTGAATTTTCATTATAGCTATAATATAAGCATATTATTCATCATATAATTCTGAAGTTGAAAAGAATAATCTTTGTGGTAATTCCAAAAGAAAGTAGTAAGCCAAGGAATTTGCAAAGGCTCTATTTAGTCTTCCTAAGGATTAATGAGTTATGACAATAGAAGAAGATTAAACTTTAATGAGTTGGATCTAAATATAAGACTTAGATAATATTCAAAAAAGATATGTAGCCATCAAGAACAAATATATTCTTCAAATGTTAAGTAAAAGATTGATGGTAGCCTTGAAAGATACAAAACGTGTCTAGTGGCAAAAGGATATGCATAATCAAAGAGGTCGATTATGAGAAAAAATTCTCATGTGTTTTGAGGTTTACACTATTTTGACTTATTATGGTCTTAAATAATTGGATTGGATCTTAATATACATCAATGGATATATAGACTATATTCTTAAACAAAAAACCATATAAAGGAATCTATATGGTATAATCACTTGGTTTCATTTAGAAGGGGTAAGATAATTGCATGGTTAAATTGTTAAAGTTAATCTATGGTCTTACATAGTCTCGAAGTAAATGGTATATTACATTAGTACTATAATCATGTCGTATGATTTTAGTATGAATGAAAAAAACCACATAATACATGTTAAAAGATCTAACAATAAATGTGCAACTTCATTGTTTCATGCAGATGATACATTTTTGGTGGCCGATGATAATAAGTGGATTGTCATGGGAATAAACAAATTGGCTATCAAGCATGATCAAAATGAAGAAAATGCCTAAGCTTGCATACGCCTTTGCAATTGTGATCGCTAAGTATTGTTCAAGTACAGCTTTCTTACTATTATAAGTGACATATATATCAATGGAATACTTGAATAGTTTTTATATGCAAGATAATAAAGCATTTTTGTGACACCATTTATCAAAGGTGAGCACCTAAGCAATAGGTAACATCCACAAATGCCACAAAAAGAATAAGAGATGTTCTTTATTTCAAAGATATAAGTAGTTTTATGCACATTATGTTGTGTATGAACAAGTACATTGAAAGACTGTACTAAAGAGCTCAAATATCATGATCAAATTAAACACATATATATCAAGGAAATAATAACATAAAGAGAAATGAATAGGTCTGGTGATTATTCATGATACTTCTTATCAATGATAATAGTTTGTTTTTTATCAAATATTTGATGCAATACATATTTAATTGGGAATTAAACAACATTTTCTAAAATAAAATTTAAATGACAATTTAGTTATAGAAATATAAGAATGCTTAATTTGAATTAAGCTTGTAAATTCTAGAATGAATGTAAATGATTGTTGAACATTCAGTTATAGATACAAGAAGTGTATTAGACAGATATGAGATACCATCCTATATGGTTGATCGCCTCCATTATTTTATAGGAATGATGTAGCACCCCACTCCTGCAAGACCCGAACCTGACATCGATGGTGATATCCGAGTTCGTGCCCCACAAGGGTGGCGTGCTAAAGCACTCAATCAGTCGAAAATTGGTATACCCCTTTTTTTCATTACAAAACACAAAACAATATATGCAGAAATCGATAATCAAATAGGGCATAAGCCCTTTTCAATCATATAGTGGAATTTACAAAAATTCCCATATGGCCAATTAGGCCTTTTCACAATTACAACCACTTTAGTCATTTCAAAATACACATTTATACAATAGTTGCGGAAAATACAATTCAATACAATATTAAAGACATGCAA